>JAMLFY010000012.1:11055114-11294671 GCA_030441495.1 Dalbergia oliveri | reverse complement strand
GGAGATACAAGTCAAGGATGTGTTGATACAATCAGGTTTACACAAGGCGTTGAAAAGGAAGATGGCCGAAATGGATAATGAAAACTGGAGGAACTGATTTGAGAGCAGCAAGTGCAATTCGTCTGTGTTTGACTAAGAATGTTCTTGCAAATGTGCAAGGAATATCAACAGCCAAGGAACTTTGGGAGAAACTTGAAGGGTTATATCAGGCAAAGGACATCTCAAATCGGTTGTTGAAGGAGAAGTTTCATAATCTGCACATGGATGATAGCATGAAAGTCTCGGACCATCTTAGTGCCATCAATGGTATTGCCTCTGAATTAGAGGCTATTAGAGTGAAGATTGATGATGAAGATAAGGCACTAAGGCTTATATTGTCTCTTCGTCTTCCTATGGGCATATCAAACTAGTATTGATGTATGGGAAGGAAACTCTGAATTTTGAAGAAGTTGCAGGAAAGTCATTGCTGAAAAATGAGGGTAGCACTTCATCTAATTCATTATTTGTAGCTAGAAGTGACACTTATGGGAAAAAGAATTGTGGAAGAGTGTGACATGCTGGAAATGTGGAAAGCCTGGGCATGTAAAGAAAAATTATCCAAGTGGCGCGGTGTTGGAAAAAGGTTCTCAATCCGATGCTTGTGACATTGCTCTCCTAGGGGGAGGGATGATCTTTACTAGAAGGTAAGAAGTATATTCTCATGGCATTATCGCGCTCCATGGAAAAGGATAAGTTATTGCCAGCGGATCCACATTTGTACACCGGCATTGGTTGGCATTGAGATCAGGGTGTGTGGTGGGATTATGTCGATAGTGAAGAACTTTCAAGAAAAGCCAACGTGGAAGTTGCACCATAACTTTTCAGCGTAGTTTCGACATGTGCTGAGGTGAAATGCTTGGAGTAGTTTAATTCTAAATGAGCATATTTTTATGGTGGAGTATGATAGTTCTTTAAATTATGATTATCGATATAGACAATGATAGTAAGAGATTGTCAGGATCTGACAACGGAAGCTGAAGCGGTGTTTATTTCAATCAAGGTGGAGATTGTTAGGATTTTGATTGAAATAGGTTTGGAAAAAAGTCTCACATTGCTAAGAATTGAGAAGAGAGGGGTTGCCAAAGCTATATATATGAGTCTAAGTTCTCCATTTCAAGTGCACAAGTGAAAAACACTTTAAGTTTGTATCTGACTTATTTATCTTCCTCTGTCTCTTGTTTTTGAGTGTTGTGAGGAGTAGTTCAAATATTTGCTTTGAGAGTGTGGGTGTACCTGGGGTGTGGGTATTTGAGAGAAGTCTGTGTGTTGTAATAATTTTCACATAGTGATATTCTCTAGTTGTTGTTTGACGCGTTTGTGGTTTTTCTCCAATTTTAGAGTTTTCCACATTAAATTATTGTGTTGTGATTGGGTTCCTATTTTATTTCTCTATTTAGGGTGGTTCTAAAGGAGCGAAAGTGGCCTATTTTCCCAATAACTCTTTTTCATGTCTTCTCTATTATGCTAGGAAAGATAATCCTTTGATACAAGCTTCTAATGAGCTTGAAATAATTGTTGTATCCAAATGTATAAAAGTCACTATAAGAAGAACTCAATATTAAATTCACAACATAATTCAAATACCAAACTGATTCATACAAACTATTGTACCATTGTATCATACAAACTAGGAATCACTTAGTAGACATTCTTCAACACAATGGAAAAGATGGAAAACATTTATGTATGATCTTACCAATGTAATAAAACCAAACCATGCGCTAATAAGCATTGATGCACAATATGATTATAAACCCCAACAATATTGTTATGTAAGATGCTGAAACTCCAATAGAATGCTACCATGTCCAATGTTGTTTCCTTTTCTTCGTTATTGGATTGTGATGGAGGTGAAGCTAGCATTTCCACACCTATGCTTTAGTAGTGGTCCACATAGATTAGGATTACCTTTGTAGTTCTCCTCATCATAATTTGCAAATTGTCCTATACTAGGTGGGGTTTCAAAAGATTGTTGTATGACACATTGAATATTGATAAAAAGTTCAATCTGTCAGTCATAAGGTATTTGACCACTTACATTGTTGAAGGACAAGTCAAGACTCTCTATTGGGTGAGGTTGGAAAATGATTTTGGAATAAAACCTGACAAGTAATTATGAGATAGGTTCAATGCTCGAACTTGTCACAAGTTTCCAATTTGAGAAGGGATGAGACCTGTTAGCTTTTTGCATGATAAATCCAATCCAGTCATGCTCTCTAAGATATAACTTTTGTAAGAGTAAAAATTACTTTATTCTGAATTCTGCTACTACTTGTGCATTGCCATCCCATTTTATGCCATTTTGGGGATAAAATATGGACGCACTTGCATTGAAGTAAGATTCTTCTGATGGAAAGTAACCCTCTGTTTGAATTGAAAATCATCATGCTGATCATCATTTTGATATCTTTCTATTCCAAGTGACAAATTTGTGAAGCAAGATGGTATTGTACCATCAATCATGTTGCGTGAGAGATCCATAATGGTGACATTTTTAAGTTTACATATTTGGATGGGAATTTGACCATGAAATTGGTTCCCTCCTAACAAAAGAACTCGTTATCTTGACAACTGATCCATCCAAGTAGGAATATTTCCAAAAAAGTTGTTGTCCCCTAGATCCAACACAACTAGATTTGAGCTTTTAGCTGATGTGGATGGTATAAAACCTGAGAGCATTCTTTTACAAATATAGGTATCTTATGGATGATAAATTGAAATATGAAATTGACCCAGATAATCTATTTTTAGAAAGATCCACGATTACTAGATTACTCATGTTGCTAAATTCATTGGGGATTTCAGCTTCTAATTCATTTTTTGCCATAAAAAGGATCTTCATGGAAACAAACTTACCAATTGAACCAGGAATTGTACCTGAAATTGAATTGCTAGATATGTCTAGTGCATACAAACTTGTATTTTTTACCAATTCTTCAAGGGTCCTCTGAAGTTGTTGTTGTCAAGATACAACCTTGGGAAATCCATCGATTTAAACTTTGAGAAAGCTTGAGAATGTTCAAGTTGATGCAATATGTGGCTAGTTCTTCTGGTAACACACCTGAGAAGTGATTGCGCGACAAATCCAAGAAATAAAGTTGTGTCATCTTACCAATTGATGTAGGTAGATTTCCTCCAATGTTGTTCATTGGCAAATTCAATGATATTGTGTTTGGAAGGGAAGCACCAATATCTTTTGGCAACAAACCACTAAACTTGTTGTTAGACACATCCATGTAATTCATGTCTTGGCTGGTGGAGTATAATTGAAGATTTCCTTCTAATGAATTATTCCTCAAAAACAAAGTTTCTAGCCTTGAGTTATTTTGTATCAACCAACTTGGGAATGCTCCACGTAGTGTGTTATGGGAGAGGTCAACAAATTGTAACTCACTTTGATATAGAAGAAAATGAGGAATGACACTTCCTTTGTCCATGTTTAGGTTGCAACTTTGAAGGATAAGGGATTTTAATTGAAAGGTTGGAACCCATTGTGTCTTTTCAGTATCAATTTGTGCTTTTGGACTTTGTGATTAAATATACAGAACTTGAAGTTTGGAGTGGTTGGCCAAAGTGCTCAATGAAAATGATCCTTGCAGATAATTTTCAAAGAAAGACAAGTATGCGAGGGATGTGAGATTGCTAATAAATGATGGAAAATTGCCACTTAACAAATTGTTTGAGAGGTCAAGGACTTGAAGGTTTGTTAAGGTACTTAGACACTCCGGAGGTTGACCATCAAACTCGTTGTTGTTGAGATCCACCTCTACAAGATTCCTCATTTTGCATAATCCTGCCATGGTTGTAGGGTAATTTTGGATATACACTTAGAAAGAAATAGTATTGAGTGCGTTAAAAAATTTAAAAATTTACTACTTTTAAAAGGCTTTCATCAGAAAAACCATATATGATCATTAGAAAAAAAATTAAAAAAAGTTAAAAATGTTTATTTTAATACTTCTTTCATCAATTGAGGAGTACGTCTAAAAATAACTTAAAAATTACATGTTAATAACACTTTTCTAAACTAAAACAAAACATTCTAATTTGTTATTACCTTCCATTGAGTTGTTCAGTTGGTTATCACTCAAGCCTAAAACCGTCAAGTTTCTCAAATTCTGAAGATCTGCAGAAAGACAAAATATTGTTAGAGATGTGTATAATTCATGGACATGTAAGACTTTGGTTTTCACATACATCATGATCATAAAATATGATAGCACCAATTAAAATTGTTACCAGTGATATGTTTGATGTGAAAAATTTTCTGGAAGGGCCGGGTGATTAATTTAATTTGATACATTTCCTTTCATGTCTTAGTTATCTATATATGTGTAAGTCAAGGAAAGTAAATCAGATCAAATATTATTTATCACTTAAGTATGTGAGTAACTTTAATTTAAAATTAAAAATTAAAATGTATGAGTGACTTATTAGTTAAAGCCTAAACAAAAAATTGAAAATTATTTTCTTCACTAGTAAATATAAATGAAATTGAAATTTATTTGACATTTTTTGTTTCAGGAATTGTCTATGTTGATTGTAGGCATTTCAACTTTGACTTAGTGGGATCAAACAATAAATGAACTACCTTCACCTAGAGAGCCATGGAGTAAATTAAAGCTTAGGTCCAATAACTCAAGCCGACTAAAATTGACAAAACCTGTTGCAAGAAAATAACAAAGGTCAAGAGTAAAACAACTGGTATAAAGGAAAGTTTCTAAATAGAGTGAGCGTGATTGAAAAAGGCCCTCATATAAAAATAAAAAGTTTAACTAATATGTAAGTTTTTATAATTTTATTCAACTTTTAATTAGATCGTATAGTTTAAAAATTTATAACCAGATCCTATAGTTAGATAAAAATTTACAATCAAATCCCTATCTAATACTTTCCATGAGCAAAGAAAGCACCATCGATCATGTTGTCTGAAAGCTGCAAAGTCCTTAGCGAAGTTAGTTCCCTGAAACTCGGAAGGATGCTGCTATTTAGTGCATTATTTGAAAGGTCCAGGATCTCCAACTTCGTCAACCTTGGAAATCCTTCAACAGATATAAAGTGAAAAGGAGTTAAAAAATAAAAAAAAATAAAAGTTTAGTTTATATTATTTTACTTTCATTTTCAATTGTCAATTTGGAAACAAATGGCAGAAAGTTATTATATAAGCGAAAAAGAAATATGTGGGGCAAACGAATAAACTAAGATACCTTCATTGTTACTCCAACCTCCGAAAATGTTCCCAGACAAGTCAAGGCTGCGCAGCTCTTGAAATGGACGAAACAAAGAAACATTAAACATCTGAAAGTTCTGAGGTATATCATCCAGGGACAGATCTGTTACGTGTGCTGTTGAGGAATCAGAGCATTTGACTCGTTCCCAAGCGCAACAATTGCTGGCTCTGTCATCAACCCATGAAGCCAATTCACTTTCGGCAAAATCATCACCCTGCGCTACCAAGAATGCTTTGATCTCAAGCAGACCCGGTCTCTCTTCTCTAAGCAGCGATTACTTGCTAGCATCTGCATCTGCACCACAACCAAATAGAAAACGGCACTTAGAACCAAATCCAACCTCATTTCTTTCTTTCTTTCTTTCTTTCTTTATATTTGTGCGTTCAACAATTCAAATCCTTAATTTCCTTCACTTCTAAGGTTATAAATAACTAATATATGACATGATATGGGATTGAGTAGCTTAGTATCGTGGCACCTTCGACTACGTCAGTACCTTCCACTGTATATAGACTTTTTCTTACACGAGAAGCTGTCCCCAAGAATAAATTGGGAAGACTTTTGAGTTGACTTAAGAAATTAAAGAGAAGTTCCACACTTAGGGCCCTGCATGCCCATCTTCTTGCCAAATATTTCTAAAATATATAACTTTATTGCTTACGATTTAATATATATATTGCCTTTCAGGATTGGACAAAAGTGCGTGTTTGTAAATGCACCACAATAGTTTTTTTTTTTTTCCTTCTCTAAATAGAAGTTATTTTCAGTTAATTTAATAACATATGTTTGAAATCAATAATTTAAACTGAGATTAAAAACCACTCATAAGTAAAACCTTTTTTTATTCAACAATATTAATCATAATCCTTCAAGATTATTTTGAATGAATCCAAAGCCAATAATTTGAGCTAACAATAATTTATAATCATAACCAACATTTTAAAACTTTAATTTTGATTATAAGTAGAAATTGATTATTTCACAACCATAATAGTTTCACTAAATTTACTCTAAATATCAAATCAAATATTATACAACCAAGGGCAAAGATGGACCGCTTTTCCAATAGGAGCCAATACTTATTAGTTAATTTTACATTAAAATAAATATAACTTATAATCTTTAGTTTTATTTAAAAATTTAAATAAAAATAATGATATATAAAAGAAATAAATATTTTACAATCAAAACTCAATAAAATACACACATATATTTAAATACATATAACATATTATCTATTATAATATTCAAACATTTAATTAAATAAAAACTTGATATTAATAAGCCAAATAAAAAATTTGAGGGAACCAAATCAATAAAAAAAATTGTTGGGGGGCCATTACCCTAGACTAACGAGAGAGGCTTCGTCTCTGTATAGAATATAAATAAATTTTTTCATACTAGATCTTTTTAGTAATTAATTTACTATAAAAAAATTTCTAAACAATAAAAAAAATTATCTTAAAACTATTTTGTAGCTAAAGTAATATAAATTGATTATCGTATAATCGATTATAAAAAAAATATTATCAAAATAATTATAATCTTATAATTTTTTAAAACACGCACTAAATTCTATATTACTTTGCTCTCTTCTAATGATGTTTTGTCACAACCCAACCTTGGTTGTCACAACCCAACCTTGCTTATGACTAGCGCGTAAGGAGGCTCCCTACAAGCCTAAACACTCAACTTTAACGAAAAATGGAAAAAAATTCTCTTTGTTCGAATATCCCAAATACAAATATAAGACCTTTATCATGTTACAATTGCCGTCCAACACAAGATAATAGATAGGTATTTATAAATACATGCATATACAAGTCTATAATTAGAGAGTTCATATACTCTCCATCCATACTTTATACAAAAATTAAGATAACTATAAACATTATCATAAACTTAAACACCACTAATCTAGTCCCTGTGATCAAATGAAGCACCTAAGCATATATGATTTATCATAGAAGTAAGAGACAAGAAACCACAAAATAATAGCCCATACACCATTGTTGGGCTTACCAAAGGATAGCGACTCAATCCTCCTAGCGGGAGGAGTGGAACTCAGAGCTACACTTAAATCAAAATGGAGGAAACAACCACGGGGTGAGTTATGAAACTCAGTGAGGAATAATATGTTTCCAAGTTAATTGAAACAAGTCCCCAAGACAATAATAAAAAAGGAATAATTAATATAAGACATTAACCAAACTAAGTGAGTATGGAATCAACATAAAAATCTCTCATAATGATATAGAATTATGGAATTTATGCATTTAAAAGAGGTTTAATGAGGTTTCTATGTAGAACAAAGTCCAAAATCAATCCACGATGGGCCCTCACACCCGTCCCCAATGTGTTCACACCACTTCTAGACAGCCCTCACACCCATCCCTAGAGTGGTTACAAAGCATCTGGGCCCTCACACCCATCCCTAGTGCCTAATAATACAGGTATGCCGGCCTAACATACCGGGCTAGCAACCCTCTGCTCAGCTGAGGTCTATCCCAAGGTGCACCAAGACTAACGCCACCGTTAGCTATGGTTTTTGTCAATGATATCTCCTTTTAAAAAAACAACTTTTCACATCAAATAACTCAAGATTCATTCATCTACTTTCCTTTCAAGAAACCAATCATGTCAGTAAAACATAAAGAATGCAATTCTTTTCAATCTTCAGCTTCTAATTGAGCTTGCTTAAGAAAATCAAGTCACATAATATTTTATACAAAACCATAAGCATTCCAAAAATATATTTGTCCCATAATCTAGTTCTGATATAACATAACAAAACATTGTATCAAATCATATAGAATGCTTATTCCAATATCAGTAGTGGTTATTGAATCCCACTCCATATTCTTCTTAAAATATAACAATTTTAAGGGTAACTAATAAATGCAACTTTCAAGACATGAATACAATAAGAAAATCATTCTTCTTGCTAGTGCAAAATAGATAACGAATATGCAATATAGATATTTAACTACACAGAACTAAATACCAATTAACCATCAACACATTGTTCACTCACAAAACAATCCAAGAATGTGGTGCTCCAAGCCTACGTCATGGTAGAGTAGATAGGATGTGAGTATTTGATGCCACATACATCATCTAACAACCACTAATTAGCATTTAGAACTACAATTTTCTGCACTATTAGTCTAAACTCCATAAATCCCCAATTACATAACCTAGGTTTTAAAGATTAGAGTTCTAATCCTATACCCATAACATAACCTAGCTAATCCATGAAATTGGAAGTAAGATTGAGCTTTGCTATACCTTTAATGGCTAA
Organism: Dalbergia oliveri; assembly: GCA_030441495.1. Taxonomy (NCBI): domain Eukaryota; kingdom Viridiplantae; phylum Streptophyta; class Magnoliopsida; order Fabales; family Fabaceae; genus Dalbergia; species Dalbergia oliveri. The sequence continues at coordinate 11,286,100 of JAMLFY010000012.1, read as the reverse complement.
GGAAAGGAAGATGGAGTAGTGTGTGCTGCTATTCCCTCAAGAGATTGAAGCAACAACCCTTGAACCACCAAAAGAGAGGGAGAAGGGCTTTGTTCGCGTCACCGGGAAGAGTCGTGCGGTAGTGTAACACCCTAACTTTCACCTCACACGCTCGAGTCGCATTTGGCTAGTTATTAGACATTACGCCTTTTGTTTCAGAACTTGACTTATCTTTATTTAAAATACGAGTAATAAAATATGACTAATTTTTTTCTTTTTGAACTTAGGACTTAAAATGCGAGCCGCGTGCGCATACATAACGATTAATACACGCAAGACATAGCCAACATATACACATTATCATAGCATATAGAAACAAGTCATGGAATAGTCACAACATAATTTATATTAACATATCATAGTCACATCATAACGACGATGCCCTTCGAACATGAGGACATCTCAAGATACTAAACATAACAAAAGATGAATGTACACGAACCCAACACTAGACATTACTATAACTTTACTAGACTAATCTTCGCGCTTCCGCTTGACCTGATCCGGGGGTACGTGGTTCCTAAACTTGCGCCTCACAAAGGATCACGAACATCCGCATCACTCGCCTCTGGAGACGACACGGAAGAAAGGAAAAGGGATGAGAAATCTATATAAGATTCTCAGAGGCTTCCCGACTCTAACACAAGTGTCATCGTCGTCGCCCAGCCACTTCGGTCTTATTATGAAAGGGTGTGCATGCATAAGATTCAATTTTACATTTCTCAAGTTCTTTTATCCGAAGTGGGTGTCTTTTAACATGGGTCTTAATGACATGAATGCAACATATATTCTATGTATGCATGACAATACTTGAGCATGACAATACACATAGATAACACATATTACTTAATCAAAGCATCAATGAAACTTCAACGAAACATATGCATGTGCATCTTTTACTTTATCATAATTGAACTTGTGAGTTCCTTTCATAACTTTTCACTTAATCATTTTTCTCATTTTCCACCTCGTCATAGCCACCAAAATCCATCCAACATGCCGCCCAGACGATTTATCATAGCCACCAAAACTCCTAATCACCTATCGCCTAGGAATGAGCTCATCCTAACTAGCCGTCGCTAGATTTATACGGGAAAAATAGAGGGGGAATCATATCTCTTTCTTGGATCACCCCGTACAACCCTTAACTCGGGAAGTCATAATGGGATCATTTCCTCATTAACATATCTTTTTCTTTCTTGGAGACGCATAACGGTTAAGACCAGTGACTTTGTCCGCTTCGGTATGGCTCAACGTCCATACCCCACGGGTTTACTTTCTCCTCAGTAGCAGGAGAAATGCGTCTCGGCATATAACCTTTACATTAACATATCTCTTTTTTGGATCACCCTACAACCCTTAACTTGGGAAGTCATAATGGGATCATTTCCTCATTAACATATTTTGTATGGATGCAACATGAGCGTACAATCATAATACATCATATAACTTATCATTTATGCAACATGAGCATGGAATCATCTTAAAACATATCATATACTTTTCTCATATGCAACGTTATAACATTTCAAGTAACATTCATCACGTCATATACATTTCAAGTAAATAATCAAGTAAGACTTCAATACTCATAGGCATTCTCATCATAATTTCATTTCATCATATCATGTACATTCCCATTAAGTAATCATGTAAAGAGGCAACATCACATAAGCATCCATATCATAGGTTCATCCCATTAAAATCAAAACACTCATTTTTGGCACATTTAGGTCCTGGTAATCGATTACCAAGACAAAACTTGTTTCTGGGAAAAGGACATCATGGTAATCGATTACATGAATGGTAATCGATTACATGAGTCTTAACTGGTTCTGGGTAAGAACACCCTTGGTAATCGATTACACCTCTTGGTAATCGATTACTAAAACCCAGAATCTCATAAATTGCTTCCTGGTAATCGATTACATAGCCCAGTAATCGATTACCAGAATCCTTTTTGAAAAACTAAACTTTCTAACACATTTTCAAGTATCCTTCCTTTCCAAAAACACTTTATCACACCTTTCTAAAAACTCTTTGAAATCATTATCATATTTCCACAATTTAAAACCAACATTTTAACATAACTAAGAAATAAATCTCAACACTCATAAAAACAAACATAAAGGAACCTACTTCATATTCTTTATTTTATTGCTCATAGGCTTCAATCTAGCGGATTCTAGAACGGCCGACCAACTTTAAGGTTGGCAAGGGTAAGCTTAGAGCTTTTTGAAAACATGTGATTAAGTTCTTCAAACATCTTTTAGTGATCTACTTAACATTTATATCAAACTTTTTATAACAAAAGGAAATGGAAACCAAAACCATTAAGGGGAAAAGGAAACAAGAACCGAAAACTTTGAACAAGGAAAGGAAAGGAAACTGAAATCATTTATGGTCCAAGACCAAGTTTTCAAGCTTTAGAGGTTTCATTGTGATGAACTCAAAGTCATCATCTAGAACTCTCATCATCAAGCTATCATGAAACATCATCAATGGCCTTGAAGGCCGAACATGTAAGGAAAAGAAAGAACTTGAAAGAAAACTCCCTACCTAGTGGTGAAGAGGAAAGCTTGGTTCTTGAAGCAAGTTGAGAAGAACAACTTCTTCCTTGATGCTTGATGATTTTCGGCCAAGGCAAGGAGGCAAGGAAGATGAGGTGTTTTTTTTGTGAGCTTGAAGAGGTGAAGAAAAGGAAAGGAACTCTTGAGTCTTGAGAGAAAAGAAAGAACTCAAGATTACTCTTTGAAGCTAATCTTGGCAAATGAACAAAATGCAACCAAGCTCATCCAAGCATGGTATTTATAGAGGGAATGAGACCTTGTGGCTGATTTGGGAGGAAGGCTTGGCCTCATGTTCCATGAGGTGAGAGAATTTGCTTTATGGAGGCATGGTGAGGTATGGTGGAAAGTATGGGCAAGGCATGGGCAAAGCATGGCCTAAGGTATGGGCAAGGTATGGTGGAAGGCATGGCTCTTTAGTGTGTAAAATAAATCAACATGTGAGGAATGGGGAGGGAATTTTTGGTCAGATTTTGCAGCCAAGGGGGAGGGAAAATCTCTCATTTAATTGTGGTTTAATGATGTGTTTAGGTGTGTCTTTGATTAGGCATTTGTAAGCAAGTGTTTAGGTGATAAAATGACTAATTAAGGTGGTTCAAGACTTGATTAAGGAGTGGTCATACTAAATTAGAGAATTAAAATCATACTTTAGTCAAATCAAATCATAGACACAATTCCATGATTTAAGGAATTGAGAGAAAACACTATTCATGAAAATGTGACATAATGTCTTAAATTCAAGAATAGGATTTTGAGCTTCTCTAAGCAATCTTAGGTTCTAATCAACCTTGATTAATTATTTTGACTCTAGATTAGTAATTAGAATTTACTAATCTTTAATTAGAGCCTAATATTGCTTAGGTTTCGCTAATCGTGTCATTCGGCCAGAATGCACTTAGCTAGGGGTAAAACGGTAATTTTTCACTAAACTCGGGGCACCGGGCTTATCCTGACATAAAACATTACTTAAAAACATCATTTAAAACCTTTTGGTGAAGTTCGGGTTCACGGCACGTGAAACGAGGTTAAACGCCACAGGGGCATTTTGGTAATCTCGCGTCAAACTCAAAAATGAGATTCTTCTGCTATTACCACACATAACATACACAATCCCCTGTCATCACAAAAACATCCCCTCGAGGATAGGGAGCAATCCTCATTTTCCGGGTAAAATGACCTCAGGGGCATTTCGGTCATTTGTACACGGAAAAATGAGGCGTAAGATAGCGGAGCGGTGGTGGCCAGCGGTGAAAGGCAGGAGGTGGTGGTGATGGTTGCTAGACCGAGAAGGAGGGAGAAAGCTCGAATGGAGGGGGCTTGCGAACTCTATTTCGCAAATAGAGGAAGAAAGAAAAGGAAACCATGTAGGTATGTGTATGGGTGTGTATTGATAAATAAATAAATATATATATATATATGGGTTGGTTTATCTCAATATTTACTTATTTATATTTTTTCAATTTTAAGTTAATGTCATTAACTTTAAAACATAAATGTAAATAAGGAAATATCCTTCATTTGGATTCAAATAAAATATCATAAAAATCAAAATCTCAACCAATCAAAAATCAAATTTTTGGGTTTTAGTTTTAAATCAAAAATTTCTACGATTTTATAAACTTATAAACTAAAAATAAAAGACTTAAAAGTTTTCTAAAATTTGTTAAAAACCGTCCTTTAACTTATTTTCATCTTGGAAACCATTCCGACTTTTAATCCCAAGAATGTGGTTCTACCATATAACTTTCTAAGAACATGTATGGTTTAGACTTAATGAAATTTAGGACCCAAATAACAAATAAGAGTAACCAACACCCTTCCTGGTTCAAAATAATCTTTTTAGCCTTTTTATTTAAAATTAGGGTATTACATGTCTATAAACTAATGGAGTAGGTCTTTAGATAAGCAACAAAAATTTTCTACTCCAAATCTTCTCAACCGTCTCAAATCTCAACTTCTAGCAATTTCTATTATTATTATTATTTTCTTTTGACTCAAACATGTAAGCAAGAAGAACATTTCTTCTCCTTGATCCAACCCCTTGCTTGACTTGTGACAGAGCCAAAAGTGACTTATGCTCCCCTAATTAATGTGAATGAAGGAAAGTCATTGGAACTTTCATTAATGTCCCACTGAATGCGACCTCCAAACCCTTGCTTGCTGCCCAAAACAAAGTCTAGTTGAACGCTTTACATAGTAGACTCCATCGGAGGACTTAAATCATTGATCATGTTGCTGAATTAGCGTGCTGCAAATTTTCTGAATCAAAATTTGGAATGTAATCCCTTTCAGAATTAAATAATTGTTTTTTGTGATTTTTTTTTGTCATAGCAACATTTTAGATGATTGTTTGCGAAAAAAATGAAAGCAATTTTGAGTCATTTTTATTCAAAACAAAAAAATTAGTGTTTGTAACTCTATCTATCATGAAATGACTCATTATATATAATTTCAGAAATTAAAATGAGCAACTTAAATCATCATTACACACTTAACGTAACATGTCATCACTTAACTTATGCAGAGTTAATGGATATAAATGGAGGAACTAAAATAATGATTCACATAACATTTACAAATGTGAGAAACCAAAATAACTCATTTTAAAAGTCAATGTTTGAAATGACTCATAAGAAAAATGACTCACAAGGAAAATATTGGAAACTAAAATGGGCATTAACTCAATCTAAAAGTGTTTGGTTAGTTTCTTCTGTTTTGCAAGGTGGAAACACATTAATAATGAAAATGACATTCAGTAAGCCATTTGCCAGATCATGTTGTTTCTTGCTTGGCTTCAAATGAGCAAACAATAAATGAAATAGATGTGTTGGCTTCAGGAGATCATGGTTTCGCTTCATAAGAGCCAGATATACTTTGTTGACAATTAAAAAAAAGCAAGTGTTGCATTTACACTATGGTGTAATTAGCTTTAGCAGATTCATCAAGGAATAGTCAGAACCAAAGACAAAACAAAACAAAACAAAACAAAAACCTGGTTCATGATAAGCCATTTCACTAATTCAGCACATATACATTTAGATTTTTTTTTTCAACGTACAAAATTATTAGACTCATATTTTTAAGATAGCTTGTATAACGATTTTTCAAAGGCGATCACATGTTTTATTGAAAATGTAAGCATGCAATTCCGACCATTGTCTCCACCTTTTACAATTGGAAGTTTGACTATAACAATCTTACACCATTCAAGAAGGAGAAATTCTTAGGTGCTCTAAGAATAAGATAAAAATTTGTTTTGCTCTATTCAGTAATTGACACATCAAATATTGTATAAAATATTAATATGCAAGGAAAAATAAGAAACAATGACAAAACAAAAATTGATCCGTCAATTAATAAATAAGACAAAATAAATATTTTGTCTTGCTTTCAAATCAATAAGAATTTTTCATTCAACAATGTGTGTGATTATCAATTATATGCGTCAATTTTTCTTCCTATTGTCTATCTGGCCAAAATGCATAGTGATGGCATGTGCCTTCTGTTCTTGGGCAAGAGTTATGGCAAATATGAAAGCTTGGAACCTGGTTATGTTTGAGGATTTAGGGAATAAAAGGGTTGGTTTGAATGAGGTTTGACTGAAAAATAATTTAAACTGATCAAATTTAATTGGATTGCGTCAATTGGCCTTTTTTTTTAACAAATTATAATTTTTAAGGTTAATTAATTTAATTTAATAATTTATGTTTAAAGAACTCATGAATCGTTTATGCTTCGAGGACAAATGCAATTCAAAGTTGAAAATCATGAACTAATTAGTCAAATTTTAAATTTTAGAGATCAAATTGACTCACATGTGCATTTTTAAGGACGGAATACTCTATTAATAAGGTCATCGTCAACTCTCTCCAACGCGGACCCTTTCTCTCTCTTCCTATAAGCCCTTCTGAGTTTCTCTTTTTCTCTTTATTGTTGTCACTAGTTGAGAGGTAAACTTTGTATAGAACATAGTTTTTTAGAATAGTTTCTCAAGGCCAGATGCAAAACCCATATGTATGTGTTTTACAACTCAAGGGTATTGGTCATTCCTCTCGGTAGTGAATATCCTGATTTTTCCAACAAAAAAAAAATTAGAACAGGCAAAGTAGGTTTTTCTTTACCTTATGTGACTGGTTAAGTTCAAATACTAATATTGAGGTTTTGTAAGATTCACCAATTTATGAAATTATTACACTATCTTCCTTTCTATTGCATGCATGTTGAATAATATGTTCAGGAGAGGTTAATATCGCCTGAACAAATAGAGGGAGCCGAAATAAATTTCATTATAAGGAAGGTTAATATAATTTGCTCTACTATTTATGTGATAGTTTTTGGATGAAATTGTTTTCATTTTATAACCTTCCCTCTTTTGTTATGCCTTAAAAATTTAAGAGAAGTTAGGGAGAAAGTATTTCACAAAGTAAATCTTGATGATTTAAAATGCAGCCAAGTCTAAGTCCAACTAATTCATTTGCATAGTAATATTTTGAAATTTAGTTGGTTAATGTATTTTCTAAAAAATAAAATATCTTCCAAATTGATGTGGATAAAAATCCTCCTAATTCAAAATCTCCTTTATTTGTATTGAATAATCGTTGAATATTGTGTAAGTTACTCATAAATGTAATTTCAAATTAGGAAGATTATTAGATTATGATTAAGATATATTATTACTCTATGTTTGGTTGTCCCCACCAATTCTTTGGTCATCTTTCGTTCCTAATGAGATGAGTTGTGAATCGATATGATATCTAATATAAAATAAGTATAAATAACATAATTCTTCACTTCTCTAATACCGTCAACTTTTCAAGGAGGTTCTTGGAATTTAAATAGGATATATATATATATATATATATATATATATATATGAATTTTATATTTTCAATAAATAATACATTTTCCATTATCATTTTATGTGCTGACTATATATAGATCCTCATGTATATATAAGTATGGGTGTAATTTACAAATATATGGTGTAATTGGTTTAGGGTAATAAATGGAGTACAAATTTTAATCCACCAATTTTGTGGATAAAAATATAGGTAAAGCTCAATCATGAAAATTTTTATCCTTAATTGTTATCCTCAACCAAATATGTTTTGGATATATTTGGTGGAGATTAAAATAGAATAAAAAAATTTATACATAAATTTCATATATAATTTTACATATAAAATTCATCAATAAAATTTACCTAATATTTTTATATTCCTCAACCAATGTTTGGTATGATTTAAGGGCCAATGCTTCATCAATGATCAGATCTTCTGTCACAAGTACGACTCCTCCAAAGATCCTTTCTCTCGTTGTCCCCACCATCCATTCCCAGGCCCTCCCCTTCCCTTCCACGTACTCACCACCATGATATTTCAACTAGCTCCCACCCCACAACTGTATGAATCCTTGCCTGTTCCCTTCCCTCCTTTGTTCCCACCTCCCATCATTAAATTAAATGTGAGATTGAAAAGACTAAAATAATAAATACATAAATAAATGTCGTTCATTTTTTTTTTGCGTGATCATTTTTTGTCCCTAAATTACATGTGAGTCACCTTGATTCTTAAAGTTTGGAATTTGACTATTTAATCCCTTCTTCTACAAATATTATTAATTCCTGGTGGACAAATTCTAAAACATTTCTTGATCAATTTGAGTTAAAATTATAATTTTAGTGTCTCATTTGATTTAGTATGATGTATGACTATTATAAATCATTTATGCTTTTTTAAAAACAAACATGATTTACAATTACAAAATTGGGGATTCACATGTTATTTTACTCTGTTATCAAGGTTGCCACCAACTCTCTCAACACTATGGACTTTCCACTCTCTTACTATAAGCCCTTTTTGAATCTCTCTCTTTCCCTCTATGTTGTTATCATTAGTTGGGGTAAACTTTGTATAGTATATAATTTCTTAGAACAAGTTATGCAAATATTTCTTTACCTTAGGCCGGTAGTTAAGGTCAAGGATACTATTTAAGGCAAATTACATTAACATTTTTTGAGATCTGGTGAAATTCACCCCAACCTCCTCTATCTAAAATATGCTTAGGAGGTTATTTAATTTGTAAAATCATTATACCTGTCGACCGTCATTTCATATTGAACAATATGTTCAGGGGAGATCAACATCGCCTAAATTAAAGAGAAGGGAGCCAATATGAATTTCACCAAATATCAAAGGAGGTCAATGTAATTTGTGCTATGATTTATGTGTTAGTTTTTAGAGGTTAATGATAGCCCTCCCTCCTTTGTTAAGTATGTTTGTTATGCCTTAAAAATTTATTGTTCAAGTGGATGTGTTTGTTAAGCCTTAAAAAATTAAGAGTGAGAAGTTTAAGGAGAAGTATTCCACTGAGTAAATGCTGATGATTTAAAATTCAACCAAGTCCAAGTCTTTTCAAGATAAATACTGAAAGTTAAAATGATAAAATTTAATTTTCTAGTTAATAAGTACGATGAACCGTGGCTAAGGTATAAATTAGCTACCGCATCACAGTTAGCCAAATAATTTAAACTGTTTATTTTAATTTTAAATTTTTATCTTGAAGAGATCTCTTAGCTACATGCGAACGTGGCTAAGGTGGAAACTAGTCGTAGTTCACTATAGCTGTTAGCCAACAGTTTAATTTTTTTTCAAAAGAAATTAACTTTAACTTCAAAACAATGTACGAAATTTTTATCCATTATTTTTAAGATTATATTTTATTTTACAAAGTTTATAAGTTATTTAATAAAAGTATACAAGACTTAGTCTGGAGTTAATGGAGTTTTTACTGTTATTATATAGTTTTGAGTTTTAGTTGTAATTGTTATGAAAGTTAATAATTTTTATTGACATGATAATACTTGATATATTTATTTAAAAACTGTTATATTAAATCACCCAAGTATAGAAACATTTTTGAAAAAATGCACTGTATCCTCTTTAAGTAAAGGGCAGGTGCACTTTAATCCCCTATACATTAAAAATATTTAAATTGATTCCCTAAACTTTAACAAATGTGCATTTTAGTAAAAGTATATGTACTATATCCCCATAAATTCTGAAACATATGCAAATTAATCTCCTGTATTTTCTTAAATGTGCAATCAATACTCTAAAATTTCTTAAATTTGTGATATTTTTGTAAATAGATGATGAAAAATTAACTAAAAATTTGAATTACACATTTTTAAAGCTTATGGTAAAAAATGTACATGATCTATAGTTCAAAAAGTAAAGTGCAATTTTTCCAAATGTTTTTAATCACGTTGCTTTATTTTTTTCATAATAAGGCTAGCAATTATGGAATGAATTCCATCTCTAGGGAAAAAGGAAGATCCTTCCAATCATGTACATATATGATTACTATACCTTCCAGCAATTAGTAAAATGTAAGTAAAAATTTTTCATCTAAACACGAATGATGACTAAATTTCGACCAACTGATAGAATGGAGCCAAGAATTAAAAGATGAAATTAATTCAAATTCTGAACAAATTAATAATAAATGTTCTGATTATTACAAATATTCATGATGTTCTACATAGCAAACTAATAATCACTAAAATAGACAACTCTTTAATATAGAGGAAAAGTTGGAAAACATGTATGTATAAGCTTACCAATGTAATGGAACCATGCCATGCGCCATTGAGGATTTATGCACAACACCGTGACAAACCCCAACAATATTGTTATGTAAGAGGCAACAAAACTCCAGCCGAATGCAACCATATCCACTATTGTATCCTTTTCTTCAGTGTTATTGAATTGTGATGGAGGTGAAATTACAAAACCTTCACACTTGTGTTTGAGGAGTGGCCCACATAGACTTGGATTACCCTTGTAGCTTTCCTCATCAAAGGTTGCAAATTGCCCTGTACTAGGTGCTATTCCAGAAAGATTGTTGTATGACACATTGAAGTTTGATAAAAAGTTCAACTGGGCCAATTCAAAGGGTATTTGGCCACTCAAGTTATTGAAGGACAAGTCTAGGCTCTCTATCTGTTTGAGATTTGAAAAGTTTCTGGAATGGAACCAGACAAGTAATTATGGGATAAGTTCAAGACATGAATTTGTTGAAGGTTTCCAATTTGAAAAGGGATGTTGCCTCTTAGCTCATTGCATGATAAATCCAATCCTGTCATGTTCTCAAGGATGCTACCTTTGTAAGAGTAATAATTACTCTTTGTCCTAAATTCTGCAACTGCTATTGCTTCATCGTTGGACGACAAATCATTGTGGGAGGCTGATATAGTGATACACTTACATTGGTGATCACTTCTGGGACATATAAGCCATCTGAAATTTGGTCTTGAAAATGACCACCATAATCATCATGTTCCATTCCAAACGACAAATTTGTGAAGCATGATGGTATTGTACCATTAATCACGTTGCGTGAGAGATCCATAATGGTGACATGTTTTAGTTTACACAATTGAATAGGAATCTGACCATGAAATTTGTTCCCTCCTAGTAAAAGAACTCGCAATTTTGGTAACTTATCCATCCAACTAGGAACATTTCCAGAAAGTTATTGTCCCTTAGGTCTAACACTACTAATTGTAAGTTTTCAGCAAAAGCAAGTGGTATATGGCCTAGAGAGCATTCTTTTGCAAATACAAGTACTTTACGGATGATAAATTGAAATATGCAATTGGGCCAGATAATTTATTTTGAGAAAGATCCACAATTATAAGATTGCTTATATTAAAAAACTCAAAAGGGATCTCACCTTCTAATTTATTCTCAGCCATAAGAAGGACCTCCATGAAAACAAACTTGCCAATTGAACTAGGTATTGCACCTGAAATTGAATTGTTGGATATGTCTAGCACTTGCAAACTTGTATTGTTTGATAATACTTCATCGAGGGTCCCACTAAAGTTGTTATTGTTCAGATACAACACCCTCAAACTTTCCGAATTAAAAGATGTAGGAATATTTCCATGGAGAAAGTTATTAGAAAGCTTTAGGGCAATTCAATGCAACCTGTGGCCAGTTCTGGGTAACACACAGATAAGTGATTGTTTGACAAATCCAAGGACGAAAGTTTCTTCATCTTACCAATTGATGCCGGTATACCACCTTCAAAATTGTTCATTGACAAATTTAAAGCAATATATTTGGAAGGAAATCACCAAAATCTTTTGGCAGTGAACCGCTGATCTTGTTGTTTGATACATCCATTGAAGACATGTCCTGCCTGATGGAGTATACTTCAAGTTTTCCTTCGAATGAATTATTCTTAAGGAAGATGGTTTTGAGCCTTGAGTTGTTTTGAATCAGCCAACTTGGGAATGCTCCACGCAATTTGTTGTGGGAGAGGTCAATAAGTTGCAAATCTCTCTGATGTAGAAGAAAACTAGGAATGATTCCTCTATTCATATTTAGGTTGCAACTTTCAATAATGAGGGATCTTAATTGAAATGTTGGAAACCATTGTGTCTTTTCAGTGTCAACTTGTGCTTTTGGACTTTGTGATGAAATATATAGATCCTGGAGCTTGGAATGGTTAGCCAAAATGCTTAATGAAAATGATCCTTCCAAGTAATTTCCAAAGAGAGACAAGTATACTAGGGATGTGAGATTCCTAATGAATGATGGAAAATTTCCGTTGAACAAATTGTTTGAAAGATCAAGAACTTTGAGACTTGTTAAGATGCTTAGACACTCTGGAAGTTCACTACCAAACTTATTGTTGCTGAGATCCAACTCTACAAGATTCTTCATTTTGCATAATCCTGCCACAGTTAATATGTCAAGGTTGCAATTTGTATTCTGAAATTGGTACTGTATGTGCAATTAAATGATATAATAGGATTACAATTGACCCGCTTTTGTTGACTTCATATTAATTTAAGAAGATAATGTTAATTATGTGACATTACTCTTATGTTTAATTATGGATAAATGATTAAATTAATTAACAATTATCATTAATAATCTTATATGATTTTAAAATAAGAAACAAAGAAAGATATTACAAATAATTGCAATAATTAATAGGATGATTATGGTCCTCCCTAAATAAATAATATTCCATATAGAAGGGAGGTTCTTTGGTATGTTGGTTAGTATCATATTGTTGAGTTGCAAAATATTTATTAGGAGTTAATTTTATAATAAATGTTTCAATCAGAAATATATCAAATTTAAATAATGCCTCTAAATAATTTTCAAACTGCGACTAATATGGGTATAAGCGGATTGTGTTCATCTGACAAACCCAATTAATCCAACAGGACCAATTAAATTGGTTCGGGTTGGTCAAGTCATCATCAAATAAAAAACATATATATATATATATATATATATATATATATATATTTTTTTTGGGCTATATATATAGATGTTATTGAGCATGTATATTTATATGAATATAATAAAACTATTGGAGATTAAAAGTTTCTATTTTTTTATGTTTATGCGGTGTTTTTTTTCATTTTAATATAATTAAATATAAAATAATTATAATCAGGTTAATTTGATCACCTGAACATTGGATCAACTTTGGTAAAAAATAATCTATGATTCTAAATTTATCAAAATTAATTGGTTTAGATTCATTTTTTGCCCAAATCCAAACTAGTTTGATCGGCCTAATTACACCCCTTGTAATATACAAAAAGCACAAGGTAAATTGAAATTAGATCCTAGAAGATCATTTTTGGCTGTCACTTAGTATATATTATTTTGTTTAATTTCTTAATTAGAAATATTTTTTAGTAAAGGTATGCATAAGATAGTTAAGATAATTATAAAATTTTCAGAAAAAAAAAGACAAAGCTTGAAAGATTGTTTTTAACACGCCTTTCATAAATAATAAAATAGAATAACCTTAAAAAACAATTACACCATGAAAAACACATTTTTATGAACCAAAACAAACTTTCCCCTAATTTATTATTACCTTCAATTGAGCTGTTCAATGTATTATCACTTAAATCCAACATGGTCAAGTTGCTCAAATTTTGAAGATCTGTAAAAGGACAAAATATTGTTAAAGAAATATATATAATTCATGAACTTGCATGTAAGAATTTGGCTATGACATAATTTGATTATGGTCAAACTAGCTAGAATAGCACCAAGGTCTTCATTGTTTTTTTATCACTTTGTGTCACTCAATTTGTAGTCAAAATTAAATGTAAAAGGCTTTGAAATTTATTATCTTCAATTATAAATAGATAACAATTCAGTGACGAAAAAAAATAGATAACAATTCATCTCCTAAACATTATATAAGGCTTATGAGTTATATGTGATTTGCTGCATTTTTTTTTCAGAAAAGAGTTCTGATGGAGAAACTTAAATCATCAGGTGGTGTCATTGGTCATTGAGAGATTGCATCGTCCACTAGCTTCAAGCTTTCGAGGACCTTCATGTGTTGTTTATCTATTGTATGAGTATAGCCTTGTGTTTGAGAGTTGATAATGTACTGTAGATTCTCTCTAATCGCTTGTGGGAACTTCGAACTAAGCATGGGAAGCATTGTATCAGGGTGAGTCAATTAGAGTTTGGAATTTTTTTAAGGAGGGGGAAGGTTAGAAAGAATGAGAGGTCCTCATAGAGAGCGATTAGAGAGGGAGACTTTTCACTCAATATAGCCAAATATGCATGTTAACTTAATGGGGGCAATAATTGCCTTTATTTAGGGCTAGGAGATAGGGGCTCTTCCTGTGTCAACAAACTTGCAAATCAAGCCACCCATCACAATAAGGTTTACAAGACAAAGCCCATATCGTATTATTTTACATTATTGAAGTCTAATAAGAATATGAATCACAAATTGAGCCTAAACAATATGCTTTAACACTTTACATCCAATTAGTTTGAGTTTTAGAATTAAAAGATAGAATATGATTTATGGTGGTCCATAAATGATAATCCATCATCCAATTGTTTGCTTTATTATATATTTTAGCATCACACTTAGGACTCAATGGGCTTAACATACTACCCCATGATGTCCATAAGGGGTTTTAGAATTAAAACATAGAATCTGATTTATTTCAGAAGTGGATCTGTATTGCGGTATATTCCTATCTTATCCCAATTGTTCAAGAGGAGTTGTGGAGTTATTTGGGTTTGTTTTAGACCTCGTGCAATTATTGTAGATGTTGATAGGGGATTTTAATTATATTCTCTTTTCTTTTGAAGTTAGTGGAGGTGTGCTCCTCGACTAATGTTGCTAAATTTGTTGAGACGTTGGATTGATGTAACATATGGATACTGGTCTCATAGGCCATCAAAGCGTATGGTTTCAAAGAGAAGAAGGAAGAAGGATGACTGAAAAGATTGAACATAACTTTGTTGCATATTTTACAAAGGCATGCTTTTACTAAAGCCTTTTTTTTAGAATCTTAGTTACTTTCGGACCAAGCTCCAATTCTTCAAAGGTGCAAAGGGAATCAACTTCGGAAGAAATGGCCTTTTCATATTTTCACACAGCTTAGGTAATGCATCTTGAATGTAGTAAGTTTGTTCCACAATCTTGGGCATGTGATGGGACTTACGTGGTTTATTCCTTGAAGAGAGTGCATAAATAATTTTCTATTTCAAATAAGGAGAATTTTAGCAATATATTAAGAAAAGGAAGATGATTGTTGAGGCATGGCCAGGGGATTCAATGCATTTGGAAAGATGGGACCCCATGGCTCTTCTTCAGTTGAAAGCATCAATACGCTACTACCATAGGCTTGAAAGTAATTAAACTCTTAAAGTAAACTCATGAAAACATATCCCAAAAGATCACATTGAACAACGCCAACGCTATCATGCTCATTACAACTTAGTGAGTAGCACATTCTTGAACTACCCAATAATCATCCCTTTGTTAACCCTATAGTGCACCTCTCTTTTCTCATATATTCCACCCCAATTAGCCATAAATCTAGTTGTGAACAAGGCAAGTAAAGGAATTTTTTTTTGAGTTAATTGTTACTAATTTTAATTTCCAATTTGAGTATTGTGTTAATGGGAAGGGAGTAGACGGAAGGAGATAAGAGGTTGATGGTGGAGGAGCAAGGCCGCAAAGGGGTGGGTGATGGACAAAACGAGGAGAGTGAGGGGTGATGCATTTAACAACATTCACACATTTATGAATGTGGTTAAACGTAGGTGCATAATGCTACATACTTGTCACGATGCATTGCATAATCCACCTTGAACAAGTGTCTAGACGCTACTACCATAGGCTTGAAATATACCCGAATTAAAAAACTTGCTAGTAGATAGTAGCAGGAACCATATGACTCCCTTCCAAAAATGCACAAATAACCACACAAAAATAAACATAAAACCACCATCGAAAGCATTCATGAACATCCTCACTTCCTTAGGCCACTAACACCTCTACCACAATACACTCTGCCACTAAGAACTATTGTGTGGCCTCCACCAACACTACGTGAGCCACCCCTCCTACAAATCCTGGATCATTGTTTGGAGGAATCGATAACCCAAAGATAACACAATGCCATTACAAAGCATCTAGCATGACCTATTGTAGCCACACCATAAGCAAAATTGATGACAGAAATGGTGGCTTGCATAATTGGGATCCTTCCATCACCGTCGATAAAAGACGCAGCCTAAGGAAATTGAAATTTAATTTAGCTGTATGAAGGCTTTGAACCGGGCCATTAGCATTTTGTGAAAAATTACAAACTACTACACTAACTTACTTGTTTGATATTAAATTACCCATCTAACATATTTATATTTTTTTAAAAAAAAACTAATTAAGTAATTTAAAAAATTAGAATTAGAACTCAGAACTCAAAAGGCATCATATTAGTATTAGTGAGATAGTGGATCACAAACAACTCAACCCACATTATAGTTTACAAAACCCTAAACCTAATTTAGAAATCCTCCACTCTCTCACTCTGAGTTGCCAACCCAATCCACACCCCCAAGCATTGTTACACACACGTTCCTAGAGGTGGGTATGAGGGGATCCGTAACGGACCACAATAAACGAGTCGAATTGACCCGTCCGTTTTATAAATAGACTAAGCTTTAGGGTGATTCATCCACCCGCATAAACCCGTGGACCAACATACCAGTCTGTGTAACCCTTCTTTTTTCACATTTTGACCCCCATAAACTCACGGACTAGTTGATCAAGCAACTCGCACGCGATTCATTATGGACCAACTACGACAAGCCCACATAACCCTATTTTTTTCTCTTCATATTCTTTTAAACTTTTTTTAATACCCTATATTATATATTTATATTTATACAGTATATTTTATCTCGTAAAATATATATACGCACTTTTCTTTACGGTAACCAATTTTCAAGAGCATAAAGAACATAAATAAATATTGTAAAATGGAAGCATTCCCTTATTTATGCGGGCCAGCGGGTTGGTTCGCGAACCCCATGGGCTAAACCCACTTAGTCTAGGTTAAGTGGTGCAAATAAAAAAGTCCACAGGTTGGCGGACTAAAATTTTCTGGTTCATTTTTGTGCGGGTTGCGAGTTAAATGAGTTAGTCGCGATCGCAGCTCGTATACTCGCTGTACACGTACCTCAACCTCGCCACACAACCATACACTTTACCTCGACCTTGCCGTCACCACCACCCTTACTTCTCACTCTTCAACCTAGCACTGCACCACCTTCCTCACTCCTCAGCCTTGCACGCATGCATGCACCACAATTGAGAAGCCACTCGTGAGCTCCACCATCTGCCCACCACGCAAATCGCCATCGTCCTCAGATTTGTGAAAAAGATCTGATCTGATTCTCTCATTTCCGCCCTAGTTGTTCTGCAAGTCTATAACTATCAGTTCCCCATCTTCATTGTTGTTATTTTTGTTGATGAAGATGATTCATTTTTTTTCTCTGATTCATTCTAGAATTTTGTCTATTTAATAATATTTTATTCTTCTATTGAGATTTTATGTATTTATTGTTAAGTTAGACAAATCTTCTTGAGATTTTGTTCTAATATGACTATTGATCCATAATTATTTACATTTTATTTTGCAATCTTACATTTTTTTCTTATCTACTACTAAGGTTTTGTCTATTTGCAATCTTAGATAGATCTGTGTTGCTATTTGCAAATATTGGAACTTGCAATTGCAGCAGATTATTTTTATTTTTTTTGGTTTGAATGGATTTTAAAAATAGGATTTGAAAGCAAGTTTTAAGCTAGGCCAAGCATCTCAAGTAGGCTAGGCCAAGTTGAAAATAAAGCTTATAACAGGTAATAGGCCAGAGTCAGGCCTAGTGTTCTTGTTGCAAGCTTGGCCTGTTTAGGTGTGGCCTGCCTTTCCACCTCTATTACTGAGCATGCTAAAAAGGAGCATGATAGGCCAACATAATCTAATAGAATCAATCATCTATCGAGACAGTGGTGGTGGATATATTGGTCCCCTTTTAAGGAGCATATCATGGTCAACAGTTATCTACCATTAGATGATGTTTCATTAAAATCTAATGGCTAAGAATGCACCCATGTTTTGTTAGTTTTGGAATTACATGAAAGCAACAAAAGTTTTTGGTTTTGCATATAGATCCTCTTCTTCTTTTTTTGTCAAAACAATAGTGAAATGCACTTCACCCATCATGATCACTCCTGAACCTAGATTTGATGCACATCATTAATGTTTTCTCAATGTGTCAGGCTCAGAGCATAACATGATCAATTATATAGGACAATAAATGGAGGTTATTGAGTCGACCCACCAATTAAAAAATTTTAAATTTTGTTGATGCATTTTGCATTGGTAGAGTTGAGTTTTATATTTACACCATTAACTTTGTTAGATCTATGTATCATTATGGTTTTCTCCATTGACGAGGTATGGGGTACGAAGGACTTAATCTCCAAATGAAAAGTAGCTTTTTTGTTCAAGGTTGGGCAATGACAGAAAAATTGCTTTCGACTAACCACACATACATAACCTACCGTATTGAACAAAAAATCCCTTCTTCAATTCAACATTGTGGATTTGGCTCCTCTAAAGTGAAGAGGTTGGTAAAGTACAAAAGTGAGGTGCCAACCACTATTGGATCAATAACTTCTATAATATGTGCATCATGTGTAGATCCCACTAAATGATTTAAGGGTGATTAACCCCTCACTTTTACACTTTACCAACCTCCTCATTTTAGAGGCGCCAAATCCCAACATTGTATACTTGGAATGGGCTTTAACTATAGGATTTGGCTCTTCTAAAGTGAGAAGGTTGGTAAGTACAAAAGTGATGGGTTAGTCACCTTTAGATCATTTAGTGGTATCCACACATGATACAAATATGATGGAAGTTATTGATTTAAGGATAATTAAGCACTTACTTTTGCACTTTACCAATTTCTTCATTTTAGAGAAGCCAAATCTTTAAATCTTATTAGCTGAGTGGAAAAGTTGTAGCGAAAGGAGGCGATGGGTCATGGGTTGATAACACAGTTTGAGGCTATGGGTGGATGAGAATGGAGAAAGGAGGCTAGATATAGTGCGAAAGAAGGGTTAAATTGCAAATAAACAAACTACTTTTATTTTTATTATGAAGTCCCGCACTTGGAAGTCCAAAGCAAGTGTTGGACTAGCTTATCGACAACTCGAGACAATAGGAGAAGAAGGAGACCGCCAATATCTCTTTTTTGGTGACTTATTAAGTAGTGCCCAACGATTTTGGTACCACATGATGATCAATTTTAAACCATTGATGAACAAATCTAAAGGTCAAAATTAATTGAGATTAAAATTTGTATTTATATCCTAATACTTTAAAAAATGATTTTGAAGATGATTTATCATTTTTGCCCTTTTCTTTCTTCTATACCTTTCACCATTTTTTTGTTGCCCACCACCCACTACCACCCAGCTATTTACCGCCACCTTTGTCAGGACTACCAACCACAACCCATTATGTTCCCAAGCCTCACTCTTCCCCAACACCAAATGCACCCTACAAGCATCTTCAGTCCTCAAATCTTCTCAGGCCTCTTCTTTTAATTGAGTTCACATTAGTCAAAGTGAGTTAGGTGACACATTATGTTTTGAATCTGGGTCGACATTTCATAATCTCCATGAAGAAAATGATAAACGATGATTTTGGTCGACATTTCAAATAAAATTTGAACCTGGAGATCCCTTCTTCTTGAGACCTTGTGCTTTGTTTCTATCTCTTTAGTTTGATTTTTTTCTTGAACAAGGTTTCTTTCTTTGTTGCTTGGCTCTCTTCGTGGTTCTATGTAAACAAGAACCAAGCAAAGACAAAGAAGGAAGAAGGATGTTATCATTTGCTCTTATTTCTCTCTTTTCTTTTTTTCAAACTTTTGCCAAGTGAAGAAAAGAAAGAGAGCTGAAAGAGACTTTGAGAATGAACGGCTCATGAAAGTCCTTGAGTGCATTGAGTGACTCATGGCAATGAGGAGTTTGCCGATAGGAAGAACAACCGATGTTATAGTGGGATGGTGGTTGGGAAGGAGAAAGGATAAAGAGAATAAATTGATGGTAAAATAGTCCTTTTATCAAATTTTTCTATTATAATATTGCTTGTCACCATGTGGTACCAAATTCATTGGGCACCACAAAAGTCGCCTCTCTTTTTTAATGTTTCTTAGGTTTCCTTGAAGAAGAAACAGAGTTTCTATAAGATAGTGTTACAATTGTTCATACTCAATATTGTTATAAGAAATTCACAAAAATAGCAACAAGTGAACAATAATAAAATAGTGACATTTAAAAAGTTAAACCAAAGTATGATATAATCACATTTTTATTTCATGAATAGTCAATTTTGATGGTAGATATGTACATATAAATAAATAAATAATTGAGTAAAATACAATCCCCTCCTTTTGAGAGAAAGTTTTATCACACTACCTTCCCTTCTATTATTTCTAAAATATACACTCCCCTTCTATATACATTTAAGAGTATAACATAACCCCTTTTCCCCTTGAGAGATACTATTATTACACTATATTTCCCTTTACTTTTAAAACATACATTACCATCCCCTATAAATTTAAAATAAACTACATTTTAATCCATTTTCAAATTTTCTATTAATTTTTCATTTTCCCATGTTTATTATTTTGTTGTTGAATAAAATACCCTTTATTAATTTATATATATAAATTTTTAATAAAATAAAATGTATATGATTTATAATAATTAAAATATTGAGTTATATATATTAGTTTTAAATTATTATTTTATTGATAAATAAATAAGTAGAAGTAAAGATAGTTAATATTAAAATTTAGAAATAGAGGGGAGTTAAATGTAATTAATCCTTCTCTCAAGGGAGAGGCTATATTTTACTCAAAAAAAATTATTGTAGATCAATTCAACTATCTGGAGAATAACAGCGATAAGTACCTTTAGCATTTAGTGAACCACTGAGTAAATTATCACCAAGGTCCAATAATTCCAGCTGAGTAAAATTGACAAAATCTATTGCAAAGAGTAAAAGACTTCTATTAGAAAGGATAGTTGCCAACTAGTGAGTTTGATTGAAATAGTAAGTCATATAAACAGATTGAAGAGAGAGAAAAAGTGGAACTCGAATATACATGCCTTGAGGAGATAAAGAAAGAATCTCATTTGATTGAAGTATCAACTCCCTTAGCGATCTTAATCCATTCAGTTCTCCAAAGATGCTGCTGTTTAGTTCATTATGTGAAAGATCTAGGGTCTCTAACTTCTCCAATCTTGGAAATCCTTTCAAAAGGTGTATAGAGATGGGTAGTTTGAAGTTAAACATCAAAAAGGAAGAGTGAAACCACATATCACTTAGTAACAGGAGCAAAATTAAAATAATTGTGAATTAAAAATAGTAGAAGGACAAATTTTTTGTTATTTTTTATTGTTCAAATAATATGACATATTTGTTAACTTGTAGATAAATAAATAATCATCTGTTATGATTTTCGCAATATTTTTTTTATATAGATGTACTAGATTATATTTTTCTGAATTGTTTCCCAATCTCTCTTAAATTTACTCTTTTCTACCATGTCTTTCTATTTTGTTTTGCTTTCCTAGTTTAGACTAACTCCTTAGAATTATATGTGATCTATCTATTTAATATCTATAATCTAAATCTATCTATTCTTATATAGTATAATATAATAGAATATAATATGAAAGTTCTTTCATTATCATTGACATGTAGTATTTTCCTTTAACTTTGAATTTTAAATATTTTTAAATATAATTATATTTTTAATTTCTGATTCATAATTTCATTTATGCTCTTTCATCACAATTACTATGTAACATTTTTCTTGTTTCAATTAAGGGGCAGGATTATAACTTTATTAAATAACTATTATACTGTTGAATAACTTTTGTGAGATTGATTTTTGACAAAATTCACTATTGGATTAGAGATCTACATCATATGGATTATGTCTATAAAATATTAAATTAATATGAAGTCATTTAACATAGTTTTAATATACATCAAAATCAACGTAATGTATATTTAAAATGAACGAGAATAAGAGTTATACGATTACATTCTTATTAATATTCAATTTTTGTAAAATTTAAGTCATTGTAAAATGGTTGGATCAATAAAAAAATTATTTTATGTAAAATTATTAAGTGGTGTAATAATGCTTAAAGTTATACCAGTATAACTTTTTTTTAATGAAGATATTAGGGAATGGGGGGTTGGGGTGAGAGTCGAATTTGCGACTTCCCTTAACTCATTGAGACATGCAAAGTCTACCGCTAGACTGGTCACTTGCTATACCAGGTATAACTTGATCTTATCCATTAATTACTATTAATGTTATTTATTATATTTTAACCTTTCATATTTTTCATCTACATCTTGCTAAAATTTTCATAATCCTGCAATTTTTAAATTTTGGTTTTTAAAATAGTAATAAAAGTGAATAGTTTTTAATGTTACAACATAAGATATATAAAATATTTCATAAAAATATATGATATAACATGATGAGTTGAAACTCAGTAAATTCAGTTTAAAGTTATCAAAATATGATTAATATTGAGTTAAATATTATTTTATAAAAATAAAAGGTAACAATCATATTTTTCATTATATTTTAAAACATTTAATTATATTTCCATCAATTTACTTTTGTTTTATAAAAATTTAATTTAATATTTTCTTAAAATGAGTAAATATAATTCTATCAAAATTAAATAAATTTAAATTTAAGGAAGATTTATTTACTAAAAAATTAATAAATAAAATTTAATTTATATCGTTCCAATAACACACAGAACAACACAGCTAATTTAGAATATATAATTGGTCACACAACCAACCAGTATCGCTGTCGTTCATTATAACATTTTTATGTCTGTTTCATTTTTATTTATTTTAAAAAAAAACTAACACCACCATAAATAATTCCTTATCAATTTGTACTTTTGTTTTCGTACTCAATAGTGAAGTCATGCTGAATTTATATTGATTGACTCAAAATTCTTTAGTTAAAAATCAACTAAACGCACATTACTCAAAGCGATTAAACTGATTCAAAAAAATATAACAATAAGGTAGCATGAATTAAATAAAGAGTTTAATTTTGATATATTATTAATGTAAAAAATTTTATACATATATTTAATCATATATTACCATATTAATACAAGTATTTGACTCAACTGTCCACTAGTTTGAAAATCTTATAAATATAAGTATTTGATTCAATGACACTATAAAACTCTTTTATATTGTGAATTAAAATTAAAGTTTAAGATAAAAGAAATAGTATTTAAAAATGTTGAGATTGCATAGGAGCCAAGGCTATGTTTGGATATTACCAAAAATGGATATGAGACATGGGTTTTTCATTGGTGAGAAAAGAGAATAAGAGGAAAGAAAATAAAAGAGGAAAAATTGAGAGAAGGAAAAATAAAAAGAAAAGTTTTTTTTCTTTCTTGGTGTTTGATTTGATGGAAAAGTGAGGCTAAAGAAAATATAATTGTATTAAAATGACATCTTTGTCTTTTTGTCTTATAAGAAATCAAAGATGGTATGAAAATTTTACATCATTTTTATTCTTTGTCACCATTTTCTCCCAATCTGCGGGAAGAAAAGTTTTATGTGGATCTTACCTATATACTATTGCTCATCATCTTTTTAGCTGTCCCAACAAATAATTGCCCTCTAGTTTTTTTTTTTTTAATCAATCAAGTCGGATAAGTAACATTAACAGCAGGCATTGATAGTTATGGTGCCCAATATGCCAAACAAAATCAACTTAAAGCTAGAGACTAATAGTAATTTATAGAACAAAACGAAAAAGGACGGCGCATAAAGGTGTATGCCATAAAATCTAACTAGTGTCTTTAAGGATTTTAAAAAGAAAAACTTTTTATGGAAAAATTTACTTTCTAGGATTTTAAGGTGTGGGGTTTATTTCAAAGTTTATAAACTTATTTTTTTTGGGATTCCTTAACCAAAATCCCAAAATCATTAACTAATTAACTAAAAAAGTCTACTTATTATGGAAAAGCATATGTGATCGAATTCTTATACTCACAAACATTACTGTTACTATTATTTATATAAAGGACTTAACTTTAATATACAATTAATATAAAAAAAAATTAAACTCCCAAATTGGTTTATAACAATTTTGTCATTGGACAATTTGATCCTTGACAAAAAGGAATTATCAAATTGGTTCTTGACAATATCAACTATCAGACACTTGTTAGTCCTAACAATAAATTTAACATATCTTAGTGGCACCCCAAATTAGTCCTGACAAAACCCATCTACACATATCAGATGCTCATCCTCACCTTCACGAGCACCTCCACTACCACCCCTATTTCTCTCTTCTCTTTCATCTCTACTCCGACTTCCACCCCCACCCATCTCTAATCCACTCTCCAACACCATCTCCATCATCAACCACTATCATCCCCCTCAAGCCAAATCCTCTTAAAGCTGAAAAAGGAAATGAAAAAAATGGAGCCTCATAAACCTATAGAGCTAAAATTGATTCACAAATTTCTCGTCATTCCCTAAACCCCCTCCTCCATGAAATTCCAATCTTTACATACCTTGAAAAAAAAAATCAACTCCAATAATCGTTTAAAGACCATTGAAACTTCTACAAACACTCTTGAATTTCATCATAAACACAAACAATAACCCTAAGCCCCATTCTTCATTCAACAGTACCCCTCCCCCTAAAAAAAGGTAAAAAACAAGCAACAACCTTAGCCACAGTCATGAACCAACTACCACTGACCTTCTCCTTCTTAGTCGTGACCTCGCCTTGTCACCATCGCATCTCACTATTGTGCTGTCGTGGTCATAGCACCTGTCGCGCCACCAAATCCACTACTACCATATTTGTCACCATCGCCATTGATTACAAGCTCCCTGAAGCCACCTTGTCCAACCTTGACAATGTTCAAGCAACAACAACATCCCCTTTTCCCTTTCTCACTCTTTGTTCCTGCTTCCATATCTTGCTTATTCTCTGCTTCTCCTTTTTGCTTCAACCATTTTTTATGTGGTTCAATTCAGTGGTTAATTGAAGAGTTGAATTTGAGAGTTTTTTTTTCCTTTGTTCGTCATTTTTTTTTTGTGTTTGTTGAAAATCAATGAATCAGATAAAAGGATTGGTTAGCGAGTGGATTAGAAAAAGGGGTTAAAGTGGGTGTGGAAATGAAAGAGAAGAGAGAGATCGGAGTGACGGTGGAGGTGGTGGTGGAGGTGAGGATGAGGGATGATATGGGTGGGTTGGATTTGTTAGGGATTGATTTGAGGTACCATATATGCAGGTCCGTTAAATTTAACGTTAGGAACTAACAAGTATCCAACGTTTGATATTGTCAATGACCAATTTGGAAATTTCATTTTTTGTCAGGGACCAAGTCGTCTAATGACCAAATTGTTAGGAACCAGTTTGGGAGCTTGCTCTATAAAATCTTTTTATACAGTCATCTAATTTTAATTCTTATTGTAACTTTTTAAAAATCATATAAATGATTTGTTAATATAAAAATATTTATTTATACTCACAATTTATAGGACATTATGCATACATTTATCTATTATTGGATAAAGTGTGCATCCCACTTAATTTGGATTTCACATACATTTCATCTAATAGTATATGAGAATATGTTGGCACAATATCCCACAAATTATGAGTATAAATAACATTACTCTTATTTAATTATATTTGGTTAAACTAATGAGTCACTGGTTGAACTAATATTGACCTAAAGACTCAATGTCTTGATCAAGTCAAGACTAGGTCGAGTTTGGTAATGTCAAGTTTGATAACTATATGCCTTTTGAGGAAATGGTGCAAGAAACATGGATTGGTGGATCGACACTATTGTTGCATAGATGTACATCAAAGAAATTATGTCTTAGGTGCAACAACTTATAGCCGATAAGGGGCGGAAAATAGCTTAGGTCATATCAAGCTTTACTCTTAATAGGTCAGATCTATATTACAAACACTTAGCCTGAGCCTCATCTGTAGCATGTTATAGGCTATTTTTTAAGCCCGATTAAGTCTAGCCTAACCTAAAGCCTGTTTAGAAAACTTAAAAAATTCTAAAAAAATTAAATTTAGAGTAAAAAATATATAAATACAAATACAAATACAAACACATAATTTGTAGAGCAAGCACATCTCAAATGTTAAAACTTGCATTAGGAAAGCCAAAATAATGGCTTATTTGGTGGTAGAGTGATGTGTCAACTTGCTTAGCGGTTCTTGTTTCAAGAATAGTTATAGCCGATAAGGGCTGGAAAACAGCTAAGGTTAGACCATGCTTGATTCTTAACAAGCCAGGTCTATATTATAAACATTTTGTCTAAGCCTACCTGTACCATGCTATAGACTATTTTTTAAGTCTAATTAAGTATGCTTTATTCATAAGTCTGGCCTAGCGGCCTAAAGCCTATTTAGAAACCTAAAATTCTAAAAAAAATTAAATTTAGAGTAAAAAAATATATAAACACAAATACAAATATAAACACACAATTTGTAGAGCAATCATGTAATAAATGTTAAAACTTGCAATAGGAAATCAAAATAGTAGTTTGTTTGGTCGTAGAGTGATGTGTCAACTTGATGAGAGATTCTTATTTCAATTCTCACTTTTTAACTTTTTTTGGTTATAGCTGAAAATGTTTGTCCTTAACTTTTAACATGTCCGTCTAAGTTGCAGGCCTTAACATATTAGATGGCATGTTTCTACACCTATAGTTGATTAAAATTTATAAAAAGTATTGCATAAAGCATAAAATTCGACCATAAAAAAACGTAAGGAAAGAATATCTATATATATCAGTATTAAAAAAAGAATTAATATATACTCTGACACACAAAAAAGGAGAATTAATATTTGCAAGTTGTGGGTTTAGTATTGATCATTGGTAGTCAAAGGAGAAAAAGGTGGGAGTTGAAGATACATGCCTTGAGCAGATAAAATACCATTCATTGAATCAACAAGGTACAGATTCCTTAGCGATGTTAATCCTTTCAAACTTGACAAAATGCTGCTATTCATCGGTCCATTAATTGAAATATCTAAGGTCTCGAGTTTCTTCATTCTTCGAAATCCTTCAAAAATTAAGAAAAAAGCAGAGCAAAGAAACAGGCAGTTTAAATATTAAAGAAATATAGGTATTGCATGCCCTGTCTCTTTTGGTACACTTTTACGATAAAAAACTCACATTGTTTATCGTCGTGATGTTCAGATTTCAACACTGCATGAATCTCCATGTATTTCATTTAGAATCACACATATTGCTGAATATGCGTGTGTACAGTTAATTTTTACCGAAGAACGGCTCCCCTTTATCAAAATGAAAATGATGGCCATGTGTGAAACAAAAAATGCAGAAATATACTTGCCTTGGGCAGGAAAAGAATCATCGATCATGTTATCATCAAGATACAAAGTCCTCAGCGATATAAGTCCACTCAAACTTGGAAGGATGCTGCCATTTAGTGCGTTGGATGAAAGATATAAGGTCTCCAACTTCTTCAACGATGGAAATCCTTCAAAAATATAGTGTGCAAAGGAGTTACCAAAAGCTTAGTTTAAATTGTTAATTTTTGCTTTATAATCTCAACTTTCCAGTATAGAAACAAATTAAGTAGAATATGTGGGGCAAAGGAATAAATAATATACCTTCATTGTTACTCCATCCTTTAAAATTGTTGAAAGACAAGTCGAGGCTGAGCAGCTCTTCAAATGGACGAAGCAAAGAGACGTTTAACATCCAACTTTCCTCATCTAAGTGGGATGGCAAGAGTTCGTCGAGGGACAGATCTGTTACGTGTCCTGTTGAGATATTAGAGCATTTGACTCGTTCCCAAGCGCAACAATTGCTGCCTCTATCCTCAACCCATGATGCTAGTCGCCACTCTGCATAATCACCCCCATGTGCTACGAAGTATGCTTTGATCTCAAGGAGGCCTGTTCTCTCCTTCTCTAAGCACCCGTCGCATGCTTGCATTCGGAGAGCAACAAGAAAGAAAAGAGCACTTATTAGAACCCAACCCAACCTCATTTCTATTCTATGTGTTCCACTTCAACTTCAAGTTCTTGTGGCACCTTCAACTTCTCCAGCAGCTTTAAATAGACTTTTCTTATGCACGAAATTGTTGCCCAAGTAAGAACTAGTTACTAGGGAGACTTTGAGTTTACTTTCTCAATAAAAGCTCAATCTATAAGCATTTTCTTATTTTACTCTGAGAACAACTCAAGTATTATTATTTAATTTAATTAGGTTATTTCGTCACTTTTCTAGTAATATATTGTAAAATATATAATTTTGTTAAATAATTTAAACAAAATAAGTTATCAAATTTAAAAATTGATTAATTTTATTGTAATTAAATTATAAGAAAATTATCTACATATATGTCATGAAACTTATCCATAAAAACTTTTATCTCATTTTCCTCTCCCAATATAATTAATCAAACACACCCTAAATTCACATAACCCAGATGAAGTTGAAAATAAAAAGGTTCAAACGACACTAATGACGAATAAAAACTTGAAATCAGGATAAAAATGAAAGGTTTTTAGTATGTAAAAGATAAGAATGCTATTTTTCTCTAAATATAATGATAAAACTATAACACTCTTTATTAAAATTGGAAATATACTTCTCTTAGAGCAATAAAAAAATAACTATATATATATATATATATATATATATATCATAATTATTGTATAATATTTACCTGTTTTCTGGAATATTAATGGATATGTTATTTGTACTTAATTAGTATGTGACAAATTGACTCATTTTTCATCCATTGTTCAATGAAGTGTATGCTCCATTTAAATATGATCCACTTTAATAATAGATAATAATTAAGTTGACATAATTTCTCATTCAAATTAATACAAACAATATTTTTCATAGTAACAGAGTAATATTTTATCTAAAAGCGAGAGTTAACCATCAATTTTAACCGAAATTCACTTAGCTTTATTGTTGCGTATAGAATACATTCATTCAGCTCTAGGCCGTCCTCTAAATTTTCGTTGTCTGTGGCTTTGACAGCCCTATCAAATGAAAACATGACATAGGGTGTAGGTTTTTATATAGAAGTAATTTTTAGAAAGTAACTTATAAATAAATTATTTTTTATTTAAATATATAATAATAAAAGTGTTTATTTTTAATATTTTAAAATTATTTTTTAAGAAGTTAAATATTTTAACTTTTTAAAAAATATTAATAAGAAAATTTTTTAAAGAAATAATAAGTTATTTAATCAAATAAGATAAAAAATAAAAATATAACTTTTAATTTTTAGAAAGTTAAAAAAAATTAAAAGTTGTAGTATTCAATGGACTCTTATTTAAGTGGGATAGCTCTTAGGTTTTGGACGGTAGTGAGATAAGAAGTTAAATGGAAAATTTTACAATAAGACTTGCATTATATTGACTTAGTATTATAGTGGTCCCTAAATCATAACCCTTAATTTCTTTGGTCAGAAAAGTTTTTCAAGTTTTAATCAATGGTTAAAATTATTTAAAAATAAATTTATATTTACATTTTGATATTTTAATTAGGAGAGAAATGAGTGAACAACAAGAAAAATGAAGTCATAACCATCATGGTCCATAAATGGCAATGATGACAACCTAAGAATTCTCCTCTTATTATTCAAATATTAATTTACGCGGTGAATGAAAATTTCAAAAGTATTCTTATTGGTGCAGCTCATGAAGCAAGTAGATAAGCCTTTCAGGGGGGAACCTTGCTCCTGATTGGTGCTCTCTAGATTACCTTTATCCTTAACCAGGTATTCTGTCTCAAGACTTGGCTCTCTCTTTTAATGCTTCAAAATGGACACTCTGTCCCTTCATTTCCTTTTTCTATGTAGGTAAAAAGCGCACAAGAGTACCAGCAGCTGTAACATTGCAGCTCTGAAATAGTGAAATGTGTTATTTTCTTGCCCTCTGTTGGCTGGCCCTGCTATGGGCTGTTTTATTGAAATGGAGAGAAGCAGAAAAAAAGCTTTAGCTTTTGCCTTCTACCCAAATTCGGAACGTGGAGGCATGCGTGGCAACCATTCGGTGGTCTTTGCGTTTCTTTTTCATTTTTTTTTCTTTTTTAGTTTTTATCTTCTGAAAATGCAAGCTTTTATCTTTTTTAGACAACATACCTAATCCCCAAAAAAAAAAAAAATTGGTCCTTGAATATGTCGAGGACAAATTAATTTTTTAAAATTTAAAAGTCTTAAATTAGTAATTTATATTTTTAAAATAGGGACAAATTGTTTCTGTATAATGAAAAAGAGAATAAGTTGATTCCTCCTACACTATAAAAATGTATGAAATGGACCAATTTATACCCCATTTTAAAATGTGAGTGACTAATTTAAAACTTTTAAATTTTAAAAGATTAATTCATCCCCCAATACTTTTACGAGGAAACAATATAAGTATTTTGTCTTTTTTTTTCTTCTTTATTATTTTTTAAAAATCTATTGCATGCTTTTTCTCGTTATGAAAAGAAAAGATTGTGTTGGGCCTAAATAAAAAAACAAAGCTGGTATGTGGGAGTCATTTTTGTTAATATGGTATTTGGGTGTTAAATATACAATAAAATGGTCTTTCTAAGAAAATTATAAAGGTATGAGACTTTTGAAACCTCACATTGTGCGAGAAATATAAAATAATAATATATTCTTCAAACTATAATCTCGCACTAAGCATGAATTCTTTTCAAAAAATAATATAATATTCATCACATAAATCTCCCACCATGCGAGATAGATATAAAGTATTAATTTTTAAAAACTCAAACTCGCTTCATGCCAGATTTCTAAATGATAATAATAAAATATTAGAAAAAGAATAACAAATAAAACATTTGAAAAAAATCACGTGATAAAATGATAAATAATACATCTAATTAATATATATAATAAAACATTTAAATAGTAATTATGTTGATTAAATTAAAAAATAATAATTAATGAATAATTTGTTCTATTTAAACAAATATGTGGTCTGTGTCATAAAAAAAAGAGTAGAGTAAAAAAAAATGGATGTGTTCTATTTCTCAAAAACAAAAAAAATAGAATAGAGCGAAGATAAACAAAAGCCCCTCCTTCCTCCTCATCTGATTAGTTGGCTTTGTGTTTCTTGTCTAGAGAGAGAGAGAGAGAGAGAGATTAGGGTAGGAAAAATAAGGGCTTGGTCTATTGGGTGTAAAAATGAATGCAAATATATATTTCAATGACAATATAGTTATAAATTTTCTAGTAATGGCATAGATATGGGGTGTAACCATGTCAAGTTAGTTTGAGTTTGAGAAAAATGAATCTGAAACAACCAATTTTATTTAGATTGCGTTCATAGTTTTTTTTAAGAAACTTAATGGATCCAAACCAATTAAACTCGAATTGGTTTTGTTCAGGTGATCGGGTTACCTAATTGTTATTATTTTATATGTAATTCAATAAAAATATAAAAAATCACAAAACCTTTTTTAAAATAATTACAAACTTTAAATCTTTAAAGTTTTATTATTAATTTCATATACATATATAACTTAATAATATCAATAGACATAACTAAAATATGATTTATTTACTAAGTACAATATATATATATATATATATATATATATATATATATATAATGTATATGATCGGGTCTATAAGATCATCAAGTTGAAATTTATGAAATCCGATACCCAAAATGATTATTGATAGGGTTAGTGATCTCTTAAAATTTTCTGCACACTTAACAAATAGTTAGAAGGTTACAGTTGTGTCCTGTATATTTAGGAGATATTTGTGTAACAGCAAGTGATTTTTTAACAAGCTTTAGATTACACTATTTTGTATGTTGTTTCTTTTTTATAGCAATATATCAATAATGTAAAGATAAATGTATTTCAACTATAATAATTAAAAACTTGTTAAGATAAAGAAATATAGTTGAAGAGAATGCACCAAGAACTTTTATACCTGGTTCAACTTCAATGTGAAGTCTACTCTAGTCCTCACCAATGTTGATAAGAGTTATACTGATTTTCAGATTCAAATACAGATACCAAATTCATCTAACAAAGTTGGTGACAGACCAACTAAAATCTCAGAAATATAATCCCAATATTCCAAAAAGGACCAAGACTAATTTTCAAATGACAAACTCCAACTCTGTCAAGGAATACTCTTCACAAGATATCACTCAAACACTAAGAGTGTGTTTGGTATGCCGTATTAGGCATGATAGTATAAACTTATACTATACATTATGCTCTTATACGTTGTTTGGTGCAGACAACGTATTATATAAGCTTACACATCATAACTCCCTTATACGTTAAAATGCTGTATAACTTAATATAGGATTAGGAGACTATATTAGGCCTGATTAGCTTTTAACGTATATGGTTACTTTTATTTTTTAATATTTTATTAAAATAAAATAATTTTTAAATAAATAATAATAAGTAAAAATTTATAAATAAAATTATTTCATAATAAATAAATATTGTTAACAAATAATATATGATATCAATCTAGCTATATACAATAAAAATAAAAAAGTAATTATAATTAATAAATATTAAATATTAAATAGAAATAAATATTTAAAATAAATAATAAATAATATGTAATATATAAAATTAAGGATCAATAATAAAAATATTTTGAGTTAATATTTATTTTAAAATTAAAATGAAATAATTATAATTAAAAATATAAAATATAAAAAACATCTAAAAGAGTTATTTAATATTTATATAATTTATTGAAATAATAAATAATTACAAAATATTGAAATAAATAATAATATTTAAAATAAATTAAATTAAATTAATAAATATTTACATGAATATTATATTTAAAAATTATATTTAAATCATTAATAAAAATTTATTTTATTTAATATTTAATTAAAATATTAGAATTATTTATAAATAAATAATATTATTATAAAATATAAAATATAATATCTTATACAATATTACACCAAACACTGTATAGTATTAAAAGCTTATCAGGCCTTATACTATCAAGTCTTATCTTATCTAGTCTTATACTATCAGCTCTATCTTATCCAGCGTGCCAACAGGCCATAAACTCAGAAATATTGCTTTTCTTGATAAGTCTTGGTGGTTTGAAGATGGTCCTTTTCGAGACATATATAGGTACCATCCTAACTACCATAAGAGAGGGATCAAGAAATCTGATGAGTGCTTGCTGAGTGTAACATTGGTGTAGCAGGAAGAATGAGCTTGGAAGCATAGGAGGATGAGTATTTCCATTTTGGATGATAGACCATGAGATTCTTTTTTTGTTATGCAGAAGGTTTCAGCAAAGGGGTTGCCAAGTTCGAGTAAAGTTTTGACCTTTGAAACCCACCTATAGTGCTTTTCTCGTCCTTTTTGCTGTGTGCTGTCATTTGGTAGAAATGAGCTGTTGACCTTTCACTCTTTTCCTTATTAGCTCCCTTGTACTTTATCTTTGTTTAGCACTCTTCCTTCTTACTTTATTGTATTGAGATGTAGACTATTCTTGCTCCATGAGTCCCACAAGCTTTTAGAAAAGTACATTTTATTTGTACAATGCGCTCACTTTCAGTTTTGGCCAAGCATCGTATCTATCACCTTGGTTTATGTGATATTCATAACATTTGAAACTAGACCAAGGACGTCTCCTGTGAATTTAGGAAATATTTGTTGTTTGATGTAATTTCTGAAAACACTTAGCAAATACATTAGAAGAAAATATAATTATGTTTGTCATCATTTAAGGTTCTCAAGCCAACAATCTCCCCATTGATGACAAACATACATAAAAGGAAATGATGATGAATGATCAAGAAAGAATACTCCCCTTTATGTAAGCTCCCCCTTAATATGAGCTTCCCTTTCAATGTTTGCACATATTTCACAATATATGTATATCATAGTAGGGGATTTTGATGTGAATAGAAATCTAATTCTTTTCACTAGCTTTCAAGATAGATCTATGTGCTTTCTTTTACTTCATCACATCATCAACATTTCCTGTGCTTTATTTTACTTCTCCCCTTTTGTCATCAAAGGGACTCAATAAGTCTGAAATATTAGCACACTATGTAGAAGAAAGACAAGCTATAATATGCAGCAAGTATCAAGATATGCAAAAAGGTTTCAGAATTAAAATTAGAGGCACAATAAACATATATGATAAAATATCATATCGATAAGCGCAAGCAGGTATGAGTATATTTGATATACACACACACACACACACACACACACACACACACATATATATATATATATATATATATATATATATATATATATCAATAAGTGCAGCAAGAATGATATAGTTCAAAGCTCAGAGATAAATTCATTCTAGGTGTTATGAGTAGGGTTGCATGCATAGACAAGTATAAGAGAGAATGGAATAGAATGCATGATTGCAAGAAGTGATAGATTCTGCTAATAGCGAGAAAGTTCCAGAAATGTTTCCTAATTTTGAGGAGACATTTGATCTAGAATTAGAATCTATACAAGAATGATTTTGCATAGATGATTTGTACTGAAACACAATTATGCAAATCTTGAATCATGCATGAAATATTTCAATAATCTTATGTAGTTAATGAGTCAATTATCGAGTCAATCAAAAGCACATATTAGCATCATATATAGAGAGTAACATGCCATCACAAAGCAAATCAAATGGACATTTTATTTGCATTATCTCAAAGTAGCAAAAATGGCAAGTAACAAGATGGGATAAAATAACATAGTAGAAGCAATGTCCACTATATCAAGCATATTAGATCTGGGATGTCATAATCCAAGTGTTTGAGTTTCAAGCAAGTATTTGAGAATCCTTTCATTTTTTTTTATTTACATGAAATTCTTTTGGTATTTGATAGAAATTTTGAGCATAAACCAACAATGTTGATCATACCTTTGCACCTTTGCTCATTTATACTCTTACCATTTTCTCTTTTAGTGAAAGGATGCATGGTGTAGTCATTGGTTTTGCCATGCCAATTCCAAATCTTATAAGCAACACCTTGATATGTCTTTCTGGATAAATGTGAATCCTTTAGAAGTTTACTTGACTTGCAACTCAATAAAAATGGTAAATTATCCAAATGTTAGAGTGGCAAAAATCTCATGATAGCATAGACCAAGTAACCAACATCATATTTGAAGGAATTTTAAACATTTTCAATGTATATCTAACTTAGTCATTAAGAGCATACAAGTGCACACTTTTTCAGATAATATGCAACAAACACAATGTATAATCACTCATCATGAATATATATATATATATGAGGTGTTTCAACACAAAGTTTTGCAAAACAAATACAATTCATTTACTCCAAAAGGAGATATGTCAATTCAATTTAAAACAGAAAAATATGTAGAGTTTTTTTGTAGGATTGGAAACCAATTCAAAATAGAAAACATTCCAAAAGGAAATTTGTTTTGATGATTAAATCATGAATATGAGAAGTTTAAAATATCTCGTGCAAAAAATAAGTTGGCCATACATGATTAAGCAAGGAGGAAGTTTCAAAAACTCATATTTTGGTCAACAAATATAATTCATTGTAAGTGCATGAGAAATGATCATATAGCAAGCAAGTTAAACAAATACATATCGTGCAAATGCAACATAAGTGAAAATCTCACAATTCTATACGGTCAATCAATCAATTATAGTATATAATGACTTGTGATTATCTCCATGCAATGCAAATTCAAATATTAAAAAATACACATGTGATAAAAACAGATGTCATAATTTTGTAGCATAAAACATATAGCTAGTTGACAAATTTATTAAAGTTTGAGGGATAGAAAGTTATACCCATCCTTTCCAATAATTGAGGCATTCTCAAGTTTTGGCAAGTGCATCAACACATCAACATTTTCAATCAATTTCAGCCAAATTTTAGTATTCCTCTTTTTGTTTCTTTTCCTTGGAGACGATGCAATGCAACCTTCTTGTTTTAACTGATGCTTCATCATTCAAGGTTTCATTGATTGACATTGGCTTAATTTGAGATATGAGAGCAAGGTTGCTTTCCTTGAATGGAGCTCTTATTCTCATTCCGTGAGATGGTTCTCCAATGATTAGCTCATGTGAATAATTGCTTGAGGACCTCAATTCCCTTGGAACAACTTTCTGAATATTTTGTCATGATAAGGTTGGTTTTGCAAGTGTAATATCAAGTTCACCACATTCAATTTCAGGTTTTGCAGATGTAATTTCTGGTTTAGTATTCTGCATATCTCCTAGATTTAGAGATTTTTCTAGAAGATTTTTGCAGGTGTATTTCCTTACTATAGTATCTTAGAATTTTCATGTTCTAGGCTATCCTTTATCTTGCCAACACCAATAATCATCTCTGATGGCTATCAAGGAACCATAATTTTATTCCTTTTTTAATTTGCTCCTTGACTTTAAGCATACCTACAATGAAACTCAAGTGGGATTTGGTACCCAAATTGTTTTGGGTCCATTAAGGTTAGTAGCATTTTCACCAGGCATATGTTTACCTTTAAGAACCTAAATCAAATTTCTTCTGGCATGTATTTTTCTTTCATAGCTATAATTGAGATATGTGTGACCTTGACATACTTTGTGAGGTGTAACTTTCTTAACTAGTCTTGAAGCTTTAACAAAATATTTCAAGTATGATTTCTTTCTTTGAGGAGCTTTGCTAGTTGATGAGCGATTTCTTTTTAAAAAGGTTTTTGAGAAAACGATTTTGATCATACACATAACACTCTAAACCCGCCTTATTAATGGCACACCTCTATTGTCCCAAAAGGTTTTCTAAATTTTTTATCCCATTAACAAATCTTGCAAGATCAGAGGTGGGACCTTCAATTTTCTATTTTAGCAAATCATTTTCAGATTTAAGAGTATCAACAGATGTCTTATTAAAGCATGCTTTTAGAGCCTCAATTTCAGATTTTAGAAAGGAGTTTTCCACATTCAACAGTTCATTTTCTTTCTTTATTGATGCATACTTAGAAAGCATATTCTTTGAATTAATGAGTAAATCATCAATAATGTCTATCATTTCATCATGCCATAAATCTGAAAAATTTACCTCCTCTTCATGGTTGGCCATGAGACATATTTCAGTAAGCCATGTTCATCTTTGCTACTAGATAAGTCATCTTCCATGTCTTCCCAAGTGGAAAGCATGCCTTTTGTTTTTCTTTCTTTCCTTCCTCCTTCGTTGGTAGCAAGGGACATCCAATTTTGAGATTAGGGGGCTGTTTAGAGTAATTGCAGGTAGCATTTTTCTTGCTTGTCCAGAGTTTCATCATTCTTTGTGTAAAAGGGTCGAACTCATCTTCTTCATTTGATTCTTTTTCAAAGTTAGATTTTTCTTCAGCAACTTTGGACTTGAAAGCTAGCTCTTTCTTCTTTTTGTCACTCTTCAAATGTGTTGTCTCAAAGGCACTTAGATTACCTCTTAGCTCATCATAAGTTAAGGTACTTCTATTTCTTCCTTCTTGTATGGCTGTGATCTTAGACAGCCAAGTAGAGCAAGACTTCCTAGAATTTTTCTAACCAACTCCTCATCTTCGAAACATTTCCCATCATGTCAAGATCATTGATGATCACAGCAAAACGTTCAAACATGTCATCAATGTTTTCTTCCTCCAAGATAGTAAAAAGCTCATATTTTCTCATAAGCAAATCAATTTTGGTTTGTTTGATTTGCTTTGTTCCTTCATGTGTCAATTCCAGCTTGTCTAAAATTTCTTTTACACTCTTGCATCTTGATACCTTTCTGTATTCCTCTAAGCTTATGGCACAATGCATTGATGGCTTTTGCATTCATTCCCACCTTCTTCTTTTCTTAGGGAGTTCATTCTTCATCTCTTTTAGCAACATTTTGTCCTTCTTGATTTGTAGTCATAGGAATTTCAGGACCTCTGTTGATGATTTTCCAGATCATAGTTAGTGGACTGTATGAATATTCTCATCCTCTCCTTCCAGTAAGGATATTTCACTCCATCAAAGAACGGAGGACGTGTGATCAATTGTCCTTCTGTAAGCGTGTATGGAACCATATTTGCCATGATATGCCTTTGGATCATTTTCCCAAGTGGTTAAGTTAGACCCCTAAGGACCTAGCTCTGATACCAATTGATAGTATCAGATCACTTGAGAAAGGGAGTTTGAATCAAGTGATCTTTTAAAATTTTTTGCACACTTAACAAACAGTTAAAAGGTTCACCCAATTATCTCCTATATATTTAGAAGATATTTGTGTAACATGAGTGATTTTTGAATAAGCTTTAGATACAATATTTTGTATACTGTTTCTTTTTTATAGCAATATATCAATAATGTAAAGATAAATATATTTCAGCTATAATAATTAGAAACTTATTAAAATAAAGTAAAGATAAAGAAATAGAGTTGAAGAGAGTACACCAAGAACTTTTATACTGGTTCAACTTTAATGTGAAGTCTACTCCAGTCCTCACCAATGTTGATGAGAGTTATCCTGATTTTCAGATTCAAATATAGATACCAAATTCACAAAAAAAAGTTGGTGACAAACCAACTAAAATCTCACAAATACAATCTCAATATTCCAACAAGGGCCAAGACTAATTTTCAAATCACAAGCTTTCACTCTCTCAAGGAATACTTTTCACAAGATATCACTCAAACGCTAAACTCAGAAATATTGCTTTTCTTGATAAGTCTTGGTGGTTTGGTCCTTTTTGAGACATATATAGGCACCATCCTAACGTAGCCATGAGAGAAAGGGATCAAGAAATCTGATGAGTGCTTGCGGTGTAACATTGGTGCAGGAGGAAGAATGAGCTTGGAAGCATGACCATTTCCATTTTGGATGATAGGCCATGAGGTTCTTTTTTTTTTTTTTTGTTATGCAAAAAGGTGTCAGCAAAGGGGTTGCCAAGTTAGAGTAAAGTTTTGACCATTTGAAACCCACTTGCAGTGCTTTTCCTGCTATCCTTTTTGTTGTGTGCTGTCATGTGGCAGAAATGAGCTTTTGACCTTTCACTATTTTCCTTACTAGCTCCCTTGTACTTTATCTTTGTTTAGCACTCTTCCTTCTTACTTTTTTGTACTTGAGATGTAGGCTATTCTCACTCCATGAGTCCCACAAGCTTTTAGAGAAATACCTTTTATTTGTACAATGCTGCTCACTTTCAGTTTTGGTCAAGCTTTGTATCTCTCACCTTGGTTTATATAATGTACATAACATTTGAAACCAAATCAAGGATGTCTCCTGTGAATTTAGGAGATATTTGCTGTTTGATGTAATTTCTGAAAACACTTAGCAAATACATTAGAAGGAAATATAATTATGTTTGTCATCATTTAAGGTTCTCAAGCTAACAATTATATCATGTTCAATTAGCTTTTACCCGATGTGATGATTTAATGACCCGAACCAACCCAAACCAATTTAATTGATTCGGTATGGCTTGATTGAGTTTATCAGATTGGGTTGATTTGCTTATACCTCTAAGCTGAGAGTAATTTAACAACCTAAATTTTCTACTTATTAACTTATATAACAATAAAGTTAATGAATATGAATATTGCTGAATGCTTTCCATGTATTTTATTTTTTCAAAGTGCAATTACCTTTCGAGTATAAATAACTACTTACAATCTCACATGATGTGTGTTTTCATTTGTGATGGGATGTGTAATGGAAGGCAATTAAGGAAATTGGTTTACTCTTCAAGATGAATTAATGAACTATGGAGAAAGTATGTGGTAGATACAGGTATGACAAAAACAATGTAACAATGTGTATAATTCTAGTAAACATAAATGAACAAGGGAATGTAAAATTCAACAACAATATGTGTCTCGATCTTCACAATGATGGGAATTTCAGCTTCCTGAAATTAAAGAGGAGTAATAAGGATTGATACCAAGGTGATGAGAGGAAGTATTACAGAGGAGGAGAAGAAAAAGCTTACATTCTCATGCCTTCTCCGTGATGAAATCCCTTAGTTTTGTAGGCAATTTCCTAATTTTTTCACTCCTTCTTGGTACCCCATTTTTCGATTCTTGCCACGTGCCTAGGTTGCATAACAGAATGGTTCTCACTTTCTGTTTCCTGTTCTCCCCAATTTGCCTTTTGCTGAATTATTCTTGCATTATTACCCTCCCCATCAAGCTCAACCTTGTCCTCAAGGTTGAAATGAGGGTAGCTCATGCTGAGATGCTTAGCATCCTCCCAAGTAGCTTCTGAGCTGAGTGTGTTGCCATTGAACTAGAACCTAGTGCACCTCTTTTGACCCTTAAGAGTGGTTTGATGAGCCAAAATTGCCTATGGGTGTAGAATAGGGCCTGACTCAAAGGTATCAATGGGGAAGGGCATATAAGGCATACGTCTTCACCCTTGAATTTCTTAAGAATTGAAACATGGAATACTAGATGAATTTTGGATCCTTTGGGAAGCTAGCCTAAGCAACCTGACCCACTTTTGCCAAGATTTTAAAGGGTCCAAAGTACCATAAACCCAACTTGTAATTCTTCCTTAACCTTGCTTAATGTTGTCTATATGGTTGCAGCCTTAGTAATACTTCTTCTCCTATTGTTCGACGCTAATATCTCGTCTCCTCTTGTCTGCTTGAGACTTCATGTAATTTTGTGTTTTTTGAAGATTGAATTTCAGTTGATCGAGAATCGAATCCCATTCTGAAAGAAGTTGTTGCAGCTGAGGTGGATCATTGCAAGATTGCTCATATCTAGTAATGGCAGGTGGTTCTCTCCCATACAATGCCTTGAAGGGTGTCATGCCAATGCTCCTGTGATGGTTGGTATTACACCAAAATTCAACCCAAGGTAAATGCTTACTCCAAGATCTGGGCGATCAAAAGAAAAGCATCATAGATACATCTCCATACACTTATTGACAAATAAGCAAAGCTCATTGCCAAGGTAATGCCCTGAGTTTGAATAAATGCTGCCAAAAGTACTCACAAACACCTTATCTCTGTCCAAAACAATGGAATTAGGCATGCCATGTAATTTAACAATATTAGCAACAAAGTCGTCAACCACACTCTTACTAGAGAAATCAACCTTTAATGTTGTGAAATGACCATATGTGGTTAAGCGATCAGCCACCACCATGATAACGGTGATTAGGATATAAATATTAGGGTTTGCGATACGGGAAGCCCATGCATATTTATGTACATTAAACTCCGTTCATATCGGTAATTAATTTTTTTTCCGTTTATTCACGTAAATAATGATTTTTTTTAATTTTAATTGGGTAAAAAATCCTCACAATAAGTTTATTTTTTTCATTTTAATTAAGCCTCAATACTTCTCTTTTAAAATGTTTAAATATGTTTTATGTCTTTTGAAATACAATTAAATTTTAATATATCATTAGTATTAAATAATTTTACACGGCCACAACCTCATTTCTGTATGTTCAACTTCAACTTCAAAGTTTTGTGGCGCCTTCAACTTCACCAGCAGCTTTAAATAGACTTTTCTTATGCACGAAAGTGTGGCCAAAAACAAATTGGGAAGACTTCTGAGTTTACTTGGGAATAAGAAATTTCGCACCTAGTGCCCTGCCAATGTTCTTGTCACATATTTCTAAAGTACATAACTCTATTGCTTACAAAAAACACAAAATTGCTTTGATTGGACTAAAATGTGTGTTTGAAAATGAACCACAATAAGTTTTTATTTTATTTTTTTCCTAATAAAAGGGTGTTTTGAGTTGATTTAACATATTTAGAATAAATAATTTAAACTGAAAATTTTAGAGTAAAAACCACTCATAACTAAA
Organism: Dalbergia oliveri; assembly: GCA_030441495.1. Lineage (NCBI taxonomy): Eukaryota > Viridiplantae > Streptophyta > Magnoliopsida > Fabales > Fabaceae > Dalbergia > Dalbergia oliveri. The sequence goes on along the minus strand of JAMLFY010000012.1, from coordinate 11,244,200 downwards.
GTTCAAAAAAACTCTTCAACATTTTTGGTTATAATCCTTCTAGATTATTTTGAATCTATAAGCATTTTCTTGTTTTAATATGATGAGAACATCAAATATTATTTAATCTAATTATCACTTTTCTAGTAATATATTATATAAAAATAAATTTGTTGAATAATTTAAACAAAATAAGTTATTATATTTAAAAATAAATTAATTTTATCATAATTAAATTATAAGAAAATTCTGCATGTGTCGTGAACACATATATGAAAATTTTCATCCTACTTTTACCTTCCAACCAAATACACCCTAAATCTACATAACCAAAACAAAGTGACAAAAAAAAAAACAAATTAAATGGTACTAAATTTTTAACATGCAAACCCCTTAATGACGAATAAAAACTTCAAATTGAGGGGAAGTTGAAAGGTTTTTATATAAAAGATAACAATGCTATTTTTCTCTAAATCTAATGATAAAACTAAACACTCTTTATTAAAATTATGGAAAATACACTTCTATATGTAATAAAAGATACTATGAGTACAAATAACAAAAAGAAACTATTTACAACTTTTTCAATAATTAGAAGTTCTTAACTCTCAAAGAGAGAAGGGAGAACACAAAGTATTCATCATTATAATCAGAAAAAGAAAATGAGACTCAGAGTTTAAAACCTAACTAAGGTCCAACCACAAAACGAAAATAGAAAACTAATTGAATGAGATATATAAATAAACCAATAACCAAAACAGAACCATCTACGTAGATGTTACCACTCATCAATAAGACTAAAACGAAATCTTCATTATCGACCGAGGGCATAGCACATAATTATTGTATAATACTTAACTAGTTCCGGGATCACTAGTTGGATATATACTCTATTCAATAATAAAGTGACATTTCACTTAAAAGTGTGAGTTGAAAGTGAACCTTTCATGAGATTTACTTTATTAATGGGTATAGAATATATTCAGACTGCACTCTAAAAGCATACAATTTTTTCTGTGTTTATTAGCGCCGCTGCTCTGTAGCGTTGTTGCACAGCTGCCTGCCTAGAAGATCAACTGTCCACCCAGTCAAGTGCAAAAAAACACAGTAGAATCACGCAATGCACGCTGCTAGTGTGCTTCCTGCCCGCGAGGAAAGACAAGAAGTCAGTCAGTCAACCCCTATGGTAGACTTCTTGCAGAGCGTGATTCATGTGCGTTCTAATTAATGTGATGATGGAAAGCATTTGCCTTCCTCATTAGCTCATTGCGAATGAGACCGAAAGAACCATACGCGCAAAACAAGTACAGCGGATAGACTTCACTGAAAGTCGTAAATAACTGGAACATGTTTGCTGAATTTATTTGCTGTAAATGTTCTCAATGAAAAATTGATTTAATCCATTTCTATTTTGCTTTTATTGCTTTCAATAATTTTTTTTGTCGTAGCGTCATTCTAGATGATTACGGCAGCAAAAAAGAGGCGAATATGATAATGATCATATTTATATGTTATTATTCTCTATAATTCTTATTGTTTAATAGTGAATATAATTGTATTATTTTAAATTTAATTTTAAAAATTTTATTTTGAGAGCAAACATACCAAACGTATTTTTCTTATTTTCTCTACTTGTAGATAAGATATACTTTTACAAATGAAACCCATTTCCTAAATTTTTAAAAATCAGAAAATGAAAATCATTTTCATGGAATGGAAATAAGAAAGGAAAATAGAAAATGATTTTGTAAACAAAACATGCTCTAAGTGTTTGTAACACTCGGTTCACTTAGTACAGAATATATCTTTACTTTAGATTGCAAGTGTCAATTTCATATAGTCCCTTTTCCCTTACTTTTGAAATGCTTTGAACCAGTCTTCTAATTGGCTTGAAATAATTTTTTTTAATGAGATTGGCTTGCAATAATTGCATAACGGGACCAATAAGTTTATATAAAAAAAATGTATATATAGCTCTTCTTTTTTGGGTAGATATATATAGCTCATATTTTAAAAAGTCTCCAAAATTTATGTGGATTATTTCTTCTAAAATCATCTTTATATATTCTTCAAATTGGTATAACACTTTAGATTGTGAACAATACTTTGAATGATTTATCAGAAGAGTATAGGGAAATCAAGTTAGAGAGCCCAATGACGAGACTCATTAGTAGAGTGTCGATCACGACACAAACATCAAATCAGTTCTAAAACTTCAAATCTAGCAATTTTCAAGAGGAACAATATAATGTTATTTGAACATTTGAAATTGGGTCCTCATTAAGATATCTATCTCATCATCCTTGAATATAATACATAAGTGGAGTAAGCAGGGCTACCATCATATGATATGATATAAACTTAGTGTTTTTTAACATGCTATTGTGAGATTAACGTTTCAAAATTAAATCTTACAATTCTTTTATGAACAAAATTAATCCTTGATCAATCCGCTAAGGCCTAGGGATATGAAAAATCTTTGAACTTCACAGGTCAACAAACACATCCGAATTCATCATTGCATAATTGGCCTAGGGTGAAGTACTTACATAAATACATTGAGAATGTGCTTGATATGCTAAGGTACTTTTATTTTCATTTTTAGGAGAAGAATTTATACAAATGTCAAACGGTATATTATGCGCACGCACTTTGATGTCTTAAATCTTCTTTTTCAGTATTCTCTACGATTCTCTTTATTTTCAATAAATACATTGATTAAACAGTGTGTAGTTGTTATTTATTAGTTTTGTAAGAATGCTAATAAAGGTCATACCAGAAAAAAAAAAAAAAAATGGTAATAAAGGTTTTTTCCCCCTTTTCTCTTTTTTGGCCATGCCCATCTTTTCTTTTCTTTTTGTTTTGTTTTGTTTTTAATCACTATGAAATAAATGGCCTGGGAGTAAGAGGTTAATTTGGGTGGGCCTTCTTGGATGTGTTCGGAGTAATTGGGTGGATTGAATGAAGTTATTACCTATATTACATGTTCCAGGAAGTATGCTTTGATTCAAGGAGGCCTATTCTCACGTTCTCTAAGCACCCATTACATCCTTGCATTCCCACTACAACAAAGAAAAGGACACAGGTAGCTTTTGGTAACTATTTCTGGACAAAAATCCAGAGATATTGAACATACAAATTTATTTGATGATGGAGACAATATCAGGAGACAAACAAATTTCTGTCCAGAGAGAAATATAGAAAATTTATGGTTTAAAAAAATGGGAATAGTGGAGACATGATATAGAGACAAAAATTTAATATTTTTTCTTCCAATTATACCCCTATACATATTCCATATTTCCCAATGTATCCTTAAACTCATGGGTGGTGGTCAAGCGGTCTGATGGGATCCGGCAGAGTATATAATTTCTTTTATCATATATTTGTTGTTATCCTTATTTTCAAACAAATACAGTTATTATATCTTATATTTCACAATCAAACATGATAGAGATAATATTTTTTATATCTCTATTTTTATTGTCTCTTTCTTTCTCCACTGTCCATATACAGTTACCAAACACTAGCTTAGAGCCCAACCCAACCTCATTTCTAGATATTCAACTTCAACTTCAAAGTTTTGTGGCACCTTCAACTTCACCAGCAGCTTTAAAAGACTTTTCTTGTGCACTAAGCCATGCCGAAGAACAAATTGGGACGACTTTTGAGTTTACTTGGGATAAAGAACTTTCGCACCTAGGGCCCCACCAATGTTGATGTTAAATATTTCTAAAGGGAAAAAGATAGTGTAACACCCAGAAGTCCAACACCTAAAAGAAATAGAGAGGGACTGAGAGATGTGGAGAGAGAATTACTAGTAAAAAATAAAAAAAAGGTGTGAGTCCTATAATTTTTTTTATGAGAGGTATTTGGGTATTTGAAATTATATAACTTTATTGCTTAAAACATAAATAAATTGCTTTTCAGGACCGGAATAAAATGAGTGTTTAAAAATGAACCACAATTAGGGTTTTTTTCCCTTATAAAAGTGTCTTTTTAAATTATTCTGGAGTTTTTTTATAATTTATTTAATTTTTAATTAGATTTTTATAATTTAAAATTTTGTAATCAAGTCCAAACACTATAAAAAATTTTAATCAAATCCCATAATTTAATAATTTGTGATCAAGTCCCTATAGTTTATACAGGATAGAGACTTGATTGAAAAATTGTATGTAATATAAAGATTTGATTACAAATTTTTAAACTCTAAAGATTTAATTAAAAGTTGAGTGAAACTATAGAAATCTATAGAGCAATTAAACCTTAATTTAACATATTTAGGATAAATAATTTAAACTGGAAGTTTTAGAGTACAAATCACTTATAAGCCCAAAAAAAAAAAACTTCAACATTATTGGTTATAGTCCTTCTAGATTATTTTGAGTCTATTAGCATTTGCTTGTTATACTCCGTGAACATCAAATATTATTTAATCTGATTATAACCTTTTTAGTAATATATTATGAAAATTTAATTTTGTTGAATAATTTTAACAAAATAAATTATTATTTTTAAAAATAAATTTGTTTTGTCGTAATCAAATTATAAGAAATTTTGCATGTGTCATGGACAAGGACTTTAAATCAGAGAAATGTTTTTACGGATACGTATTAAGGACTTTAAATAATTTGATTATTTTTAATTGATGAACTAATAACAATAATAAATTAAAAATAAAATTATGATTAATTATAAATAATTGATGTTGGATAATTGTTTTGATTAAAATATGAGAAGGATATTGCAGACAAAGCAACCAAAAGATATACATAGTATAAGTGACAATAGACATTTGGAAGTGGTAGCAATTTGTGAACATTGCTTTGAATGATTTATCAGAAGAGCATAGCGAAATCAAGTTAGAGGGCTCTCAATGACGAGACTTGTCAATAAGGTGCCAATACCAAATTCCGAATCAGTTCAAAAAAATTCAAATCTAGCAGTCATCAAGAGTGAAGAACACGTCCGAATTTGCTTAATGAGCGACGACCCACAACCACAATAAAGAGCACATATTGACGTGAAGAATATACATTTTTAAAATATTTTATTTCATTATGCCGTAATCTATAGGAGCGTTTGCATAATTATCGAATGCATCTTGCGTATCAATTACAAAATATTAACCAATATATTGTCAAAGTCAATTAATATGTTGTAGTTATGACTAACAAAGTTTAGCGAGGAATGCGTTTACACTTTCACAATTGACTTCTTTGGGCAACGAGCTTATAAATCCATTTTTATATCTAAAATACAATAGATTGTGTTTGAAATGATTGAAATAGGAAATAAAATAATTTGATTTATGCATAAGTTTCAAAATTAATTCATTTCTATTCAAATCCTATCAAAATCCAAAGGATTTGAAAATTAAAAAATGAATTTGATGAGATTACAAATCAATTCATCTCTTTTTTTTCAATTCCAAACAACTGATTGGATTTACATATAATTTCATTTCCACTTTTATGTGATTCCAAATATACTTATAATAAACGTCCTTTCATGTGATACGCCTCTATATATATAAGGAGTAATATATATTCGACACAAAAGAAGGAAGAATTAATATTTGCAAGTTGTGGGTTTAGTATTGATCATTGGTAGTGATAGGAGAAAAAGATGGAAGTTGAAGATACATGCCTTGAGCAGATAAAGCACCATTCATTGAATTACAACCTAGGTTCAGAGTCCTTAGCGATATTAATCCTTTGAAACTTGACAAGATGCTGCTATTCATCGGTCCATTGGATGAAAGATCTAAGGCCTTCAATTTCTTCAATCTTGGAAATCCTTCAAAAGTTAAGAAAAAGTAGAGCAACGAAACGAGTAGCTTAAATATTGAAGAAATATACGCACTGCATGCCCTGTTTCTTTTGGTACACTTTTATGCAAAACTATAAAATAAATATATATTTTTTACATAATTTACAAGAAAAAACAATTGAAAATAATATAATGAATATATAAATTATAAATATTATATTATTGCATTATGAAACCAAAAACTTAATTTGAATGCCTCAAGTAAGAAATTAAAGCAAGCTTGCCTTCACTTGGTTCAACATGGTTTCTACCTATTGCTTCGACTCTACTTCATAGTATTCCAGCAAGAAAAAATGACGTTGTGTGCTATATATCTCGAATTTTATAGAAAAAAATCACATTGTTTATCGTCGTGATGTTCAAATTTCAACACTACGTGAATCTCTGCGTGTTTCATTTAGAATCATTGCGTACTGCTAAATATGAGTGTGTATAGTTAATTTTTACCGAAGAACAACTCCCGTTTATCAAAATGAAAATGGCCAGGTGTGAAACAAAAAATGCACAAGTTAAATAGTTGCCTTGAGCAGGAAAAGAATCACTGATCTTGTTGGCTTGAAGATTCAAAGTCCTCAGATGTAAGTGAAAACGCGTAAACAAATGCGTAAAGTCACTGTTGTGACTTTAAATTTTCAGCGATGAGGAGGAGGCTCTCTCCTACAAATAGAGGCCTCCTCCTTCATTTATATCATCCTATTATAGAGTGAGTAAATATATACATTGTGTATTATGAGAGTTTCTCCTATTTTTATAGAGAGAGATTTATTCTTCTACTATAAGAGAGTATATTATTATTCTTTCTTATATTTAGAGAGAGGTGTAATTTTATCTTTCACATAGTGAAAATATTTCTCAATCTTACTTGTGACTTTTCTCTCATCATTAGAGCTTTCCACGTAAAATATTTTATATCAGTTCAAATTTTCTCAACTCTATTTTAGCTATGTTGTTTCTATAACTCTGGACCGAACAGTAGAACCACTAGTTATAGTCTATGCTGTGGGTTACTATTCATGATCTCTATTTATACGTATAATCATATACTTTTACCATATTATTAACGTATATTAGATTTGTTCAATATACGGTATATATTGGATTTCCAATCCTATGTTGCCGCGAAGTCAACAGGATGCTCCTCTTGAGTATCTAACGCAACAAACGTAACAAATAAATCATCAATAAATACTTGACATCAAGGATTAACCCAAATCAAATCTAAAGTACCAATTCAAACCCTAGGTTACTAACTCTAGGAGCTCAAAACCAAAATCAAGGCAATAATTAACCAACCCATGGACGTATGAGGAGGAACAAGCCTTAGGATTACCTTAGAAAGCTCAAGGAAGAGGAAGAAGGTAATGGGTACTGCTGAGTCTTTCTTAGACCATGAAACCCCAACTTTCAGCAAACCAAATCGCACCTCTGAAGAAGCTAAGCTCAGTCAGGTGAGCGGGGGCTATCATGGTGGCAATGTGGCTGCAACTAGACGTGAAAGGAGGGAGTGGTGATGGTTGGGCAAGATGAGATTGAGAAGTAGCATGAGATGACAGAGATGGAGAGGAGTAGGTCATCTTCTGAAATGGGGAAGAATGAAGGGAGGCCATGAGTGATGTCATGTTTTTAATAGGTGGGTGGTGTCTTACTTATCACTTATTTATATTTCTTACTTTTAAGTTAATGTCTATCAACTTTAAAATATAAATGTAAATAAAGAATCATTTAAATTTAAATAAAATAATTCTTTAAATTCAATTTTCGACTTTTGAATTTTAGTTCAAATTGAAAATTTTTTAAGATTTTGTAAACTTCTGAGCTAAAGCCGAAAAACTTAATGGTTCCCTAAAATTAATTAAACATCATCCTTTAACTCAATCTTATTTGGGGAATAATTATTAAGACTTTTGGTCCAAAAAAAAGCTTCTATCAAATAGTCTTTCAAAGACATGTAAAATCCAGACTTAAAGAAATTCCTAGACTCGAAATAACAAAAAAGCACAACTAATGACCAGTTGGGTCAAGTGGGATTTTCTCCGTTAGCTTGATTGGAATGATTCAAAGGGTGTATTTCAAAGGTTCAAACTCATACTTTTTTAAGAGCCTAACTTTATATTTAAAACTAGGGCATGGCATTTTCAATGAAATTCTTGGGGATTTAAATAGGATATGGAATTTTGTATTTTAAGTAAATACTACATTTTCTTTTATCCTTTCATGTGCTTACCACAGATCTACATGTACATAATATATGTATGGGTGTAATTCACAAATCTTAGGGGTATGAGGTTTGGGCAAAAAAAAGAGTGGGAATTTCGGTGAACTAGTTTTATGAGTAAAAATATAGATGAAACTCAACCATAAAATTTTTTATCTCCTATTTTATCCTCAACCACACATATTTTGAGTATGTTTGGTTAGGAGTAAAATGAGATGAAATTTTTTATAGATGAAAATTTATCTCATTTTTTTTATCCTTAAACCAATAAATACTCCCTAGAATATGTCTGGTATGATTTAATTAAGGGCCAATGCTTCATCAATGATCAGATCCGCGGCTCGATTATGATTCTGAGGCTCCCTTCTCTCCTTGACCCCATCATCCAGTGTCGAACCCACCGTAACTCCTCTCCCGGTCCCTTTCCCCTGCACATACCCACCACCACAACTGTGTGAATTCTTGCATGTCCCCTTCTTCCCTCCTATGTTTCACCTCCCATCGCTAAAGGCGAGATTGAAACGATGATAATGATGATGATGATGAATAAAGGTCTTCTCTTTTTGTTTGACGCGATCATTTTGGTCCCTATATTACATATATACATGAGTCATATTGATTCTTATTAAAGTTTGAAAAATGATTAATTAATTATTTTATAATGACGAATCATATTAATTATTGATAGGAAAATTCTAACAAATTAGCGACTTGACAGCACTGAGGCGTCTGACAAGTTGCATTTTTTATTCTTGAGATGTATAAAACTATTTTAAATTACAAATATATCAAGTTATAAACAATATTTTTTAAAATTACATAATTATTAAGTTAAAAGAAAAAAATAATTGTAGAAGAAGATTCATTTGTGGGCTAAAAAAAGGTAGTTATTTTTCTGGGAAGAAATTTAAGCGAATATGCCTACAGAATAAACATGGGTGGACTTTTCAGTTAGTAGTAGCGGTTATGGATCTCAAAAAACGATTTAAATGCAATGACGAGGCATCAAAAACAGTCATTTGGGGGGAATACCTTTGTATATGTGGTATAGATTACTTGACCAATTTGAGTTAAAATTATAATTTTTAGGACCTAATTTGATGTATGTTTAAGGGACTCATAATAGAAAAACCATTTGCCCTTTGTTGATCAAAGAAAATAAGAAGAAAGAGAATGGAGAGAGAAAATAATTTACCCTTTGCTTGGTTCTCTCCTATACTTGGATAAAGAGAAAATAAAGAGAAAAAAAATCTTTCATGTTTTCTTTCTTTCACTTGATTAAAGAGAAAAACCAAAAAAAAAAAGAAAATATAATACCAAATAATAGTGTTATTCTTAATACAATATATTGTAAATATTTTATATTTTTATTTATAAGATCAATTTTGTAATGTATAATCTCTAGCCAAAAGCTATTTTTCATATTTAAAAATATAAAAAAAGTTAAAAGTTATTCTTGTCGTCAATGTGATGGTGTAAGAAGAATTTTGTTAACAAAAATAGATGACATGGTTAATGATTGTGACTAAGGAACATTGTTTTGGTCGCACCATCTTTTTTTTTCTTTTTTATTGCTCATCCAAGTAAGTGGTATATTTTCTCTCTCCCACATATCTCTCTTCTCATTTTCTCTTGAAACAAGCAAAGGGATGCTTTTAAGGATAAAGGTGATTTACAAATACAAAATCAGAGACTAATTAGTCAAATTTTAAATTTTACTCTGTTATCAAGATGGTTGCCAACTCTCTTTCCACCACATACCTTCCCACTCTCTCATTATAAGCCCTTTCGATCTCTCTCTCTCTCTCTATGTTGTTGTCACTAATTGAGGAAAACCTTATATAGTACATAGTTTCTTAGAACAAATGATGCCGGTTTTTCTTTACCTTGGGCCAATAGCTAAGATCATGGATATTATTTAAGACAAATTACATTCACCATCCTTAAGGTTTAGTAAAATTCACCCTAACCCCCTTCATATCTAAAATTTGCTTAGGATGTCACCGAGTTATGAAATTATTACGCTATCATTTTAGCCATTTTATATGGAATAGTACATTCAAGAGCGATCATTATCTCCTAAAATAAATAGAAGGGAGCTGATATGAATTCCAACAAATATCAGTGGAGATTACTGTAATTTGTTCTACTATTTCACCAAGTATATCCATCTCTAAAAGTAATAACTAATTCTCTCGAAGCATGTGGCTCACAAACGTGGGTTTTGTTTTAATCATGAGACATTTTTTTATATACACTACTAGGAATCAAATCCTCAACGATATTTAAGAAACTCAACTAACTATCAACTATGTCAAGTCTCATAGTTAACCCTTCCTCCTTTACTAAGTATGTTTATTATGGCTTAAATATTTATTGTTAAGTAAATGGATGTGTTTGTTATGCCTTAAAAAACTAAGAGTGAGAAGTTCGAGAAAGTATTTTTCAGAGTAAATGTTGATGAATTAAAACGCAACCAAGTCCAAGTCTTTTCAAGATAAATACTGGTAGTTAAAGGCTAAGGCAGAAATTAGCCACCGCATCATAGTTAGCCAATAATTTAAACTTTTTATTTAATTTTAATTTTTTTTTCTTGAAGAGATGTCTTAGCTACATGTGACCGTGGCTGAGGTGGAAAGCAGCCAATAGTTTTTTTTTAAAAAAAAATAATAATTTTAACTATAAAAAATTTACGAAATTTTTATCCATTATTTTAAAATTTAATTGTATTTAACGGCTTGATTAATAAAAACAAAGATTTTAAGTTTAATAAAAGTATATAAGACTTACTCGAAGTTAATGGATTTTTTCCTATTATTATATAGTTTTTGAATTTTAGTTGCAATTTGTGTGAGAATTAATCATTTTTATAAACATGACACTACTTGATATCTTTATTTAAAAATTTTCATATTAAACCATTTAATTGTAAATTTATCTTTTGAAAATTGCACTTTACTGCCCTACAGTATAGCTCATATGCATTTTTACTCTTAAACTTTAAAAACATATAAATTAATACTCTGACCATTTACAGATGTTTATTTTAGTGCAAGTAAGTGAAATATATTTCTCTAAATTTTATAACATGTGTAAATTGATTTCTTAAACTTAAGAGTGACTATTGACACTCCCTTTTTATTACTTTCACTTTTATTAGTTTTTTTTAGGTTCACTAAAATATTCTTCTTCTATTATAGTAGAAATCAAACATTAATTTTTTATTTGTTGTGATTTTGTTAACATCATGGATAGATTTGTTACCACTATTTCAACATCTTATACCACATTCGTAATTGTTTTAAACTAGTTTGTTGGCCACCAATTCATTATTTGCGATGATCTTATATGGATTTGGTGGTGTACTTTTTTTTTATTGGTAGTGACGAATCTTAATTTGGAGCATTTAAACTAATTTGAATTATTTTGCTTTTTATCTGCCCATCTACCACAGTATTTGCCTAATAATAATAACAACAACAAATATCAAATTATTTGCCCATAGAATGAATACCGGTATTTCTATTATATATTTCGGTTCAATAATTTGCATAGATTTAATTTTGATTTATTGATGTTGAATTATTTTTATATATTGTTATTCAATTATATATTATCACATGAATAAATATAGTTAACTTGCACACTTACTATTTAAAAAATCATACAAATAAAAAATTATGATTAGATGACAATATAAAAAAAGTTTCACTATCAATGTATAGATATTAAACTCTTATTGTTATTTATTCTTACTTATTATTATTTTTCTCTAAGACATTCACTTTTATATTGTCTATGTAACTATTGTTTTAAGAAAGTTTAGCAAAAAATAATTCAATACATAAATATAAATGATTGTATTAAATATGTTAATTTTAAATATTTGTAATATTTAGTGACTATATAAAAATTAAAAATGAAATTAGTATTGAATTTTTTAAAATTATTAAATTAATTTTCAATTAAACGAACAATAATAACTCTCAATATCATTATCACAATAAATAAATAATTAATGTTAATTATATGTTCTTTAGATTATAATTGAAGATGGGTATTTTGGTGAACCTAAATAAAAACTAATGAAAGCAAGAGTGGTAATATTTATCCTAAATTTTTCTAAATATGTAACTAATACTTTAAAAGTTATTAAATATGTGTTATTTTTATTAACAAATAATGGAAAAATTAACTGAAAATTTGAATTACACATTTGGAAGTCTAGAGCGAAGTCCACTCCCTCTTCCACCTTTGCCTTCCTCCTTTGTTAACCTCAATGTTTTAGCCTTCCCCCAGTCTCTTCCTTTTCCCATCTTCCTCTGTTTCATGGCTAATGCTTATTTTCGATTGTGGTCTGTTCATTCCCTTGTGCGTTTCCTTCATCACCTACTGGACGTCGTTTTGGAGTCTGTCATGGCTCTGGTGGTCTAAGGCTTGGTGAGGAAGTTGAGATCATGAAGCGGCCCTCTCTCTGGTTTGTCAGCCATGGAAGCTGTTCTCGTTTTTGTTGGCCACGGGGCTCAATGCCATGTCCATGGTCTCGTGTTGGCCTTGTGGTGTCTAATTACAGCAAGGAAGTTGTGTATTTGGCCAGCCGGAGATGTGGCTCGTCGCGTGCTGTGAAAGGTCGTGGTTTGCTCGGGTTCCGTGCGCAAGATATAGCACGCGTGCTGATGAAGCCCAACTTGTCCACGTCATCGTTTGGATTGGGCCTTATAGAGAAGTGGATAAGGTTTCTTGATGGTTTGAGGGCTTGATTCCCATTTTTTTTTCAGGTTTCATTGCTTGTTCGGATCTTAAGATGATATCCTTGCTACTCCTTGTGAGTCTAGCATCTTTTAATTATCGAAAAAAAGGAAGATTTTCTAAATGTTTGTACTCACGTTGCTCTATTTTTTCATAATAATGCTAACAATCTTGAAACGAAATCCATCTCTAGGGGAAAGGAAGATTTTTTCTAGTAGATATGTGATTACCGTGCATTCCAGCAATTAGTATTATGTAAGTTAAAAATTTTCATCCAAACATGAATGATTAAATTTCAACCGACCGATAGAATGGAGCCAAGAATTAGAAGATGAAATTAATTCAAATTCTAAACAGATTAACAATAAATGTTCTGATTATTTGCTAGTATTCATAATGTTCTACATAGCAAATTAATAATCACTAAAATAGACAACTCTTTAATATGAAGGAAAAGTTGGAAAACATGTATGTATAAGCTTACCAATGTAATGGAACCATGCCATGCGCCATTGAGGATTTATGCACAACACCGTGACAAGCCCCAACAATATTGTTATGTAAGAGGCAACAAAACTCCAACAGAATGCTACCATATCCACTATTGTATCCTTTTCTTCTGTGTTATTGAATTGTGATGCAGATGAAATTACAAAACCTTCATCACACTTGTGTTTGAGGAGTGGCCCACATAGACTTGGATTACCCTTGTAGTTTTCCTCATCAAAGTTTGTTGCCCTGTAGTAGGTGGTATTCCAGAAAGATTGTTGTATGACACATTGAAGTTTGATAAAAAGTTCAACTGGGCCAATTCAAAGGGTATTTGGCCACTCAAGTTGTTGAAGGACAAGTCTAGGCTCTCTATCTGTTTGAGATTCAAAAGTTTCTGAATGGAACTAGAAAAGTAATGATGGGATAAGTTCAAGACATGAAGTTGTTGAAGGTTTCCAATTTGAAAAGGGATGTTGCCTCTTAGCTCATTGCATGATAAATCCAATCCTATCATGTTGTCAAGGATGCTACCTTTGTAAGAGTAATAATTACCCTTTGTCCTAAATTCTGCTGCTATTGCTTATTGGTATACCAAAATTCAATTGTTGGAGAAAATACTGATAGACTTGCATTGGTGTGCTCGTTGAGGAAAAGCCTATACTTGGAATTTGGGCTTGAAAATCACCACCACCATCGTCATGTTGTTCCATTCCAAATGACAAATTTTTGAAGCATGATGGTATTGTACCATGAATCATGTTGCGTGAGAGATTATCATGGTGACATTTTTTAGTTTACACAATTGAATAGGAATCTGACTATGAAATTTGTTCCCTCCTAGTAAAAGAATTCATAATTTTGATAATCTATCCATCCAACTAGGAACATTTTCAGAAAAGTTGTTGTCCCTTAGGTCCAATACTACTAATTATGAGCTTTCAGCGAAGGTAAGTGGTATATGACCTGATATAACATTCATTTGTAAATACAAGTACATCATGGATGATAAATTGAAATATTCAATTGGACCAAATAATTTATTTTGAAAAAGATTCATGACTATAAAATTGGTCAAGTTGAAAAACTCAAAAGGGAATTGATTTTGCCGATTGAACTATATATGTATTGCACCTGAAATTGAATTTTTGGATATGTCTAGCACCTGTTCATGAACCCAACTTTATTTAGAAATGGGGACAACAAGGATCAAACTCTAGACCACTTGGTCATAGAGTTCTTGATATCATGTTATGAAACCAACTCTCCCAAAAGCTTAAGTTGTTGGGTTATGACACACTAATAGTTTTACATCTAATAACTTGCAAACTTGTATTGTTAGATGATACTTCACCGAGGGTCCCACTAAAGTTGTTATTGTTGAGATACAACGTTTCCAAACTTTTTGATTTAAAAGATGTAGGAACATTTCCATGGATAAAGTTATTAGAAAGCTTTAGACTACAATTCAATGCAACCTGTGGCTAGTTCTTCGGGTAACACACTAGATAAGTGATTGTTTGACAAATCCAAGAACCAAAGTTCCTTCATCTTACCAATTGATGTTGGTATAGCAGCTTCAAAATTGTTCATTGCCAAATTTAAACTTCAAAATTGTTCTTTTGGCGATGAACCACTGATCCTGTTGTTTGATACATCCATTAAAGACATCTCTTGCTTGATGGAGTATACTTCAAGTTTTCCTTCAAATGAATTATTCTTAAGGAAGAAGGTTTTGAGCCTTGACTTGTTTTGAATCAACCATCATGGGAATGCTCCACAGTTTGTTGAGTATTGTTTTGATCCAACTTTCGTGGCTGGAGCAACTTGATGATGTACCGAAAAAGAAAGTAGACAAAATTCCACCGAAATAAAAGGAAAGTCGATATTTGTATCATAAAATTCCACCAAAATAAGAGGAAGTCGATATTTGTATTACTTTGTAACTTTAATTTTCAATTTTCTAACCCATGTTTGTCTGGATTTTCATGGTCATTATGTTGGTGGGCTTCCCTCCTTATTGGGGCCCAACAACTAATAGGAAAGAAAAAAGAAAAAAATAGAAACATTGAAAAGGAAAAACGCTACCTTGCGTTTAAGAATTGAAAAACACGAAACTGTGACTTGAGGAGCCGTGTGGCAACCGATTTTTTCTTGATTCCTGGAATTTTAGTTGGAATGGAACATTCCTATGTTTGGTGGACAGACTGAAAATATTCCCAAACACATTTTTGCTTTGCCAGTTTTTAGTTTTAGTTTTCAGTTTCTGATTTGTGAAGGAAAAACTGAAAAAATTGAAAACTCAAAATTTCAGTTTCAGTTTTTAGCTTTTCCTTCACAAATCAGAAACTGAAACTGAAACTGAAACTTGGAAACTGAAAACTGGCAAAGCAAATAGGCCCTTAATTCCTAGCAATAGAATAGATTCCATTTTCTATCTCATCTTTCAGGTGGGAATATTTTGTTCCCAGGAAGAAAATGTGATTTGACCAAGTAAAATCACTAAAGTACCCCCTCATAACATCACAGATTGAACTATTGAGAGCTCTTACCCTAAGCAATCACTCTCTCCCTTCCACCGCAAGAGCTCGCGCCTCATCGTCACCGCCGCGAAGACCAGCTGCCACCATTGCGAGGATGGATCGAAGGTATGCTTCACTAGTGTTCTTTCTATTCCTCTTTGTTCTGATTAGGGTTCCGAGATACGCTCTTTTCCTCTTCAATTTCTCTTCTTCGGATTCTTCTTTAATTTTTGTCTATTAGGTTGATTGGTGTTTTTGTAGCTACACACAAACACAATCCAATGAAGAACTTCATCAAGCTCCGATTCCAATTTCTCAAACACAATCTCTTCTTCTTCTTTCTTCTTTCTTCTCTACATCATTCATTTTCTTCTTCATTCTCTCTTCTCGATCCTGTAGATTTCATTATACATTCTTTACATTCTCTAATATCATTCTCCCATTCTCAATTCTGCAATTTTTCGTTGTTGTTTACAAGTTATTAATCACATTTTGATAGCTTATATGATTCTGAATCAATTCTTCAATTGGTTTACGGTTAGCTCGTTAAGCTTGAATCTCAAAGATAGAAGAACGAAAGAACAAGTAAAAGAAGAAGATACTAGTGATATCTTTTTTGTTTGTTTTTTTTATAGCTTATTTGAATTTGAGCTATTTGTTCGTGCTGTGAATTTTTGTGGTGACTGAAATTGGAATTAGGAATTCCCACTTACTTTTGTCGATTAGGCCCCAATATGCTCTTAAAAGATGTGTGTGGGGCTATTGTTGCATGATTACAGTTGGATCTTTTGATTGTTTTTTATGAGTGTTCTATGGCTGTGTTGCATGCTCTAACTAGTATCCTACTAGCATCTGATTTATCCAATCAATATGAAATCACAAGTATAGATTATTTCTAATTCTCTGATTTACATCTCGATCTTCCCGTTTTTTTATGCAATATATCAAAAGCAAAATTTCATCTATAGCTCTGCATTAGTGCTCTGTTTTATCTTAAACATTCTTTTGTCTTGTAATTTCCTAAGATATTCTATGTTTTGGGTTATGCACAGACTCATCTCGTAGCACAACTTATTATTTGTGAAATTAACATGAAAGTTGGGACTCTCATGTAGTCTTTGTTCCAATCTTTTCCCCATCACAAGATCATGGCTTGTTTTGTAAGTGACCTGATAGGTAGAAGCAATTTATAATTCATATCCACACCGTGATTTCTTATATGAAGCCATAGAATTATATGGAGAGTCAAAGTGTATAACAATTAACAGGGAGAAGTGAGCTTAGGAAATTAGGACTCGTGAATTATTTTTGATATTTTTTAAATGCCTTATTCTAATGTGTCTAAGGACTGCTTTGAAAACAATGCTATTTAACTTAACTTGATTGATCGTAGATTTGGATCTACACACCTACATTAGCCAAGAAAAGTGTGAAAATTGTGAAAAAAACTAGTTGAATGTATTACATATTTAGCGAGAAAACATTTTTTGAATAAGTTGCTGGTAAAAGTTGTCCACATTCTTCTATTTGTGTGCATGGTCTATTTGTGAATGCCATGTGTTGCTTCTGCTGGATAGCTTTATATTTTAGTGTTTTGTTGTCTTTTGGCTTTTGTTTTAGTGTTTTTCACTATGAAGAGCTGTGAATTGATTCGAAAAAATTGTGTTCCAAATTATGGATTTTGTGCTTCAAGCGTTGATTTTGATTGTAAGCTGTTGAATTTTGTGCTTCGGGCATTGATTTTCATTCTGATCAAGCATTGCTTTAATCATTTAAACTTGAAATGAGTGGCTTGTATAACTAAGTGATGAGCTTCTAATCTATAGCAACTCATTTTCATTGTAACACAACTCAATTGTGCATCCTCTGAGCAAGTATTCATATGTTATTGTTTTTCTGCTTATTTTTTCTTTTACTATGTGTTGCAGCTTACTTGCTCCAGGATTAGGAGGTGCATGCCGCTGAGGTATGCTTAACATTTTCTCCAATTGTATCTACATGTTTATTTTCAGCTCTACTTCCATTGCTTTCTTCCTTTATTTGATTCTTATGTGCAAATCATTTCTTCTTCTTTTTTTCCATACCCAGCTAGAGCGCACTTTCATTGCCATCAAGCCTGATGGAGTTCAGAGAGTTCATTTAGTTATAATTCAGAACAAAACAAAAACTAGCAGACTTATCTAATTGCTTGATTTTTGTGTGTTGTGGTCATATTTGTTTCAGACCAACTCCCCTGTTTCTTGGGTTCAAGCTTGTAGAAACTTTGGAAAAGAAACTGCATGGATATGAAGAAATCATGAAACAACATGCTCAAGCTCAGAATCAATTGGCAACAAACAACAAACAACTTGCTCAAACTCAAAATCAATTGGAAACTCTTCACAAATTATGTATTTTGGTTTATTTCTAGGAGTTATGAGACCATATGAATTTTAAAATTTTATGACTTTCTTTTGTTAGTGACCAATATATGTGCATGAGACTTTGATTGTAGAAAATATTCTGTTTTATTAGGACTTTAATATCTATTGCATTTAACAGATATCCTAATCGATAATTGATATAGGATGAAACATGAAAGTACTAATAAAATTGTTAATTTTTTTTATTTAAATGGTAAGTTTTTGAGTTAAAATTGTTAAGTTTTAATTTGAATAGTTAATTTTGTAGTTAAAATAGGTATTTTTGAGTTAAAATTATTAATTTTTGTGCTAAAATAGTTCTTTTTTAATTTAAATAGTAAATTTTTGAGTGCAAGTTGTTAAGTTTTAATTTGAATAGTTAATTTTGTAGTTAAAACTGTTATTTTTTAGTTAAAATAGGTATTTTTTGAGTTAAAATTGTTAATTTGTGTTAAAACAGTTAATTTTTTATTTAAATAATAAATATTTGGGTCAAAATTGTTAATTTATAATTAGAATAGTTAATTTTAGAATTAAAATTGTTAAGTTTAAGTTAAAATAGTTAAATTTAAGTTGAAATTTGTTAATTTTGACTCTAAAATAATGAGGGGTATTTTGGAAAAATTATACAAGTTTTCTAGGATTATAAATGATAACCAAATACATGAATTTTAATTCCTGGATATATTTATAATATTCTTGAAAATTTAATCCGCCAAATGCTCTCAAAATATCATTTCTAGAAATGTTATTTCCAAGAATAACACTCCCAGGAATAGCATTCCTAAGAATGTAAAACTAATCCACGTGCCACACGCACCCTAGAGGAATAGCGGAGAAAAAGAAAGGAAGGTTGGGTTCATCATTAGATGGGTAGACGTGCTCCATTTATTATGAAAATTTAGTATGTTGTTTCTGATGTTGAGCTTGATACTTTGATATAGCCTGTTAATTTTATTGCCTTCTCTGGTGGTTATTTTGTGATACCCACATTGTAGAGTTATATAGTTATGTTCCGCCCTTTGGGTGAGTATTTTGTTGATTGTTGAGATTTCCTAGTGCTACTAGGAAGACTGATTGTATTCTCATTAATCATAGTGGAAGTTTTTACTGACTAGGTCCCGTGAGTTTTTTGTCCCTCTATTTGGAGGGTTTTCCCACGTTAAAAATTGTGGTGTCTCCTATTTTATTTTTCTGTCAAATTATTATACTGCCTAGAATATTTTTGGTTCTACCTATTTAACTACACAGGGGGAAATATTTGTTGCTTTCGCTGTTGATAACATGTTCATTCCTAAGATTTTCTCAACAAAGTGGTATCTAGAGCTTTGGTTGTTTTTTTATCTGGGTTTAAATGGAGGAACATTTGGGCTAAATATGATCAAGTTAAATTCCAAAAATAACTCAGTTGGAAGACCCTCATGGAAGATATGCTATACAGCAATGATTTATATGATCCAATTGAGGGAGATAAATATAAGCATGCTGATAAGTATGAAGCCGAATGGAACAGAATGAATAGAAAAGTTGTTGCTTTGATTAGATAGTGGTTGGATCTTAGTGTCTATCCACATGTTGACAAAGAAACTAATTCTCAAAACATGTGACAGAAATTAGAGATTTATATGAGAGGAAGAATGTGCAAAATAAGGCATATTTGATTCGAAAGCCGGTACATATGAAATATAAAGAAGGTGATTCAATGCCAGAGCATTTGAGTAGCTTCTAGGAGATTGTCAATCAGCTGACATCCAATGAGATTACATTGTCTGATGAGTTGCAAGCATTATTGTTGTTGAGTTCTTTGCCTGCAGTTGGGAAGTCCTGGTTGTGACATTGACTACCTCAACCCCAAATGAGAAGTTGACGTTGTCAATGGTTAAAGAAAGTATGTTGAATGAAGATGCCAGAAGAAGAGAGCGGGGTTTGATTAGTGCCTCCACCCAGTCATAAGCACTCGTTGTAGAGTCACGCGGAGAAGCCAGAGTAGAAGACCTCATAATACAGACAGATCAAAGAGTCATAGCAAGTCAAGGGGGAAGTCCAAGACAAGAAAAGAATTTAATTGTTATCATTGTGGCAAGCCGGACACATCAAGAAGTATTGCAGGTACTTGAAAAGAGATAAATCAAGAGAAATAGATGAAGACAAAAATAGTAACAATGATAAAGACATTGCTTAGTTGCATACGATGATGTCCTTGTTCTATATCATGAGAACTTCATAAATCTTGCATGTGATGATTCTAGTTGGATCATGGATTCAGGTGCCTCATGTCATGTTACTCCTAAGCATGAGTTTTTCTTTACTTATCCGCTGGTGACTTTGGTAGAATAAGGCTAGGAGATAAAGGGATATGCAAGGTTGTTGGTATGGGAGATGTGTGGCTTGAAATTAGCATGGGTTGTAGATTACAGTTGAAGAATGTTAGGCATGCGCCTGATATGCATCTTAGCTTGATGTCAATCAAAGCATTGGACGGAGAAGGTTACTACACTACTTTTGGTGGTGGAAAATTCAAAATCACCAAAGGGTCGCTAGTTGTTGCAAGAGAAGAGAGGTTCACTACTCTCTACCATTACCCGGAAAGTTGTGCAAAAAGGAGGTGAATGTTGTTGATGATTCCTCTTCAGACTTGTGGCATATGCGTCTTGGCCACTTGAGTGAAAAAGGACTTGGCATTCTAGCCAAGAATCAATCTCTTCCAATAAAAGGTACGTCTCTAAAGACTTGCACTCATTATTTTGTTGGAAAGCATGCTAGAGTAACTTTTCATTATTCAGGACCTCATAGGAGGCCACATGTGCTAGATTTGGTTCATATTGATATTTACACTGTGGACACAAAAACACTGGGAGGTGCATCATATTTTGTGACTTTTATTGATTACTATTCTCGAAAAGTGTGGGCTTTTGTTTTGAAATCTAAAGACCAGGTGCTCGGAGTTTTCAAGAGCTTCCATGCAAGTGTTGAAAGAGAAAAGGGAATGAAACTGAAATGTGTCCGAGAGGATAATGGTCGTGAGTACAGGGATCCATTTGAAGACTATTGTAGAGAACATAAGATCAGGCTTGTGAAAACAGTTCCCAAGGCTCCTCAGCATAATGGAGTTGCAAAGAGAATGAACCGTACCATCAACGACAGAATCAGGTGTATGCTCTCTCATACAAAGTTGTCCAAATCCTTTTGTGGTGAAACAATGAGAACTGCAGTGGATTTGATTAACCTTTCTCCTTCAGCTCCTCTAGATGGTGATGTTCCATAGAGAGTATGGACAGGGAAAGATGTCTCATACAGTCACTTGAGAGTGTTTGGCTGTAGGGCCTTTGTTCATGTTCCAAGAAATGAGAGGTCCAAAGCTTAATGGGAAGTCCAAGCAGTGTATCTTCGTTGGTTATGGTCACAAAGACTTTGGTTACAGGTTATGGGATTAGCGGTAAAAGAATAATCAGAAGCCGAGATGTGATCTTTCTTGAAGACCAAACCATTGAAGATTTTAGAAGTCAGATAAGCTAGTGTCTGTTACTACAAGTAACGTGATGTTGATCAGAGTCTTCCTAGTACTCCTGTTGATGGGGGAGATGTAGAGGTTGATGATGGGAATATAGGTGATGAGCATGCACCTACTCTTGAGATGCCAATTGAGCAAGTACCACCAGAACCACCAGTTGAGCCACAATTGAGAAGATCTACAAGACCGCATCAGCCTTCTAAGAAATACCTTTCAGATAAGTATGTGACTATTACTGATAGTGGGGAGCTAGAGAGCTATCAAGAGGCTATATCTGATGAGCACAAAGACAAATGGTTGAAGGTGTAATATCCCAAATATAAAATTTATTTGTATGTGAACTAATACTATTATTATTATTAATATTATAAGTAACAACATAAAAACATTATTATTATTATTATTATTATTATTATTATTATCACCACTAGCTCTATTAGTATAACTATTATTATTATTATTATTATTTTATTATTATTACCTATTATAATTATTGTTATATATATATATATAAAAGTTAGTCACGTAACGTTATTAAGATGTCCCGTTATATTATTATTATTATATATATATATATATATATATATATATATAAAAGAAAACCCAAGTGGTGGCAACGAGAACACATTTTTTTGTGTTAGCTTGCACAACGCCCACATGTACGAGGTTTCCTTTTTTTTTCACAATCCTAGTATATATTTGACACATCATAATACTCCTAAACAATCTTTTAAGAACCGTAGCCACTCAAGGATTTTTCTCCAAAGAGAAAAACGTGGTTCTCTCAATTTTCTCCAATTAATCTCTTCCGGTAAGTAATTTTCATGGAATTTAGCCAATTCCTTCTCCTTTTATCTAGTCTGTGAGTTTGGGTACTATCAGGCATGGTTTTCTCACCATTCTTCCTCCCTATCATCCCAAACTCAGTTTGGGCGATTAAATCAAATTGTTTATATTTTCATTATATCGTTTGGTGGTTACCGGTGTCATTCCTACTCCCCAAGGTCAATTTGTCAGTGAAAGTACACTTCCGCTACCAATGGTGAGTGGGTTTAAGCTCATGACCATATTTTTGGTCATTATTATTATTTTCCCATATTATATGAATTATTTATGAAATTGTAGAATAATTTATGTCAAGAAATATGCCTTTATGAATTATAGAAATTTTAGAAAATTATTGTTTTAAAGTTATCATGACAAATTATTATTTTAGAAAACTCATGGGACCATACTTGTTGTATGTATGATTATGGATTTATTTTATCATCTAGAAAACTTCATGAATCCCAATTTTATATGAACAGTTAATTTTGTTGCTATTAGCTTTTAGCCAATAAATAGTGAGAAACGGTAGCGAGTTAACTTAGGATTGATCGTTAACCTTGGTACCAAGTGGTCCGTTATAGGACTAGCTCACCTACAGTAAGGAACCTTGTGAGGTGTCCATTTATGGGACCTAGTTAGGTGCCCATCAGATTAGCCATTGGCTCAGATTCACTATAAGCTCAGATAATTATGTATAGAATAATTCCTGTTTCTCTACTAGTTATTACCATGGATTAATTAAATTATTGTTCTTAGTGCAATTATCTATAATTATATATAAAATGTTTTACACCAGTTGCATGTATATATATTACGTATTTTGATTGCTGTCCCATGTAGGTTGCGAGTGGAGGCTCACTCACTAAGTTTTGATGAACTCACCCTCTCTCTTTCCTCCCTTAGAATAGAGCTCAGGTTCAGTTGCACCAGGATCCTTCCCAATAGTGTTGTAGCTTCTTTTGGTGAGCTTCGCTTCTGAGTGAAGCTTATATAGGTTATGTTAGTTTAGTAGTGCTCCAAGGAATTGTGTAGGCAGAATCCGGACATGCATTATATTATTTTAATTATTTTCAGAGTTTCAGCCATTTATTTAATTACGTTTGGCTTGGGCCCAGATTATGGATTTATGAGCTTTATATTCAGGATTTATGTTTTAAAAATATTTTCAGATTATAGAATTATAGTTGAACTTGAGATATTTGAAATATATTTGATTTAATTATGCATATTAGTCATTACGTTACTAGAGGTTTCCGTGGGATTCAACCCCTCACGTGACGGTCATGTTCCATAGGCGGGTTATGACAAAGTGGTATCGAGACATAGGTTTCCCTACATATTACGGAGCAAGTGTCCACAAATAACATGGCATCTGTAAATGGAAGCGCCCATTTGCATTGATGTAGTGCTATTTGAGGCTTTTAGGGAAGAGTCAGTCATGTCTAGGTTCAGGAAGAGTTTGTCTTTTCTTGGCACTCATGATCTTGTTATATATCCTCCCTTTCACAGGTGTGACCATGCCACCTGGACACCCTCACGCCTTCACCGTCGCGTAGGAGTGACGTATCTAGTGACAGTTCTCGCCTAAGAGCTTTTGAAGATGGTAGCAAACTTGACAGATGTGATGACCAGGCGGCTGAGGCGACTACACGCCGCCTCCAGCGAGAGATCCTGACGACTTAGCCCTAGAGCGTTTCAAGAGGATGGACCCACCCACCTTCAATGGACGTCTGATGAATGAAGATCCCAGGAATTCCTCAGGCAAGTGGAGAAGATAGTTGGTGTCATTCATTGTTCTTCAGAGAGCAGTGGAGTTGACTGGCTTCCAACTAGGAGGCCAGAAGAGTTATGGTAAGGAGTTTCGAGAGGCATGGGATAGCTAGCTCTCCCTCTTGGGAACAGTTCAAGGAAGCTTTCATGCGGAGATTCATATCAGAGAGCCGGTAGGCAGGATGATTGAGGAGTTTTTGAAGCTCCGTTTAGCTCAGGCATGACAGTTAGAGAGTATGATGAGTGTTTTACTTATCTGGCATAGGCAGCTTCCAGTATGATACCGATAGAGATAGCTAAGGTGAGGCGTTTTGTTCAGGGTTTGTCCAGGGATATGTTCCTCATTTTGTAGCCCCACGTCGGGACCATGGATTATGCTCGGTGGTACACACAGCGATTGGTCTTGAGAGTGGCTTAGAGAGCGTAGGGCGATGGTAGAGGCCAACAAGAAAGCCAAGGTTCATGACTCTTTCTCAAGCGAGAGGTTCGAGCAAGGGCCACCATCATCAGGGCCAACGCGGGGTCATCAGGTAGGGTCGCTTCTAGAGCCCACCTCGGCACGCCCAGCTGCATCACAGACTCCAAGTAGAGGGAGCAGGTCAGCACATGGACAGGGTTCGTGGTCACATCCAGGATGCCCGACTTGCGAGAAAAGACATCAGGGTTAGTGTTTGTTTAGTTCATCAGTATGTTATGGATGTGGCCAGCCAGGCCACAAGCGCGAGAATGCCCGATGTTTCAAGGATCTTCTAGTCAAGGGTCGGCTAACCCCTCCATGTCGTTCAGCCTCTCCAGTTGTAACACCCTAACTTTCACCTCACATGCTCGAGTCGCATTTGGCTAGTTATTAGACGTTACGCCTTTTGTTTCAGAACTTGACTTATCTTTATTTAAAATACGGGTAATAAAATATGACTAATTTTTTTCTTTTTGAACTTAGGACTTAAAATGCGAGCCGTGCGTGCGCATACATAACGATTAATACACACAATACATAGCCAACATATACACATTATCATAGCATATAGAAACAAGTCATGGAATAGTCACAACATAATTTATATTAACATATCATAGTCACATCATAACAACGATGCCCTTCGAACATGAGGACATCTCAAGATACTAAACATAACAAAAGATGAACGTACACGAACCCAACACTAGACATTACTATAACTTTACTAGACTAATCTTCGCGCTTCCGCGACCTCTATCCTGGGTAGTGTGGTTCCTAAACTTGCGCCTCACAAAGGATCACGAACATCCGCATCACTCGCCTCTGGAGACGACACGGAAGAAAGGAAAAAGGGATGAGAAATCTATATAAGATTTTCAGGAGGGCTTCCCGACTCTAACACAAGTGTCATCGTCGTCGCCCCAGCCACTTCGGTCTTATTATGAAAGGGTGTGCATGCATAAGATTCAATTTTACATTTCTCAAGTTCTTTTTATCCGAAGTGGGTGTCTTTTAACATGGGTCTTAATGACATGAATGCAACATATATTCTATGTATGCATGGCAATACTTGAGTATGACAATACACATAGATAATACATATTACTTAATCAAAGCATCAATGAAACTTCAATGAAACATATGCATGTGCATCTTTTACTTTATCATAATTGAACTTGTGAGTTCCTTTCATAACTTTTCACTTTTTCATTTTCCATTTTCCATTTTCCATTTTCCACCCTCGTCATAGCCACCAAAATCCATTCAACATGCTGCCCTTTATCATAGCCACCAATCTCCTAATCATCTATCGCCTAGGAATGAGCTCATTCTAACTAGCCGTCGCTAGATTTATATGGGGAAAAATAGAGGGGGAATCATATCTCTTTCTTGGATCACCCCGTACAACCCTTAACTCGGAAGTCATAATGGGATCATTTCCTCATTAACATATCTCTTTTCTTTCTTGGAAACGCATCAACTGGTTAAGCCAGTGACTTTGTCCGCTTCGGTATGGCTCGTCCATACCCCACGGGTTTACTTTCTCCTCACTGTAGCAGGAGAAATGCGTCTCGGCATATAACCTTTTCATTAACATATTTTGTATGGATGCAACATGAGCGTACAATCATAATACATCATATAACATATCATTTATGCAATATGAGCATGGAATCATCTTAAAACATACCATATACTTTTCTCATATGCAACGTTATAACATTTCAAGTAACATTCATCACGTCATATACATTTCAAGTAAATAATCAAGTAAGACTTCAATACTCATAGGCATTCTCATCATAATTTCATTTTATCATATCATGTACATTCCCATTAAGTAATCATGTAAAGAGGCAACATCACATAAGCATCCATATCATAGGTTCATCCCATTAAAATCAAAACACTCATTTTTGGCACATTTAGGTCCTGGTAATTGATTAAGGTGCTGGTAATGATTACCAGAGACAAAACTGTTTTGGAAAAGGACATCATGGTAATCGATTACATGAACTGGTAATCGATTACATGAGTCTGAACTGGTTCTGGATTAAGAACACCCTTGGTAATCGATTACACCTCTTGGTAATCGATTACTAGAACCCAGAATCTCATAAATTGCTTCTGGTAATCGATTACATAGCCCAGTAATCGATTACCAAATCCCTTTTTGAAAAACTAAACTTTCTAACACATATTCAAGTATCCTTCCTTTCCAAAAACACTTTATCACACCTTTCTAAAAACTCTTTGAAATCATTATCATATTTCCACAATTTAAAACCAACATCGTAACATAACCAAGAAATAAATCTCAACACTCATAAAAGCAAACATAAAGGAAACTACTTCATATTCTTTATTTTATTGCTCATAGGCTTCAATCTACGCGGATTCTAGAACGGCCGACCAACTTTAAGGTTGGCAAGGGTAAGCTTAGAGCTTTTTGAAAACATGTGATTAAGTTCTTCAAACAACTTTTAGTGATCTACTTAACATTTATATCAAACTTTTTATAACAAAAGGAATGGAAACCGAAACCATTAAGAGGAAAAAGGAAACAAGAACTGAAAACTTTGAACAAGGAAAGGAAAGGAAACTGAAATCATTTATGGTCCAAGACCAAGTTTTCAAGCTTTAGAGGTTTCATTGTGATGAACTCAAAGTCATCATCTAGAACTCTCATCATCAAGCTATCATGAAACATCATCAATGGCCTTGAAGGCCGAACATATAAGGAAAAGAAAGAACTTGAAAGAAAACTCCCTACTTAGTGGTGAAGAGGAAAGCTTGGTTCTTGAAGCAAGTTGAGAAGAACAACTCCTTCCTTAATGCTTGATGATTTTCGGCCAAGGCAAGGAGGCAAAGAAGATGAGGTGTTTTCCTTGTGAGCTTGAAGAGGTGAAGAAAAGGAAAGGAACTCTTGAGTCTTGAGAGAAAGAAAGAACTCAAGATTACTCTTTGAAGCTAATCTTGGCAAATGAACAAAAATGCAACCAAGTTCATTCAAGCATGGTATTTATAGAGGGAATGAGACCTTGTGGCTGATTTGGGAGGAAGGCTTGGCCTCATGTTCCATGAGGTGAGAGAATTTGCTTTATGGAGGCATGGTGAGGTATGATGGAAAGTATGGGCAAGGCATGGCCTAAGGTATGGGCTTGGAGTGCAACAAAATCAACATGTGGCACAAATGGAGAGCATGAATTCAGCCAACATTTCAGCCAAGGGGAAAAGGATGATTTGCTCATGTAATTGTGGTTTAAGGATGTGTTTAGGTGCTTCTTTGATTAAGCTTTTGATTAGGCATTTGTGAGCAAGTGTTTAGGTGATAAAATGACTAATTAAGGTGGTTCAAGACTTGATTAAAGAGTGGTCATACTAAATTAGAGAATTAAAACCATACTTTAGTCAAATCAAATTATAGACACAATTCCATGATTTAAGGAATTGGAGAGAAAATACTATTCATGAAAATGTGACATAATGTCTTAAATTCAAGAATAGGATTTTGAGCTTCTCTAAGTAATCTTAGGTTCTAATCAACCTTGATTAATTATTTTGACTCTAGATTAGTAATTAGAATTTACTAATCTTTAATTAGAGCCTAATATTGCTTAGGTTTCGCTAATCGTGTCATTCGGGCTAGAATGCACTTAGCTAGGGTAAAACGGTAATTTTTCACTAAAACTCTCGGGCCACTCGGCTTATCCTAACATAAAACATTACTTAAAAACATCATTTAAAACCTTTTGGTGAAGTCGGTTTAAGGCACGTAAAACGAGGTTAAACGCCATAGGGGCATTTTGGTAATCTCGCGTCAAACTCAAAAATGAGATTCTTCTGCTCTATTGCCACACAAAACATACACAATCCCCTATCATCACAAAAACATCCCCTCAGGATGGCCGGAGGCGATCCTCATTTTCGGGTAAAATGACCTCAGGGCATTTCGGTCATTTGTACACGGAAAATTCGGGCGTACACCAGCCGACGGCCCAGGCGGCTTTTTGGCTCCGGAGGCCGTGGAGTCGGGGTAGGGCCCTGGTGGCAGAGGTGCAGGTGGTAGAGGAGCGGCGGTAGAGGTCAGGGTCAGGGGCAGCCCGTTGTTCGTATGACCCGTCAGGATGCTCAAGCTTCAAATGAAGTGATAAGGGTATGACAACAGTATGTTCCTTCGATGCCATGACGTTGTTTGACCCGGGTCCACCTACTCTTATGTGTCCCCGTTCTTTGCTATACGGTTCGGGAGATTCCCTGAGGATCTTGACAAGCCGTTTTTAGTTAGTGTACCTTCAGGAGAGCCCATCCTTATTCAGAGGTGTATAGTCGTCCAGAGTCAAAGTTGGTGACATGGAAGCACTAGCAGATTTGAAAGTGTTGGACATGTCTAACTTTGATGTTATTCTGGGTATAGATTGGTTAGCCCCATGCCATGCCATGGTAGATTGTTATAGTAAGGTGGTGAGATTAGAGATCCTAGGTGATGAGCCAAGAGTGTTTCTTGGTCCAGGTTGTTCAACAGGACAAGCTTGATATTAGCTATGAGTGCACTACGATTGATGGATAAAGGTAGTTACGGAATTTTAGCCACAATTAGGGATGTGGAGGAGAGACACCAAGTTTGGATATGGTTCCGATAGCTAATGAGTTTCCAGATGTGTTTCCAGACGATTTGCCAGGTATGCCAGGAAAGGGAAGTAGAGTTTGGGATAGAGCTTGAGCCAGAAGTTAGGCCCATCTCTATACCCCCATCCTGCATGGCTCCAGGAGAGTTAAGAGAATTGAAAGGGTCAGGAGCTGTTGGACAAGGGGTTTATTCGACCAAGTACCTCTCCATGGGGTGCTCCATGTTGTTTGTCAAGAAGAAGGATGGTTCGATGAGAATGTGTATAGATTACAGGATTAAACAAGGTGACGATCAAGAACCTACCCCTTGCCTCGCATTGATGATCTTTTTGACCAGCTTAAGGGAGCAATATGTTTTTCCAAGATTGACCTTCGATCGGTTACCATCAGTTGAAGATTAAGGATGAAGATATACCCAGACAGCCTTCAGGACTCGCTATGGGCATTATGAGTTCTTAGTTATGTCCTTTGGGTTGATCAATGCCCCAGCCTTCATGGATTTGATGAACAGGGTGTTTAAGCCATTTTGGACCACTTCGTGATTGTCTTCATCGATGATATCTTAGTGTATTCCAAGAGCAAGGAGGAACATGAGCAACATCTGAGGATAGTTCTCCAGACTTTGAGGGAGAATCAGTTATATGCCAAGTTCTCCAAGTGTGAGTTTTGGCTAGATCAGGTGGCGTTTCTTGGACATGTAGTGTCTAAGGATGGTATTTTGGTAGATCCGAAGAAGGTGGAAGCAGTGAGCAATGGCCTAGACCTACAACTGTTTCTGAAGTCCGTAGTTTCTTGGGCTTGGTATATTAGGCGGTTCGTTCAGGATTTCTAGGATCGCAGCACCCATGACCAAACTAACACAAAAGAATGTCAGGTTCCAGTGGACAGAAGAGTATGAAGAGAGTTTTCAGAGTCTCAAGACATGCTTGACCACGGCAGGTTTTGGTATTACCTTCAGGGACAGGTGGTTTTTCGTGTCTGTGATGCTTCAAGAGTTGGACTTGGCTGTGTCCTGATGCAGCATGGCCGAGTTGTAGCTTACGCCTCACGGTAGCTCAAGAAGCATGAAGAATTATCCCACACATGACTTAGAGATGGCGGCAGTGGTTTTTGCTTTGAAAATTTGGAGGCACTACTCTAGAGACTTGTGAAATCTTCACAGACCATAAGAGTTTGAAGTACATTTTTCAAGAAGGATCTAAACCTAAGGCAGCGAGATGGCTTGAGTTGCTAAAAGATTATGATTGTACGATTTCATACCACCGGGAAGGCGAATGTTGTGGCAGATGCTTTGAGTAGGAAGTCAGCGGGTTTGGCCCATATAGCGCCAGTGAGACGCCATTAGTGGAGGATATCCACAAGTTAGAAGCTGATGGAGTTCAGTTGGTCTTAGTAATACAGGGATTTTTCTAGATCACATCAGGGTTCAGTCAACCTTGGTAGGATAGAAGACAGAGGGGTGAAGACCCAAAGCTAGCTAAATTGGTTGAGGATGTTCGTAAGGGTGATAATACGGAGTTGATGTTGAGGGTGTGTTGTGCTTTGGGAACCGTTTATGTGTACTTGAGTGGGTGAGCTGAGGAGGAAAGTGATGGAGGAAGCCCATAGTGCAGCATACTCTGTGCATCAGGATTAGCTAAGATGTATCAAGATCTCAAACAGTTGTTCCTGGTGGGATGGTATGAAAAGAGATGTCGGTGACTCGTGGCTAGGTGTTTGGTTTGCCAACAAGTCAAGGCTAAGCACCAAGGCCAGGGGTTATTCCAGGATAGAGATCCAGAGTGGAAGTGGGAGAGGATAACCATGGACTTCGTAGTTGGGTTAACTGGGACTACCAAGGGGTTCAACTCCACATGGGTGATTGTAGATAGGATGACCAAGTCAGCACACTTCTTACCAGTTAAGACTACCTTCAGTGTAGCATAGTATGCCCATTTATACATCAATGAGATAGTCAACTTCACGGTGTCCATATCCATCATATCTGACAAAGGGTCCCAGTTCACTTCGCGATTCTGGAGGGCATTCAGGAAGCCCTTGGAACGCGTGTGGATTTGACCACAGCTTTCATCCCAGGATGGTCAGTAGAAAGGACGATATAGACCTTAGAAGATATGCTTAGAGCTTGTGTGCTAGATTTCGAGGGAGCTGGTGTGATCACCTACCCTTGATCGAGTTCTCATATAATGACCAGGCGAGTATCTAGATGGCACCATTCGAAGCCTTATATGGGAGGCGTTGCAGATCTCCTATCGGTGGTTTGAGCTTGGGGAAACTAAGTCTCTAGGCCCAGACCTAGTTCAAGAGACCTTAGAGAAGGTTCAGTTGATCAGGGAGCGTCTTTTAGAAGCACGTCCGGCGGAAATCTTATGCCGATAACCGTCCGCAACTTGGAATTTGCGGTTGGGGATCACGTGTTTTGAGAGTATCCCCTATGAAAGGGGTAGTAAGGTTTGGTAAGCGGGGAAAGTTAACCCCTAGTTTTATGGTCCGTTTGAGATTCTAGAAAGAGTTGGAGCGTGGCTTACAGGTTGGCACGCCTCATTATCAGCCATACACTCAGTGTTCCATGTTAGTATGCTCAGGAAGTATATGCCGAACCAGTCTCATGTGCTCACTTCGCAAACGGTCCAAGTTGATGAGAGTTTGTCCTATGAAGAGGAACCGGTTGCCATCGTGGATAGGCAGATTAAGAAGCTACGCTCAAAGGAGGTAGCCTCAGTGAAAATTATCTAGAGGAATCATTCTGCGACGAAGCAACTTGGGAAGCCGAAGAAGCCATGAAAATCAAGTACCCTTACCTTTTTCCACCTCAAGGTACGTCGTTTAGATTTGGGGACCAAATCTCAATTAAGAGGTAGTATGTAATATCCCAAATATAAAATTTATTTGTATGTGAACTAATGCTATTATTATTATTAATATTATAAGTAACAACATAAAAACATTATTATTATTATTATTATTATTATTATTATTATCACCACTAGCTCTATTAGTATAACTATTATTATTATTATTATTATTTTATATATATATATATATATATATATATATAAAAAAAACCCAAGTGGTGGCAGCGAGAACACATTTTTTGTGTTAGCTTGCATGGCGCCCACATGTACGGGGTTTCCTTTTTTTTTTTACAATCCTAGTATATATTTGACACATCATAATACTCCTAAACAATCTTTTAAGAACCGTAGCCACTCTAGGATTTTTCTCCAAAGAGAAAAACGTGGTTCTCTCAATTTTCTCCAATTAATCTCTTCGGTAAGTAATCTTCATGGAATTTAGCCAATTCCTTCTCCTTTTTATCTAGTCTGTGAGTTTGGGTACTGTCAGGCATGGTTTTCTCTCACCATTCTTCCTCCCTATCATCCCAAACTCAGTTTGGCGATTAAATCAAATTGTTTATTTTTTCATTATATCGTTTGGCGTTCCTGTATTCCTACTCCCCAAGGTCAAGTTGTCAGTGGAAGTACACTCCGGCTACCAATGGTGAGTGGGTTTAAACTCATGGCCATACTTTTGGTCATTATTATTATTTTCCCATATTATATGAATTATTTATGAAATTGTAGAATAATTTATGTCAAGAAATATGCCTTTATGAATTATAGAAATTTTAGAAAATTATTGTTTTAAAGTTATCATGACAAATTATTATTTAGAAAACTCATGGGACCATACTTGTTGTATGTATGATTATGGATTTATTTTATCATCTAGAAAACTTCATGAATCCCAATTTTATATGAACAGTTAATTTTGTTGCTATTAGTTTTTAGCCAATAAATAGTGAGAAAATTAGAGTTAAAGCAGGATTAATCGTTAACCTTGGTACCAAGTGGTCCGCTATAGGACTAGCTCACCCACAGTAAGGAATCTTGTGAGGTGTCCATTTATGGGACCTAATTAGGTGCCCATCAGATTAGCCATTGGCTTAGATTTAGCTATAAGCTCAGATAATTATGTATAGAATAATTCCTGTTTCTCTACTAGTTATTACCATGGATTAATTAAATTATTGTTTTTAGTGCAATTATCTATAATTATATATAAAATGTTTTACATCAGTTGCATGTATATATATTACGTATTTTGATTGTCCCATGTGGGTTGCGAGTGGAGGCTCACTCACTGAGTTTTGATGAACTCACCCCTCTTTTTCCTTCCTTAGATAGGCTATAGGTTCAGTTGCACCATAGGATCCTTCCAATAGTGCTGCTTCTTTTGGTGAGCTTCGCTTCGGAGTGAAGCTTATATAGGTTATGTTAGTTTAGTAGTGCTCCAGTAATTGTGTAGGTATCCGGACATGCATTATATTATTTTAATTATTTTCAGAGTTTCATCCATTTATTTAATTACGTTTGGCTTGGGCCCAGATTATGGATTTATGCAGCTTTATATTAGGATTTATGTTTTAAAAATATTTTCAGATTATAGAATTATAGTTGAACTTGAGATATTTGAAATATATTTGATTTAATTATGCATATTAATCAGTTATGTTACTAGAGGCTTCCGGGGATTCAACCCTCACGTGCCGGTCACGTTCCATAGGCGGGTCGTGACATTTCCTCACTGGTGTATACACTCAACATACAAAGAAAACTAACTATATAATCAAACCACTCTTCTTTACTACAATATGAGTGACCATAGTTTGGAATGATCATCCATAATGGTGGTGGTATATAGAAAGACGATAAACAAAAGAAGTCAAAATCTTCTCTGACTATCCATATGTCATAAGTCCAAAGACATCTAGGAGTCATCACTCCAAATTAGTTGCAATGCTTCATCTTTTCCTTCTTCAAGTGCTGCATATATATATATATATGATCGCTCCCAAAGGAGAGTGACACTAGCAAGTATACTAGGTCGTCAAGTAATAGAGTAAAAGATAGGGTTGTCGTACC
Source organism: Dalbergia oliveri (assembly GCA_030441495.1). Classification (NCBI taxonomy): domain Eukaryota; kingdom Viridiplantae; phylum Streptophyta; class Magnoliopsida; order Fabales; family Fabaceae; genus Dalbergia; species Dalbergia oliveri. Next base: position 11,209,886 of record JAMLFY010000012.1, on the reverse strand, counting down.
CACATGGATAATTCAAATATCGATTCTAGCTAATTAGATAACAAGTTGAACTATTGAAAAGAGATTATATCAAAAGGAATAAAGGCTAAAGTGCTAAAACGATGTGAAAGCAATATAAGAATAGATGAAATTAAATGTTAGGGTGATTTACTTCAACTATGTGTTAACAAAATGCAACATAAATATCAATGTGCCTTATTCAAATTCAATAAAGTGATGGTAGGAGTCATCATGTCACTAAAAGCCTTTCTCAAGATCATTTAATGCCACCTCAAATAGAGTTAAACACCTAATCTCTTAGCATGCTTAAGTCTACAAGTAGTTCTCAAACCCTTAATTACCACATGAATCACGTTTTCCTATCTCTAGGTGTCATTCAACTCATGGCATTGTATTCATAGGCATGATTTTTACTCCTTTTCTCAAAATTGTAAAAAACCCCTATAATCCTAAATTGGTGATCAAGCAATTCAAGATAAATAAATTCAAATACAATACTCACTATTAAATGAGAATAAGACACATTCATTCATATTAGCATAATATCAAACACAAAGCATCCATAAATCACCCTTAGCAAGGGTTTAGTTACAATTCATTGCAAATAAAATAAAGACAACACAACTAAAAGAGAAATGAGAAGAAGCCATGAACAAGAAAATACACAAGAATTGAAGAACAATCCAAGAGAGGTCTCTTCAAGTTCTTGAAGCTCCAATCTCCTATGCTCCCAAGCTCTAGGTTTTTCCTTTCCAAATTTGGTATTCTGAATCTAATGCCCTCTCCAACGTGGTTGCCTAGGTTTTTGTGCCAATCATAGGCTGCGAGAGTCATGCGAGGCCCAATCCACATGTCAGATTCGTGCACCCATGCTGGCATGGCTATGGCTACACTGGAGCGTAGCTTAAGTGAAAAGTTTAGAATTCTGACAGCAAGCCACGCTGTAGCATGGATTCCCACGCTGGCGTGGCTTCAGCTTCAGGACCCATACTCCAGGCATGGATTTCTATGCTCCAGCATGGATTTCTGACACCCTTTAGCTCCAATTCTTGCTCCTTTGCATTCCTAGCTCAAATGCTTCCCTAATTCATCTTGCAAAAAGCTACAAAACCAACGAAAAACACAACTAGGATGCAAGATTAAATATGAGTGTAATCATGCAAGAATTAGATCAAATGTTGTAAAAAGGGCAACTAGGAAAACTAAAACTAACTATCACTAAACTAAACGCTCTAAGAAAACTAAAGAAAAACATAATTCCTAAGGGAGTTATCAATATATATAGCCATATGATGCAAAGCATTGCAATTAATGCTTGCACTGTCTGCATAAAGTCAAATTCGGTGGACATAAAGTCAAGCCTCCTGCTTTAGCTTACAGCAGTTTAGCTTGGTACAAGGCAATTCGATGATGCCAGGACAGCTGTGATTTAGGCTCATTCTGGGATGAAGTTCCAGTTGTTGACTACTTGACTCCCCTGACAGCAGCCATCATTCAGCCACGAGATGCTTTGAGAAAATATGCTAAGAAAGAATACAAGGTCCTTTCTAGAAAGAGGAAAGCAGCATGGTGTGGTGGACATTGATTTACACCCAACCTACCCTTGAGTTAATCAACCCCACACTAACACAAATTTGGTGCCTGAAGTTGCATGAGATTCCTTACCACTATGCTCATGACCAATATTTGACTTAGGAGCTTTGATGAAGGGGATTTATTCATTTCATTGACACGGGTTAAAGAAATGGATAATCCATATGAATGGTCTGACTGATCCTCTAAGACATAACTCGCAACTCATGTGTCTGTTTCCTGCTTTTTAATGTTATTTAAAACAACAAAGTAGACTTAAGCACAGATGCAAAGTGCAAATAAACAGTATTGGAAATGATATTGTCTCCTGAAATTTTCCTTTCGAATGTTTTTCATTTAATCATAATAATTTGCTCTGTTAAAACACCTTCTTTTTTTTAATCCAATCAAGATAACCATTCTCCAAATCTTCTGTGATATTACCTCTTGATGTTGAGCTTTTCATTGTGAAATTGTCTGTCGTAGGTTGGGGTTGTGGATGAGCCTGATAGAGCAGCGCTAACCGAAGTATGGAAGTCTTGGATGGAAGAATACATAAAAGTCAGCGGAAAAGTTCCACCTGGCAATGAGTCAGGAAACGCCACTTGGTTCAGGCAGCAGCCTAAGAAGAAGGCTGATCTTCGATTAACACCCGGTCGCCACATGCAATTAACTGTCCCGCTTGAGGACCTCATTGACAAGTTAGTAAAAGAGAACAAGGAAGTTGCTTTCATCAAGGGATCTAGAAGTGCACCACTATGTGGATTCTCTCGGAGGGTGATGGGCATTCTTGAAAGTGTAGGAGTAGATTATGAGAGTGTAGATGTGCTGGATGAAAATTACAACTATGGATTGAGAGAGACACTGAAGAAGTACAGCAATTGGCCCACATTCCCTCAGATCTTTGTGAATGGTGAACTGGTTGGAGGCTGTGATATATTGACCTCAATGTATGAGAAAGGTGAACTGGCTAGTTTGTTCAGAAAATAATTATGCAAGCTTCTGTGCCTTTAGGTATTCTTTTGGAATCGGGGAACTAGGAGTAGAGCGTCCGACACTAATGAAGGGGGTAATGCAGGCCATGTAATGATTTGTTGTATTAAACGTCTAGATACAAAGGAGGGGAAAAATGAAAAAGAGAATTATTCATGTATATTTGATTTTGATCATAGTAGAAAATACTTATTTCCTGTTTATGTTGTATATTTCCTTCATTAAGGGTTGCACTTACAAGCTTGTAAAAATGATCATTATCAATAGTTCCCTATCTCAATCACTGATACTGTCATAATTAAAAAGTATATGAAAAGTACAACTCACTATATGTATATGTTCTCCAGCCACCTTTTTCTATCAAAAACTCGTTTTAGATCATGAGAATCTAAAACAAACCACCACTAATTGATTTCTATTTATATTAATGAGTGTAGCACAGCTGTAATTTTTGAGGTGATATAAATTTTTTTGATTTACTTTAAACGAGATTGATTTAGGACATGACTAGTATCAAGTTATTTATATTCATTTTAACCAATCCTCAAATCAAATAATAATATATGTATATTTTTCTTGAAATGAGTAGTTTAAAAGTTAAAAGTGTATGCTTTTTGAAGAAAAATATCTACACGTCATTCTTTGATTTTAGAAATGAATGTAATGGATATAAGAAACTTGATATAAGTTTTTTTCTTTTGATTTATTCGCTCTAACAATTTATAACTCTGAAAAAGCATGTTCTTAGAAGATTTTTTCTTTTCATGCAGTACTATATTGTTGAGAATGCTTATTTATAAGATTTTGGAATAGTTTTGTTTTTTAAGTACACATTATTTCTGAATAATCTTCTAATTTAATAATGCTAACTTTTTCATGACGCACTAGAACTTGATGTTGATTACAATTTTCCTCAAGAATTAATGATCACCATATTTATTTTTTTAATTTTAATTAAGCCTCAATGATTCTCTTTAAAAATGCTTAAATATGTTTTGTGTCTTTCGAAATAAGATTAAATTTTAATATATTATCAATATTAAATAGTTTTACACGGGCACAAGTTTACAAGAGTTTGGCTTTTTTCACAATTTCTTGGAAAGGTATATTAAAAATAAGATATGATTAGTTTATAATGTAAACAATTTTATAATAACAATATATTAAAACTAAAGGTACTATTCTGCTTGGATGAATGCATGCTTTTTTTTTTTTCTTAATGGCTAAAATTTGTATAATAACTTTTGAATGAATACATTTTTTTTAATATGATGAATACAGGTTAGTGATTGGATTAGATATATTGGTAGTAAAATCTATTTAGAGTATATTTGGTATGAGAAGATAAAAATGGAATGAAAATTTTGGTTTTGCCGCTATATTACATCTCATGTAGAGTATACTGTTTTTTTCTTAAGATAAGTAAATTGGTCCCTCAAAAAGGGAAAAAAACCAAAACGAGAGAGCCTGGCCCTCAATGCATGTTAAAAACTAAACGACCCAAATTGCATATCCCATGACTAACACCTTACGAAGTAAGACAATTGGTTCCTTCATACCTCTGCATACTCAATGGGATCTCCAATCTAATTCTTTAAGACTGTCAAGACACCTCATGTTGCAGATGCCTATTAGAAAACCAACAAAGCAGTATCGACCCACCAAGAAGAATTAGACAAGCTGGACCTGTGAGCTTTATCTCTATAAGAATTCAAAAAGCTTTAGAGCTTCCAATTCCTTCATGCAAACCCTCCCAGCTGCTCCGGCTTTAATGAACCTCCCATTGTAGATCAAAAGGCACTTCTCCACCCCTTTTAACACAAGTTTTCATAGTAGAAAGCTTCTGACAGAGGCTTCCGACAAATTTCGGCACATTCACTCGCAGAATCAAAAGTATTCTACACCATACAACACCACACATGTACTCACACACACCACCCCGCGGTACACCACAGCATGCACACGCACGGCTCGGAACACTAAACATTGAAAACTTTATTGCTCATGACTCATATCCTATTCCGCCTCACAGTGTATTTCTCTCAAATTTTCTCACCTTCTCACATACAGTGTATCCCTCACCAAGATTCTCACTCTCTCAATGTGTATCTCTCATCTCACAGTATATCTCTCTCATGTCACAGAATATATCTCTCTCACACTTACCATCCCCATGAAACTAGCCTCTGCCATGTTTCCCTCATTCACTTACTAGCTAAACCCTCTTCATTTAGCGCCATCCTCCAAAGGAGTCCTATGCATTAACATTCAGCAATAACCCTGCAAAAACAACATCAGAAATAGCACACATGCACACAAGGGAGAGTCACCTCCCTCTTTTTCAGTCATGCAAACCAATCACATACATTGATGACCCCTCCAGAAGGTCCTCTCACAAAGCTCCCAGTGCATCGCTCTGAAAACTGTTTTACTCCACACTCCTCACAGTGTATCGCTCACGAAGGTGTTTCGCTCCAATCCAGTCATTGAAAAATGGCCAAGCTTCTTTTTCTTGTCCATCTTAAGCCTCTGTCTTTGATTAGACTCGATCGCCACCTGCAAACACAACTCATTTCTTTCTGTAATGTTGCCTGATTAGTTCAAAACTTGGCATATGTTACTCCATCCTCCATTTCATATGTTGCTCCTCTTTAAAATTGTTTTCTCAACCTTTCTTACCCCATTGGTTGGGCCAAAAATAGCAAATTCCAGCGCCTCCTCTCTACTCACATTCTTACTTTCAACTATTAAATTATTCCTGCATCTCCACACACTCCAAATATTAGCAAAAACTAAAACACCACCATCAGTCTTCCCTATCTCTCTTCTTCATTTGGAACCCCATCCGTGCTTCAAAACAGGATCTCGGGTGCAGTGGCGTTACTCATTTCAGGTTCTTTTAGCTCAACCAATGACACCAAATATAATGGGCAAACTCACAATTAAAGAAAAGATGAGCTCGATACTCTACCGCTTTATTGCAGAGGGCACACGAGGTTTAGTTAGCCTCCAGAATCTCTAACCTATCAAATCTAATTGGCTATCCAAAATTAATTATATGATTATATCCAAACATATATTATTGGTTATTGGTACTCTCTATTTATTAAGTTTTTGTTCAGTTGTTCTAAAATATCTTTCTAATCTAATCTTATTTCTAGTTTTATTCATACTTCATACAATTATTTTTTTTTTCAAATTTTTTCTCTTGTAATATTTTATTTTATGAAAGTTAAATATTTTATTTTTTGCTTTTTGGTTAATTTCCTAATGAAATATATTAAATTTATACTTTCATATAATAAAAAAGACTTAAATATGTTTTTAGTTCCTAAAAAATAAGCAAATTTTGGTTTTCATCCTTAAAGAATTTTTTTTGTTCGGTTTTTGTCTAAATATTTCTAAAACTGTTTGATTTTAGTCCATGTCATTAAAAAGTTAATGTCAAATATTAAACTGATTAAAGGAGGGTTAGGCCATTAAATTCTATATGATACTCCGTAATTATATATGATAGAGACTAACACTATGGAGTTTTAAAAATATTTGGACTAAAACTAAATAAAAAAAAAATTTAGTACTAAATCTAAAATTTGCTTTATTTTAGAGACCAAAAATATATATAAGTCTGAAAAAATTAACAAATTTATTTTGTTAATTTTAAATGTAGTTTTCAAATATAATTAAGTTTTTTACTTCACATAAATTGAATTTGTGAAGTAAAAGAAACTTTATATATATATATATAGTATGTATTATATAGAGCGTATCATATGAGAGGAGTAGCTTATTATAAGAGTGAAAGTAATGAATTTTAACCATTAGATTTTACACGAATAGTTAAAATTAAAATATAAAGTCATCATGTGACTTTTTTATATTAGTATATGAGTATTAATTATATTAATTAACTTTCAATTATGATTATTTATATATGGTTATAATTTATTTACTCCTCTCACTCTCAATAAATCACTTGTCTCATGTGATACGCTTCTTTTATATATATATATATATGCAAAAATGTTGATGATTTAAAATGCAACTAAGTGGTTGACCTTGAAAAAAAAATGCAACTAGTCCAAGTCTTTTAAAGATAAACACTGAAAGTTAAAAGAATAAAATTCAACTCACTAGGTAACAGCTATGGTGAACCGTGGCTAAGATAGAAATTAGCAACGGTATCATAGTTAGCCAACAATTTAAATTTTTTTATTTTAATTTCCAATTTTTATCTTGAAAGAGATATCTTAGCTATATGTAACCGTGGGTAAGGTGGAAACTAGCCATAGTTTACTATAGCTATTAGCCGATAGTTTGAATTTTTTTTTAAAAATTTAATCTTATCTTTAAAAAAATGCACGGAATTATTATCCATTATTTTTAAAATTTAATTTTAAATAGAAACTATTCAAAATTTTTTACTATTATCAACTCTTATATTTAATTATATTATTTATAATAATACATCCTAGTTAATTGTTGAGCTTTGTCATTTTCACAAAAAAAAAAAAATTGCCAAATAAGTTATTGTTTTAATTTTATTGCTTTTAAAACTTGTTCTTTAAAAGAAAACTATTCAAATAAATTTTGCATTTTTTATCATTAAAAAATTGTTTTGATAGTAAAGTTATCAAACTAATTTCTTTCTTTTATTTTTAAAAATGAGTTTAATATTTATTTTTAAAATAATCTTAAAAAAATAAAAAATAAAAAAAGTTTCAACTATGCCCTTAGATTTGCACATTCAAGAAATTTGAGAGGTCGAGTTGAATAATTTAAAAATTCAAAATCTAAAGTGCGCATAAACTATAATTTAAAGGGTAAAGTGTAATATTTCCAAATTTTTTTTATCACATTGCTTTATTTTTTCATGATAAGGCTAACAATCTTGGAACTAAATCCATCTCTAGGAAGAAGGAAGATCCTTCCCTATAGATATATGATTACCGTATCTTCCAGCAATTATTATTATGTAAGTTAAAAGTTTTCATCTAAACACGAATGATGATTAAATTTCGACCAACTGATAGAATGGAGCCAATAATTAAAAGATGAAATTAATTCAAATTCTAAACAAATTAACAGCAAATGTTCTAATTATTTGCAAATATTCATGATGTTCTGCATAGCACACTGATGATAACTAAAATAGACAACTCGGTGGATGATAATTTGGTCTAACTATTCTTTTGAATTATTAGATGGTCTTTTATTTTTTATCGTCAAATATTATTTAAATGACTCAGATTTGAAGATGTAATAATGATATAAAATTAAAAAATAAAATAATAAATTTGAAGCTGAAAATAATATTTTTTAAAAGACCAAATTATCCCTTCAACACTAATTGATCATTCTTCCTATTTACCATCACCACCACAACGCTTAATAGCTAGCCAGCCAGTCACTTCTTTTTCCCCTTCTACCACCATTATCTCTCACTTTTATCACCATTGTCAATTATCTCATTTTGCACATTCTTTTTTTTTTTTAAGAAAAGGAAAACACGATAAAGAGCTTCTGTAAATAAAATAAGTTAAATCTAGCAGAAATTCATCATTTCTCACACCCATTTTCCAAGATATGCTTTACATTTAACAACATAACAAAGTTACAAACTTGATAATAAATCATGACATAATATGGAGTTCAGGAAAGAAAATAATAAAAAAAAAATTTCAAACTGAATACAATCAATGCCACACAAAGATGGTGGCTAGAGAGCATATGAAGAAGAGCCATAAGGTAAGGGCGAATGTGAATAAGAAAAAGAGATTGTATTTTATATGTCTTGAGGACCATAACAAAGTCCAAAAGAAGGTGGGAGCAAATTATCCACCAGCCAGACAACTCTTTAATATAGAGGAAAAGTTGGAAAACATGTATGTATAAGCTTACCGATGTAATGAAACCATGCCATGCGCCATTGAGGATTAATGCACAACACCGTGACAAACCCCAACAATATTGTTATGTAAGAGGCAACAAAACTCCAACAAATGCTACCATATCCACTATTGTATCCTTTTCTTTTGTTGTTGAATTGTGATGGAGGTGAAATTACAAAACCTTCACACTTGTGTTTGAGGAGTGGCCCACATAGACCTAGATTACCCTTGTAGCTTTCCTCATCAAAGGTTGCAAATTGCCCTGTACTAGGTGCTATTCCAGAAAGATTGTTGTATGACACATTGAAGTTTGATAAAAAGTTCAATTGGGCCAATTCAAAGGGTATTTGGCCACTCAAGTTGTTGAAGGACAAGTCTAAGCTCTCTATCTGTTTGAGATTTGAAAAAGTTTTGGAATGGGACCAGAGAAGTAATTATGAGATAAGTTCAAGACATGAATTTGATGAAGGTTTCCAATTTGAAAAGGGATGTTGCCTCTTAGCTCATTGCATGATAAATCCAATCCTGTCATGTTCTCAAGGATGCTACCTTTGTAAGAGTAATAATTACTCTTTGTTCTGAATTCTGCTACTGCTATTACTTCCTCATTGTACAACAAATCAAGTCCAGGAGGATGATATAGTGATAAACTTGCATTGGTGCTCCCTTTAAGGACAAGGAGCCCTCTAAAATTTGGTCTTCAAATTCACCACCATCATCATCATGTTCCATTCCAAATGACAAATTTGTAAAGCATGATGGTATTGTACCATGAATCATGTTGCGTGAGAGATCCATAAAGGTGATGCGTTTTAGTTTACACAATTGAATAGGAATTTGACCATGAAATTTGTTCCCTCCTAGTAAAAGAACTCGCAATTTTGGCAATTTATCCATCCAACTAGGAACATTTCCAGAAAAGTTATTGTCCCTTAGGTCCAACACTACCAATTGTAAGTTTTCAGCAAAAGCAAATGGTAAATGACCTGAGAGAGTATTATTTTGCAAATACAAGTACTTTACAGATGATAAATTGAAATATGCAATTGGGCCAGATAATTTATTTTGAGAAAGATCCACAATTATAAGATTGCTCATATTGGAAAACTCAAAAGGAATCTCACTTCTAATTTATTCTCAGCCACAAGAAGGATCTTCATGGAAACAAACTTGCCAATTGAACTAGGTATTGCACCTGAAACTGAATTGTTAGATATGTCTAGCACCTCCAAACTTGTATTGTTTGATAATACTTCATCAAAGGTCCCACTAAAGTTGTTATTGTTGAGATACAACATTTCCAACCTTGCCGATTTAAAAGATGTAGGAACATTTCCAAGGAGAAAGTTATTAGAAAGCCTTAGGGTCAGCAACTTAATGCAACCTGTGCTAGTTCTTCGGTAACACACCATAAGTGATTGTTTGACAAATCCAAGAGCAGAAGTTCCTTCATCTTACCAATTGATGCTGGTATACCACCTTCAAAATTGTTCATTGACAAATTTAAAGCCATTATATTGGGAAGGAAAGCACCAAAATCTTTTGCAGCGAACCACTAATCTTGTTGTCTGATACATCCATGTAAAACATGTCTTGCTTGATGGAGTACAATTGAAGTTTTCCTTCAAATGAATTATTCTTAAGGTAGAAGATTTGAGCCTTGAGTTGTTTTGAATCAACCAACTTGGGAATGCTCCACTCAGTTTGTTGTGAGAGAGGTCAACAACTTGCAAATCTTTTTGATATAGAAGAAAAGTAGGAATAATTCCTTTATTCATATTTAGGTTGCAATTTTGAATGATGAGGGATCTTAATTGAAATGTTGGAAGCCATTGTGTCTTTTCAGTGTCAACTGGGCTTTTGGGCTTTGTGATGAAATATATAGAACCTGGAGCTTGGAATGGTTAGCCAAAATGCTTAATGAAAATGATCCTTCCAAGTAATTTCCAAAGAGACAAGTATACAAGGGATGTGAGATTCTTAATGAATGATGGAAAATTGCCACTGAATGAATTGTTTGAAAGATCAAGAACTTTGAGGTTTGTTAAGATGCTTAGACACTCTGGAAGTTTACCACCCAACATGTTGCTGCTGAGATCCAACTCTACAAGATTCTTCATTTCGCATAATCCTACAGTTAATATATCAAGGTTGCAATTTGTATTGCGAAATTGGTACTGTATGAGCAATTAAATGATATAACAGGACTACAACCAACCTGCTTTTGCTGACTTCATTTAATATAAGAAGATAATGTTGATTATGTGACACTACTCTTATGTTTAATTATGGATAAATGATTAAGTTAATTAACAATTATCATAAATAATCTTCTATGATTTTAAAATAAGAAACAAACAAAGATATTACAAATAATTGCAATAATTAATAGGATGATTATGGTCCTCTCTAAATAAATAATATTCCATGAAGAAGGGAGGTTCTTTTGTATGCTAGTTAGTATCATATAGTTGAGTTGCAAAATATTTATTAGTAGTTAATTTTATAATAAATGTTTTAATCAGAAATATATCAAATTTAAATAATGCCTATAAATAATTTTCAAACAACTGATATAGGTATAAGTAGATCGAGTTAATTTGATGAACCTAATCAAAATCCAAATAGCACCAATTAAATAGGTTCGGGTTAGTTCAAGTCATCGAATAAAAAACAAAATAAAACTGATATTAATCGAATTTCATAAAGTTGAACCCAATGACCGACTCAATCATATATATATATATATGTAGAGAGAGAGAGAGAGATTTGGGCTATATATATTGATGTTATTGAGCATATATATTTATATGAATATAATAAAACTCTAGAGATTAAAAGTTTGTGTTTTTTATGTCTATGTGGTGTTTTTTTCATTTTAATAGAATTAAATATAAAATAATAATCATAAGGTTAATTTGATCACCTGTACCTCAATCAAATTAGGTTGATAAAAATTAATTGGTTTAGATTCATTTTTCTCCCAAATCCAAACTAGCTTGATCGACCTAATTACACCCTTTACTAGTAATATACAAAAAGCATAAGGTAAATTGAAACTAGCTCTTGGAAGATGTTTTTGGTTGTCACTTTGTATATATTATTTTGTTTATTTCTTAATTAAAATTTTTTTTATTAAAAGGTATGCATAAGATTGTTAAGATAATTATAAAATTTTCAGAAAAAAAAGGCAAAGCTTGAAAGATCATTTTTAACATGCCTTTCATAAATAATTAAATAGAATAACCTTAAAAAACAATTACACCATGAAAAACATATTTTTATGAACCAAAACAAAATTTCCCCAACTTTATTATTACCTTCAATTGAGCTGTTCAATTGATTACCACTTAAATCCAACATAGTCAAGTTGCTCAAATTTTGAAGATCTGCAAAAGGACAAAATATTGTTAAAGAAATATATATAATTCATGAACTTGCATGTAAGAATTCGGCTATGACACAATTTGATTATGGTCAATCTAGGTAGAATAGCACCAAGGTCTTCATTATTTTTTATCACTTTGTGTCACTAAATTTGTAGTCAAAATTAAATGTAAAAGGCTTTGAAATTTATTATCTCCAATTATAAATAGATAACAACTTAGCAACGACAAAAATAGATAACAATTCATCTCCTTACATAGTTCACTAAATTTTCTGTTGATTGGCTTTATTTATAGTATAAATAGCTTGTTATGAATATGTGCTAGGAATTGCTGGGTGATTTGCTGCATTTTTGTTTTTTTGTTTTTCAAAAAGAGTTCTGATGGAGAAACTTAAATCATTAGGTGGTGTTATTGGTCATTGAAAGATTGCATTATCCAACTTGCTGCAAGCTTTCGGGGACCTTCATGTGTTGTTTATCTATTACATGAGTATAGCCTTGTTGAGAGTTGATAATGTGCTGTAGTTTCTCTAATCACCCATGGGGAATTTGGAACTAAGCATAGGAAGCATTGTATCAGAGGTAGAGTCAACCAGAGTTTAGATTTTTTTTTTTTTGGGAGGGGGAAAGGTTAGAGAGAACGAGAGGTCCTCATAGAGAGCGATTAGAGAGAGATACTTTTCACTCAATATAGCCAAATATGCATATTAACTAAATGGGGGCAATAATTGCATTTATTTAGGGCTAGGAGATGGGGGCTCTTCCTTGTCAACAAACTTGCAGATCAAGCCACCCATCACAATAAGGTTTACAAGACAAAACCCATATCATATCTTTTTACATTATTGAAGCTCAATAAGAATATGAATCACAAACTGGGCAAACAATATGCTCCAACACTTTACATCCAATTAATCTAGTTTTAGCCCGCAAATGATAATCCATCATCCAATTGTTCGCTTTATTATTTTAGCATCACACTTAGAACTTGATGGGCCTAACATACTACTACATGATGCCTAGAATGGGTTTTAAAATTAAAACATAGAATCTGATTTATTCAAAATAGTGGATCTGTATTGCGGTATATGCCAATCTCATCCCAATTGCTCTAGAAGAGTTGTGGAGTTATTTGGGTTTATTTCAGACCTCCGTGCAACTATCGTAGATGTTGATAGGGGATTTTAATTATATTCGCTTTTCTTTCAAAGTTAGTGGAGGTGTGCTCCTCAGTAATGTTACTAAATTTGTTGAGACGTTGGATTGATATAACATATGGATACTGGTCTCATAGGCCATCAGAGTATGTGGTTTCAAAGAGAAGAAGGAAGAAGGATGATTGTTGAAAGATTGGACATAACTTTGTTGAATGTTTTACAGAGGCATGCTTTGCCTAAAGCCTTCTTTTGATAATCTTAGTTACTTTCGGACCATGCTCCAATTCTTCAAAGGTGCAATGGGAATCAAATTTTGAAGAAATGGTCTTTTCATTTTCACAAGCTTAGGTGATGAATCTTGAATGTAGTAAGTTTGTTGTAGAATCTTGGGCATGTGATGGGGCTTACGTGGTTTATTTGTTGAAGAGAGTGTAGAGATCTGCTATTTCAAATAAGTAGAATTTTAGCAATATATTATGAAGAGGAAGATGATTGTTGAAGCATGGGTAGGAGATTCAGTGCATTTGGAAAGATGAGACTCCTTAGATTTTCTTTAATTGAAAGCATCGACGTGCTACTACTATATAGGCTTGAAAGTAATTAAACTCTTAAAGCAAACTCATGAAAACATATCCCAAAAGATCACATTGAACAATGTCGAACGCTATCATGCTCATTACAACTTAGAGTAGCACATTCTTGAACTACCAATAATCACCCCTTCGTTAACTCCACGGTGCACCTCTCTTTTTCCTTCTCATATATTCCACCCCAACTAGCCATAAATCTAGTTGTGAACAAGGCAAGTAAAGCACTTTTTTTAGTTAATTGTTATTGATTTTAATTTCCAATTTTAGTATTGTGTTGATGGGAGGGAGAGACGGAAGATGATGGGAGGTTCGATGGAGGAGCAAGGCCGCAAAGGGGTGGGTGATGGACAGAACGAGGAGAGTGAGGGGTGTTACACTTAACGACATTCACACATTTATGAATGTGGTTAAACATAGGTGCATAATGCTACATACTTGTCACGATGAATTGCATAATCCACCTTGAACAAGTATCCATCACGCTAGTACCATAAGCTTGAAAGATACCCTAATTAAAAAACTTGCTGGTAGATAGTAGCAGGAACCATATGACTTCCTTCCAAAATAGCACAAATAACCAAAAAAAAAAAATGAACATGATGCCACCACTGAAAGCATTCATGAATATCCTCACTTCCTTAGGCCATTAACACCTTTACCACGATACACACTACTACCACTGAGAACTATTGTATGGCCTCCACCAACACTACGTGAGCCACCACTCCTACAATCCTGGATCATTGTTTGAATGAATCGATAATCCAAAGAGAACACAATGCCATTACAAAGCATTCAGCATGATCGATGACGGAAATGGTGGCTTTGCAACATTAGGATCCTCCTATCACCATTGGATAGAAAGATACCAACCTAAGGAACTTGAAATTTAGTTTAGGTGTGTAAAGGCTTTGAACCAAGGCCATTAGCATTTTGTGAAAGACTACAAACCACTACACTAGCTTATTTGATATTAAATTGCCCAACTAACATATTTATATTTTTTTAAAAAAAACCAATTAAGCAATTTAAAAAATTAGAATTAGAACTCAGAACTCAAAAGGCATTGTTTTAGTATTAGTGAGATAGTGTATCACAAACAACTCAACTCACATTACAGTTTACAAAACCCTAAACCTAATTTAGAAATCCTCTCCTCTCTCATTCTAAGCTCCTGCCCCAATCCACACCCCAAGCACTATAGCACACACACCTCAGCCCCACCACACAACCCTACACCTCACCTTAGCTTTGCACTCACCACCATCCTCACCTTAGCTTTGCACCACCAACCTCGCACGACACCACTTTCCTCACTCCTCAGCCTTGCACCCATGCACGCACCACTGTCAAGAAGCCACCACACAAACTCTGCGTTCGCCTATTGCGCAAATCACCATCATCCTTAGATTTTTGAAGAAGACCCAATCTGATTCTCACATCTCCACCTTAGTTGTTCTACAAGTGTTGTTCTACAGTAACTATCAACTCTCCATCTTCGTTATTGTTGTTGTTGTTTTTGTTGATGATGATGATTCTTTTTTTGTTTATTCATTCTAGAATTTTGTCTATTTACTAATATTTTGTCCTTCTATTGAGATTTTATTATGTATTTATTGATAAGTTAGACAAATATATTCTTGAGATTTTGTTCCAATATGACTACTTATCCATAATTATTTACATTTTATTTTGCAATTTTACATTATTTTTTTATCTTATGAGATTTTGTTTATTTGCAATCTTAGCTAGATTTGTGTTGCTATTTGAAAATTGCAACTTGATATTGCAATAGATTATTTTTATTTTTTTGGTCTAAATGGATTTTAAAAATAGGATTTGACAACAAGTTTCAGGCCAGGTCAGGCCTCTCAAGTAGGCTAGGCTAAGCCAAAAATAATGCATATAACAGGTAATAGGCCAAGTTGAGGCCTAGTGTTCTTGTTATAGGCTTGGCCTATTTAGGGTGTGGTCTGGCCTAGCTCACCTAGCCTTCTCACCCTTATCGCTGAGCGTGCTAAAGAGGAATATGCAGCATAAGCTAATAGAATTAATCATCTATTGAAATAGTGGTGGTGGATATGTTGGTCCAACCCTTGTTAAATAGCATATCTTGGTCAACAGTTATCTACCAGTAGATAATGTTTCATTAAAATCTAATGGCTAAGAATGCACCCATGTTTTGTTAGTTTTGGAATTACATGAGAGAAGCAAAAGTCTTTGGTTTTGCATATGGACCCTTTTTTTTATCAAAACAATAGTGAAATGCACCTCTACTGGTCTCGATCACTCCTAAAGCTAGATCTGATGCACACCATTAACGTTTTCTCAATGTGTTAGAGGCTCAAAGCATAAAATGATCAATTATATAGAACAATAAATGGAAGTTACTAAATCAACCCACCAATTAAAGAAAATTGGATTTTGTTGATGCATTTTACATTGGTAGAGTTGATTTTTATATCTACCATTAACTTTGTTAGATCCATGTATAGCTATGGTTTTCTCCATTGACGAGGTATGGGGTTGACAAAGTAGAACTTGTAATCTTTGAATGCAAAGTAGCTTTTTTTTCTGTCAGGCGATGATGGAAAAATCACTTTTGACTAACCACACATCTATAACCTACAGTATTGAACAAAATCCCTTCTTTAATTCAACATGTGGATTTGGCTCCTCTAAAGTGAAGAGATTGGTAAACTACAAAAGTGAGGGCCTAACCACTATTGGATCAATAACTTCCATCATATGTGCATCATGTGTAGATTCCACTAAATGATCCAAGGATGATTAACTCCTCACTTTTACACATTACTAACCTCCTTACTTTAGAGGAGTCAAATCCCAACATTGTATACTTGGAATGGGCTTTAACTCTAGGATTTGACTCCTAAAGTGAGGAGGTTAGTAAAGTGTAAAAGTGAGGGGTTAGTCATCATTGGATCATTTAGTGGTATCCACACATGATGCACATATAATGGAAGTTATTGATCCAAGGATAATTAACCCTCACTTTTGCACTTCACCAACTTCCTCTCTTTAGAGAATCTAAATCTTTAAATCTAGTTGGCTGAGTGGAAAAGTTATAGCGAAAGGAGATGGTGGGTCATGGATGGATAAGACGGTTTGAGGCTTTTGGTGGATAGGAAAGGAGGTTAGATGTAGAGCGAAAGAAAGGTTAAATTGTAAATAAAAAGCTACTTTTATTTTTATTATGAAGCCCCACAGGAGGTCTAAAGCAAGTGTTGGACTAAATTATCTACCACCGAGACAATAGGAGAACAAGAAGATAAATGGGCCACTGCAAATATCTCTTTTTTGGCGACTCCTTAAGTAGTGCCCAATGATTTTGGTACCACATGGTGATCAATTTTTAACCATTGATGAACAAATCTAAAGGTCAAAATTAATTGATATTAAAATATGTATTTATATCCTAATACTTTAAAACATGATTTTGAAGATGATTTATCATTTTTGCTCTTTTCTTTCTTCTATACCCCTCACCAATTTTCTCCCCACCACCCACCACCACCACCACCCGCTATCGCCACCTTTGTTATCGACCTCCAACCACAACCTATTATGTTCCCCAAGCCTTACCCCTCCCCAAACACCAACTGCACCCACAAGCATCTTCAATCCTCAAATATTCTCAGGTCTCTTCTTTTAATTGAGTCCACATTGGTCAAAGTGAGATAGGTGACATTGTATTTTGAATTTGGGTTGAGATTTCACAATCTCCATGAAGAAAATGATAAATGACAATTCTAGGTCAACATTTCAAACAAAATTTGAACTTGGAGATCCCTTCTTCTTGAGACCGTGTGTTTTGTTTCTCTCTATTTAGTTTGATTATTTTCTTGAATAAGGTTTCTTTCTTTGTTGCTTGGCTCTTTGGGGTTCTATGTAAACAAGGACCAAGCAAAGACAAAGAAAGAAGAATGACATTATCATTTTTTCTAATTTCGCTTTGTTTCTTTTTTTCAAACTTTTGCAAAGTGGATAAAAGAAAAAGAGGTGAGAGAGACTTTGAGAGTGAACGGCTCGTCATGAAAGTCCTTGAGTGCGTTGAGTGACTCATAGCAGTGAGGAGGTCACCGATTGGGAGAGCAAGGTATTATGGTGGGATGGTGGTTGGGAAGGAGAAAGGATAAAAAGAATCAAATGATGGTAAAATAGTCATTTTGTCAAAATTTTCTATTATAATATTACTTGTCACCATGTGGTCCCAATTTCATTGGGCACACAGAAGTAGCCTCTCTTTTTAATGTTTCTTGGGTTTCCTTGAGAAAGAAATAGGTACAGTTGTTTAGTCAATATTGTTATAAGAAATTCAGAAAAATAGCAATAGGCAAACAATAATAAAATAGTGGCATTTAAAACATTGAACCAAAGTATTATATAATCACATTTTTATTTCATGAATAGTCAATTTTGATTGTAGACATTTACACATAAATAAATAAAAAAAATTAAGTAAAATACAATCCCTCCTTTTGAGAGAAGGTTTTATCACACTACCCTCCCCTTTATCATTTATAAAATATACACTTCCCTCCCCTATACATTTAAGAGTATAACACAACCCCCTTCTCCTTAAGAGATACTATTATTACACTCCATTTCTCTCTACTTTTAAAACATACACTACCTTCCCTTATAAATTTTGAATAAGCTACATTTTAATTTATTTTCAAATTTTCTATTAATTTTACATTTTCTCATGTTTATTATTTTGTTTTTGAATAAAATACCCTTTATTAATTTATACATATAATTTTTTAATAAAATAAAATGTATGTGATTTATAATAATAAAAATATTGAGTTATATATATTAATTATAAATTATTATTTTTATTGACAAAATAAATAAGTAGAAGTAAAGATAATTAATATTAAAATTTAGAAATAGAGGGGAATGAAATGTAATTAAGCCTTCTCTCAAGGGAGGGGCTATATTTTACTCAAAAAAAAAAATTATTGCAGATCAATTCAACTATATAGAGAATAACAGCAACAAGTACCTTTAGCATTTAGCGAACCCACGAGTAAATTATCACTCAGGTCCAATAATTCCAGCCGAGTAAAATTGACAAAATCTATGGCAAAGAGGAAACGACTTCTATTAGAAAGGACAGTTGCCAACTAGTGAATTTGATTGAAATAGTAAGTCATATAAATAGATTGAAGAGAAAGAAAAAAGTGAAACTTGAAAGATGCTGTCGTTTAGTTGATTATATGAAAGATCTAGGGTCTCTAACTTGCCCAATCTTGGAAATCCTTTTGAAAGATGTACAGAGATGGACAGTTTGAAGTTAAACATGAAAAAGGAAAAGTGAAACTGCAAATCACTTGGTAACAGGAGCAAAATCAAAATAATTGTGAATTAAAAATATTAGAAGGACAAATTTTTTGTTATTTTTTATTGTTCAAATAATATGACATATTTGTTAACTTTTTAGATAAATAAACAATCATATGTTATATTTTCACAATATTTTTTGGTATAGTTGTATTAGATTATATTTTTCTAAATTGTTTCCCAATCTCTCTTAAATTTGACTCTTTTTTACCATGTCTTTCTATTTTGTTTTGCTTTCCTAGTTTAGACTAACTCCTTAGATTTATATGTAATCTATCTATTTAATATAAATAATCTAAATCTATCTATTCTTATATAGTATAATATAATATAAAAGTTCTTTCATTGTCATTGCCATGTAGTATTTTCCTTTAACTTTGAATTTTTAAATATTTTTCAATTATATTCTTTAATTTCTGATTCATAATTTCATTTATGCTCTTTCATCACAATTACTATGTAACATTTTTCTTTTTTTAATTAAGGGGTAGGATCAAGTTACACTAGTGTAACTTTATTAAAAGATTAATAAAAAATATTATTTTATATAAAGTTATTAAGTGGTGTAATAATAATTAAAACTTTACCGGAGTAACTTGACCCTTATTCATTAATTACTATTAATGTTATTTATTATATTTTAACCTTTTATATTTTTCATCTGCATCTTGCTAAACTTTTCGTAATCCTGCAATTTTTATATTTTGACTTTTAAAAAATAGTAATAAAAGATAACAGTTTTTAATGTTACAAGCATAACATATATAAAATATTTCATAAGAATATATGATATAACATGTTGAGTTGAAATTTTACACTCAGTAAATTCAAGTTAGAGTTACCAAAATATGATTAATATTGAGTTAAATATTATTTTATACAAATAAAAAGTAACAATCATATTTTTTATTATACCTGAAAATATTTAATTATATTTCCATCAATTCATTTTTGTTATGTAAAAATTTAATTAAATATTTTCATAAAATAAATAAATATAATTCTATAAAAATTAAATGAATTTAAATTTAATGAAGATTTATTTACTAAAAAAATTAATAAATAAAATTTAATTTATATCGTTCGCATAACACACTAAACAACACAACTAAATTAGAATATATAATTGGTCACACAACGAACCAGCATCGATGTCGTTCATTACGACATTTTTATGTTTGTTTCATTTTTATTTATTTTAAAAAATATAACTAACACCACCATAAATAATTCCTTATCAATTTGTACTTTGTTTTCGTACTCAATAGCGAAGTCATGCTGAATTTATATTGACTGACTCAAAATTCTTTAGTTAAAAATCAACTAAACGCACATTACTCAAAGCGATTACACTGATTCAAAAAAAATATAACAATAAGGTAGCATGAATTAAATAAAGAGTTTAATTTTAATATACTATTAGTGAAAAAAATTTATACATATATTTAATCATGTATTGTCATATTAATACAAGTATTTGACTCAACTGCTCACTATTTTAAAAATCTTACAAATATAAGCATTTGATTCAATGATATTATAAAATTCTTTTATATTGTGAATTAAAATTAAACTCTAATAAAAGAGATAGTATTTAAAAATGTTGAGAATGAACAAGAGCCAAGGCTATGTTTGGATGTTACCAAAAATGGATACGAGATATGGGTTTTTCATCATGAGAAAAGAGAATAAGAGGAAAGAAAATGAAAGGAAAAAAAATTAGAGAAGAGAAAATAAAAAGAAAAGTTATTTTTCTTCCTTAGTGTTTGATTTGATAGAAAAGTGAGGTTAAAGAAAATATAATTGTATCAAAATGACCTCTTTATCTTTTTGTCTTATAAGAAATTAGAGATGGTATGAAAATTAAATTTTACATCATTTTTATTCTTTGTCACCATTTTCTCCCAATCCACGGGAAGAAAAGTTTTATGTGGGTCTTACCTATCTACTATTGCTCATCATCTTTTGAGCCATCCCAACAAATAATTGCCCTGCAGTTTTTTTTTTTTTTTGTCAATCAAGTTGGATAAATAACATTAACGGCCGGCATTGATAGTTATGGTGCCCAATATGCCAAGCAAAATCAACTTAAAGGCAGAGATTAATAGTAATTTAATAGAAAAATGACGGCACATAAAGGTGTATGCCGTAAAATCTAACTAGAGATTTTAAAAAGAAAAACTTTTCATGAAAAAATCTACTTTGTAGGATTCCTTAACCAAAATCCTAAAATTATTATTTCAAAGTTTATAAACTTATTTTTCTGGGATTCCTTAACCAAAAACCTAAAATCATTAACTATTTAACTAAAAAAGTCTACTTATTATGGAAAAGCATAGATGATAGAATTCTTTCACTCACAAATATTACTACTACTATTATTTATATAAAGGACTTAACTTTAATATGCAATTAATATAAAAATGAGTAAACTCTCAAACTAGTTAATGACAATTTTGTCATTAGACAATTTGGTCCATGATAAAAAAAATTATCTAATTGTTTACTTACAATACCAACCGTTAGACACTTGTTAGTCGTCCTTAACGTTAAATTTAATGCACATGCTTACATGGCAACCCAAATTAGTCCATGGCAAAACCCATCCACCCATATCAGCGCTCGTCTTCACCTTCACCACCACCTCCACTCCACCCCCACTTCTCTTTTCTTTCATCTCCACTCCCACTTCCACCCCCACCCCATCTCTAATCCATTCTCCAACACCATCTCCATCATCATCCTCCTCAAGCCAAATCCTCTCAAAGCTTAAAAAGGAAACAACCTCTATAGAGCCAGAATTGATTCACAATTTTCTTGTCATCCCCTAAACCCTATCCTCCATGAAATCCTAGTCTTCGAATACCATGAAAAAAAATCAACTCCAATAATCATTTAAAGACCATTGAAACTTCTCCAAACACTCTTTAAATTTCATCATAAACACAAACAATAACCCTAACCCCCATTTGTCATTCAACAATACTCACTCCCCAACAAAAGTAGAAAACAAGCAACATCCTTAGCCATAGTCACGAACCAACTACCACTAACATTCTCCTTCTCAATTGGGACCTCGCCTTGTCACCGCATCTCACTATCGTGCTATTGCGATCATAGCCCCTTTGTGTGCCACTGAATCCACCACTACCATCTACACCACCATTGCCATTGGCTACACCACCTTCTCCAACCTTAACAACGTCAGCGAAGTCAAGCAACAACAACGTCCCCTTTTTCCTCTCTCACTCTTTGTTATTGCTTCCATCTCTTACTTATTCTCTTCTCCTTTTTGCTTCAGCAATTTTTTACGTGGTTGAATTCATTGGTTCTTTGAATAAGAAAAATGATAAAGAAGCTGTGTGGTTTGTTTGATTGAGGAGTTGAATTTGAGACTTTTTCTTACCTTTGTTGCTCAATTTTTTCTTTTTTTGGGTGTTTGTTGAAATCAATGAATCAGATAAAGGTATTGGTTATAGAGTAGATTAGAAAATGGGGATTAAAGTGGACATGGAGATGAAAGAGAAGAGAGAGGTGGGAGTGACATTGGAGGTGGTGGTGGAGATAAGAATGAGGGACTGTTATGGGCAGGTCAATTTGTTAGGGATTAATTTGGGGTCCCAGGAAGCAGGTCCATTAAATTTAACATTCGAACTAACAAGTGTCCAATGTTTGATATTGTCAAGGACTAATTTGGTAACTAATTATTGTTAGGGGCCAAGTCGTCTGATGATGAAATTTTCAGGGATCAGTTTGGAAGTTTATTCTATAAAATATTTTTATACAGTCATCTAATTTTAATTCTTATTGTAACTTTTTAAAAATCATATAAACAATTTGCTAACATAAAAGCATTTATTTAAAAGAAATATTATTTGTAATCACAATTTATAGGACATCATGTATACACTTTTATCTATTATTGGATGAGGTGTGTACCCACTTAATTTGTACTTCACAACATTTCATCTAATAGTAGATGAGAGTATATTGGCACGATGTCATACAAATTGCAAGTATAAATAAAATTACTCTTTATTTAATTATATTTAGTTAAACTAATAACTCACTCCAGAGACTCTGTCTTGATTGAGTTCAGCCTTGGGTCAGTTTAGTAACGTCAAGTTTGATAACTATACGCCTTTTGAGGAAATGTTGTGAGAAGCTTGGATTGGTGGATTGGCACTATTATCGCAAAGATGTGCACCAAAGAAATTATGCCTTAGGTGCAACAATAGTTATAGCCTATAAGGGGCGGAAAGGCTAGGCCTGATCAGGCTTTACTCTTAATATATAAGGTCTTATTACAAACATTTAGTCTAAGCCTTATCTGTAGCATGCTATAGGCTTTTTTTTTTTAAGCCTAATTAAGTCTGACCCAACTTGAAGGCTGTTTGGAAAGTCTAAAATTCTAAAAAAATTAAATTTAGAGTAATACATACATACATATATATATATATATATATATACACAATACAAATACAAACACACAATTTGTAGAGCAAGCACATCTCAAATGTTAAAACTTGCAGTAGGAAAGCCAAAATAATGGCTTGTTTGGTGGTAAAGTGATGTGTAAACTTGATTAGCGTTCTTGTTTTAAGAATAGTTATATATAGCTGATACGGGTTTAAACATGAAGGTTAGACCATGCTTTATTCTTAACAGGTTAGGTTTGTATTACAAACATTTGGTCTTAGCCTGACTTGTACCATGATATAAACTATTTTTTTAAATCTAATTAAGTCTAGTTTATTCATAAGTTTGGCCTAGTCTAAACCTATTTAGAAAGCCTAAAATTCTAAAAAAAATAAATTTAGAGTAAAAACATATGTAGACACAAATACAAATAAAAACACATAATTTGAAGAGCAAGCATATAATAAATGTTAAGACTTGCAAGTAAGAAAGCCAAAATAGTAGTTTGTTTGGTGACAGAGTGATGTGTCAACTTGAAGGGAGATTCTTGTTTCAATTCTCACCTTTTTATTTATTTTTTTAATAATTGAACATATATGTGTTTCCTACCTTTTGACTTATTTTTTCTTTTTATAATTGAACATACGTGTCCTTAACTTTTAACATGTCAGATGGCCTGTTTCTACCCCTATAGCTGATTAAAATTTATAAAAACTATTGCATAAAGTATAAGAAATTCGATCATAAAAAACATAAGAAAAGAATATCTATATATATCACTATATATAAAAAAAGAATTAATATATACTCTGACACAAAAGAAAAAAAGGAGAATTAATAGTTGCAAATTGTGGGTTTAGTATTGATCACGTTGTTATCCTCGTGATGTTGGGATTTCAATACTGTATTTCATTTAGGATCACACATATTGCTGAATATGAGTGTGTACAGTTAATTTTTAACGAAGAACGGCTCCCCTTTATCAAAATGAAAATGATGGCCAGGTGTGAAACAAAAAATGCAGAAATATACTTGCCTTGAGCAGGAAAAGAATCACTGATCCTGTTAGAACAAAGATTCAAAGTCCTCAGCGATGTAAGTCCACTGAAACTTGGAAGGATGTTGCCATTTAGTGCGTTGTTTGAAAGATTTAAGGTCTCCAACTTCTTCAACCATGGAAATCCTTCAAAAATATATGTTTAATTAGTTTATAATTTCCAGTATAGAATCAAATAATTAGGTAGAATATGCGGGGCAAAGGAATAAAATGCAGAAATGTACTTGCCTTGAGCAGGAAAAGAATCACTGATCCTGTTTTCATCAAGATCCAAAGTCCTCAGCGATGTAAGTCCACTGAAACTTGGAAGGATGCTGCCATTTAGTTCGTTGAATGAAAGATCTAAGGTCTCCAACTTCTTCAACCATGGAAATCCTTCAAAAATATAGTGTGCAAAGGAGTAACGAAAAGCTTAGTTTAAAATTTAAATTGTTAATTTTTGCTTTATAATTTCCAGTTTCCAGTATAGAAACAAATTAAGTAGAATATGTGGGGCAAAGGAATAAATAATATACCTTCATTGTTACTCCATCCTTCAAAACCGTTCCAAGACAAGTCGAGGCTGAGCAGCTCTTCAAATGGACGAAGCAAAGAGACGTTTAACACCCAAGTTTTCATCCAAGTTCCCTCATCGTCGTTGAACTAGGAGGATGGTAAGAGGCCACGGAGGGATAGATCTGTTACGCGTCCTGTTGAGATATTAGAGCATTTGACTCGTTCCCAAGCGCAACAATTACTGCCTCTATCTTCAACCCATGATCTTAGGTCCCTCCCTGTATAATAATCCCCAAGTGCGAGGAAGTATGCTTTGATCTCAAGGAGGCCTGTTCTCTCCTTCTCTAAGCGCCCATTACATGCTTACATTTGGAGAGCAACAAGAAAGAAAAGAGCACTTATTAGAACCCAACCCAACCTCATTTCTATTCTATTTGTTCAACTTCAACTTCAAGTTCTTGTGGCACCTTCAACTTCACTAGCAGCTTTAAATAGACTTTTCTTATGCACGAAACTGTGGCCAAGAACAAATTGGGAAGACTTTTGAGTTTACTTGGTAATAAGAATTTCGCACCTAGTGCCCTACCAATGTTCTTGTCAAATATTTCTGAAGTATATAACTCTATTGCTTACAAAAAACACAAACTTGCTTATCAGGATTGGACTAAAATGCGTGTTTGAAAATGAACCACAATAAGTTTTTTATTTTTCTTCCTAACAAAAGGTGTTTTGAGTTGATTTAACTTGTTTAGAATAAATAATTTAAACTGAAAATTTTAGAGTAAAAACCACATATCTATAATTGAAAAAAAAAACTTCAACAGTTTTGGTTATCATCCTTCTAGATTAATTTGAATCTATAAGCATTTTCTTGTTTTACTACGATGAGAACATCAAATATTATTTGATCTAATTATCACTTTTCTAGTAATATATTATATAAAAATAAATTTGTTGAATAATTTAAACAAAATAAGTTATTATATTTAAAAATAAATTAATTTTATCATAATTAAGTTATAAGAAAATTCTGCATGTGTCATAACACATCCATGAAATTTTCACATAACTTTTACCTTCCAATCAAAGACACCATAAATCTACATGACCAAAACGAAGTAAATAATAATAATAATAATAATAAATGGTACTAATTTTTTAACATGCAAACCCCTTGTTGGAGTTGAGTTTTTCATCATTTATCAAAAAAAAAAAACATGCAAACCCCTTAATGACGAAGAAAAACGTCAAATTGAGGGGAAGTTGAAAGGTTTTTATTTAAAAGATAACAATGCTGTTTTTCTCTAAATATAATGATAAAAGTATAACACTCTTTAGTCAAATTATGCAAAATACACTTCTTTATGTAATAAAAGATACTATGAGTAGAGATAAAAAAATAAACTATTTACAACTTTTTTAATAATTAAAAGCTCTTCACTCTCATAGAGAGAAGGGAGAACGCACAATGTTCATCATTATAATCAGGAAAAGAAAATGAGACTCAAAAAGAGTTTAAAACCTAACTAAGGTCCAACCACAATACAAAAATAGCCAGCAAAAAACTGATTAAATAAGATATATAAACAAACCAATAACCAAAACAGAAACATCGCACGCAGTTACCACTCATCAATAAGGCTAAAACGAAATCTTCATCATCGACCGAGGGCATAGCACATAATTATTGTATAATACTTAACTAGTTCCGGGAGGACTTGTTGGATATACTCTATTTGATAATAGAGTAACGTTTCACTTAAAAGTGAGTTAAAAATGAATCTTTCATTAGATTTACTTTATTAATGGGTATAGAATACTCTAGAACCATACAATTATTTCTCTTTGTTAGCGCCACTTTCTCTGTAGTGTGCTTGCTTCCTGCCCGCGAGGAAAGACAAGAAGTCAGTCAATCAACCCCTATGCTTGACTTCCTGTAAAGCGTGATTCATGTGCGTTCTAATTAATGTGATGAGGGAAAGCATTTGCCTTCCTCATTAGCTCATTGCGAATGAGACCGAAAGAACCATACACGCAAAACAAGTATAGTGGATAGACTCCACTGAAAGTCGTAAATAATTGGGACATGCAGCTGAATTTATTTGCTGTAAATTTTCTCAATAACAAATTGATGTAATCCATTTCTATTTCCTTTTATTGGCTTCAATAATTTTTTTTGTCGCAGCGTCATTCTAGATGATTATGGCGGCGGAAAAAGAGCCCAATATGATAATGATCATATTCATATGTTATTATTCTCTATAATTCTTATTGTTTAATAGTAAATATAATTGTATTATTTTAAATTTAATTTTAAAAATTTTATTTTGAGAGCAAACATACCAAACGTATTTTTCTTAGTTTCTCTACTTGTAGATTAGATATATTTTTACAAATGAAACCCATTTCCTAAATTTTTAAAAATCCAAAAATAAAAATCATTTTCATGGAATGGAAATAAGAAAGGAAAACAGAAATAGTTTTGTAAACAAAACATGCTCTAAGTGTTTGTAACTCTCCGTTCACAGAGTACAGAATATATCTTTACTTTAGATTGCAAGCGTCAATTTCCAATAGTCCCTTTTCCCTTACTTTTGAAATGCTTTGAACCAGTCTTCTAATTGGCTTGAAATATATATATTATATTTAATGAGATTGGCTTGAAATAATTGCATAACGGGACCAATAAGTTTATATAAAAAAAAGTATATATAGCTCTCTCTTTTTCTTTTTGGGTAGATATATAGCTCATATTTTAAAAAGTCTCCAAAATTTATGTGGATTATTTCTTCTAAAATCATCATTATATATTCGTCAAATTGGTATGACACTTTAGATTGTGAACAATGCTTTGAATGATTTATCAGAAGAGTATAGGGAAATTAAATTAGAGAGCCCCAACGACGAGAATTGTCAAGAGTGCCAATCACAACACAAACACCAAATCAGTTCTAAAACTCCAAATCTATTATCCTTGAATATAATAGATGAGTGGAATAAGCAGTAGCTACCATCACATGCTATGATATAAACTTTTAGTATTTTTTAACATGCTATTGTGAGATTAACATTTCAAAATTAAATCTTACAATTCTTTTATGAACAAAATTAATCCTCCGCTAAGGCCTAAGGATATGAAAAGTCTTTGAACTTCACAGGCCAACAAACACATCGGAATTATATTCATCATTGGATAATTGGACTAGGGTGAAATACTTACATGAATACATTGAGAGTGTGCTTGATATGCTAAGGTACTTCTATTTTCATTTTCAAGAGAAGAATTTATACAAATGTCAAAAGGTATATTATTTGCGCGCTTTGATGTCTTACATCTTCATTTTCAGTATTATCTATAATTCTCTCTATTTTCAATAAATGCATTGATTAAACAGTTTGTAGTTGTTATTTATTAGTTTTGTAAGAATGCTAATAAAGGTCATAACAAAAAAAATGCTAATAAAGCGTTTTACCTTTTTTCCCTTTTTGGGCCATGCCCATCTTTGTTTTTTCGTCACTTTGAAAGCAATAGCCTGGATGTAAGAGGTTATTTCGTGTGGGCCTTCTTGGATGTGTTCGGAGTTATTGGGTGGATTGAATCATGGCCTATATTACACTGATTTGAAGGACCCTGAAAGGCATCGGACTATAACTGATAAAGAGAAGAAGAAAATGCCTAAGGCTAGAGAGTTAACACGTATGAGAAGATTTGTGAATATGCTTTTTGCATAGCTTTCATTATTCGTAGAAGGGATACTTATAGTACATGAGATGATGGCAAGTTTGCTCATAACAGAAGAGCTAAGCTTAACCAATCATTCACAAACTAACTAACTTTTTACAACTGAACTCATAACAGTTTCTATTAACTCATCGCTTGTCATCCTCCCTCAAACTAAGGGCTTAGGAACAAACCCGAAGTTTGTTGTGGAATTTAAGAAACAAAGGTGAAGATAAAGGCTTTGTGAGGATGTCGTGATTTGTTCAATGGAAGTGATATGTTGGACAAAGAGCTTCTGCATAACTTCTCCTTACAAAGTGCAAGTCAATTTCAAAGTGCTTAGTCCACTAGTGGAGAATGGGATTGGAAGCAAGGAAGATGCACTAGAGTTATCACAAAATATAGTTAGCAAAGTACTACAGGTGACATGTAGCTCAGTAAGTATGGTTTGTAACCAGGAAATCTTAGCCATAACAGAGGCTAAACTTCTAAATTCTGCTTTATCCTGGACCTTGATACTCATGCTGCCTTTCCTTGGACCAGGTGATAAGATTGGGACCTAAATAAACACAATATCCACTTGTGGACTTTCAATAATCAATATTAGATCCCCAATCAGAATTACAAAAACCTAACAGTACAAATTCCTTGCATTTGTGAAATTGAAGTCCCTAATCAATGGTGCCTGAGAGGTACCTTAAAATTCTTTTACAGCTTTCCAATGTGACTCCAATGGTTGCTAATATACCCATGACTTTATTCCAGGGAAGGAGATATTAGGTCTTGTGATGATGGCATATTGGAGACCACCAACCACAGACCTATATAAACTGGGGTCTTGAAAGGTTGTATCAGAAGGCAGAAAGTTTCAATGAAGACACCATGGGAGTAGGCATTGGTTTTGCTGATACCATGCCTGCTTTTTGAGCAAATCTCTAACATACTTGTCTTGGTTGAGGTGAATTGTGCCCTTGCTGGTTTTATGAGCTTCAAGACCTAGAAAATAGTGCATCTGTCCTAAATCTTTCAGACCAAAAATAGTATTCAACTAAATGATAATGGTGGAAATTTCAACAAGGTTATTTCCAGTGATGATGATGTCATCCACATAGGCAATGATATAGGTTATAGTGTTACCTTCAAACCTAGTGAATAGGGATGGATTAGATTTTGTACTGCAAAAACCAACTTTGTTGAAGGTAGTGCTAAGCTTGGAGAACCATTCCCTAGGGGCTTGTTTTAGCCCATATAAAGCCTTTGTGAGCTTGCAAATGAGGTGGATTACTTCTTAACAGATCCTTCAGGTTGTACCATATAAACATCTTCATTGAGATCCCCATTCAAGAAGGCATTGTTGAAGTCAAATTGCCTTCTGTTCCATCCTTGAGATAAGGCAATGGTGAGCATGATCCTTGTTGATGGTGTGACCATAGGCTGAATATATCTCCAAAATCTATGCCTTCTTTCCACTTACACCCTATTGGTTTGGCATTAAGTGGAGGAGCCACTAATGACCAGGTGGAATTCCATAAGAAACGATAATCTTCTTGCATAGCTTGTTTCCAATGTGGAGATAGCAAAGCTTGTGCAATGAGAGGTTCTGTGTTAGCTAGGTCTATTTGATCCAATTAGAGGAGCAACATAGGTTTTAGGTTTTGTAATCCCATTTTTAGCTCTTGTTTTCATGGAGTGAGCGTTAAAGGTTTGGAAGAAGTTTCTACAGCGGCTCACAAATTGCCAATTTGAATCTCTATACTAGTGTCACGACCTGGAGAGAACGTGATTCGACACGTAAGGATTTGGATCCCTACGAAGCTTCTGAATACGTGACTGACTAATATACATAAATAAATTGAATATATTCAAAATATCTTAAATTCAAATAAATTTCAAAATTCTAAAAATGCTTCCAATCATAAATACTGAACATAAGATTGCATAAAATCCATGACCTGGGCCAATCAAAGCCAAACATAATTAAATAAATATCTAAATTCTTAAAGTAGTCAAAACAACAAAATGCATGTCCAAGATTTTGCCTACACAATTATTGGAGCACTACTAAACTGATAATCAATAGTAGCTTCACTCCAAAGCGAAGCTCACTAAAGAAGCTCTAGCACTATTGGGGAGATCCTGTAGTGTAATTGAACCTAGCTGTACCTGGATGGTGAGGAGAAGAGGTGAGTTCATCAAAACTCAATGAGTGAGCCTCTACTCATAACCCACGTGGGACAACAACAAATATACATAACATATACATGCAACTGCTGTAAAATGCTTTATATATAATTACATCTAACTATACTAAAATAATAATTTAACTAAATCCGTGACAATAATTAGTAGAAAAATAAGAGATATTATGTACATAAATAACTAAGTTGATAGCTAAATTAAGCCAATGACTAATCTAATGGGCACCTAACTAGGTCTCATAATGGACACTAATGGGTTCCTTACTAGGTGAGCTAGTCCTCTAGCGGACCACTTACTAAGGTTAACGATCAATTCTAAGTTTACCACTGATATGTTTCTCACTATTTATTGGCTAAAAACTAATAGCACAAAATTCACTGTTCATACAAAATTGGGATTCATGAAATTTTCTAACTGAATAAAATAAATATAAATCATACATACAACAAGTATGGTCCCATGAGTTTTCTAAAATAATAATTTGTCATGATAACTACAAAACAATAATTTTCTAAAGTTTCTAAAACCCATAAAAGCATATTTCTTGGCATAAATCATTATAAAATTTCATAAATAATTTTCATAATCTGGAAAAATATAATAATAACCAAAAGTATAGTAATGAGCTTAAACCCACTCACTGTTGATAGATGGGTGTGTTTTCACAACTTGACCTTGGGAACTGGAATGACACTAGTAACTGCCAAACAATATAATGAAGACATAAACAATTTAACTTTATCACCCAAACTGAGTTTGGGATAATAGGGAGGAAAAATATTGAGAGAAAACTATACCAGGACTCAAATTTATATAACTAGATAAAAAGAGGAAGAAACTGACTAAATTTCATGAAGATCACTTACCGAAGATATTAATCGAAGAAAATCGAGTGAAATCGCATTTATCTCTCCAGGAAAAATTCCTTTGGCTAGGGATCTTAGGAAAAATATTTGGAAATATTATGATGTGCCTAAAATATACTAGGAGTATAAAAATTTAAAACTTGTACATGAAACAATCTTGTCCAGGATACTTTCGTTCCAACAATCCAAGTTATATATATATATATGATAATACTATAATAATGCAACCCATGCATCATGTTTTTATTATTATTATTATTGTTATTATTATTATTATTATACATACATACATACATATGATAATAATATTTAAATAACAACCCGTTTCCACGTTACTATTATTATATATCTATGATAATAATATTAAAATAACAACACACGCATCACGTTATGATTATTATATATAGACCATCTATAGGCCACCGCTCCAAATCTTTCTAAGATCTCAAATGGACCGATAAAACAAAGGCTTAGCTTTCCCCACTTATCGAACCTTACTACCCCTTTCAAAGGGGATACCCTCAGAAACATGTGGTCCTTAACTGCAAAATCCAAGTCGCACCTACCGGTATCCGCATAAGACTTCTGCGGACTGTGCTACTAAAAGACGGTCCCTAATCAACTGAATCTTCTCTAAGGTTTCCTGAACTAGGTCTAGGCCTAGGGACTTAGCTTCCTAACTCGAACCGCCCAATAGGAGACTTGTAACACCTTCCATACAAGGCTTCGAATGGTGCCATCCTGGATACTTGCCTGGTAACTATTATTGTATGATAACTCAATCAAGGGTAGGTGATCACACCAGCTCCCTTCGAAATCTAGCACACAAGCTCTGAGCATGTCTTCCAAGGTTTGTATCATCCTTTTTGACTGGCCGTTAGTCCTAGGATGGAAGCTGTGGTAAAATCCACACGTGTCCCAAGGGCTTCTTGAAATGCCTTCCAGAATCGCGAGGTGAACTAGGACCTCTGTTAGATATGATGGATAATGGACACCGTGAAGTCTGACTATTTCGTTTATGTACAATTGAGCATATTGTGCTGATTGAAGGTAGTCTTTACCTGGTAAAAGTGTGTTAACTTGGTCATCCTGTCTACTATTACCCATATGGAGTCGAACCCTTGGTGGTTCAAGGTAACCCAACTACAAAGTCCATGGTTATCCTCTCCCACTTCCATTGTAGAATATCTATCTACTAAAGTAACCCTGCCAGCCTCTAGTGCTCAGCCTTGGCTTGCCTGGCACACCAAGCACCTAGCTACAAAGTCACTGATATCTCTCTTTATACCATCCCACCAAAACAATTGTTTTAAATCCTGATACATCTTAGCTGATCCTGGGTGCACTGAGTATGCTACACCATGGGTTTCTTCCATTACTTTTCTCCTCAAACTCACCTCTGGCACGCATAAATGGTTCCCAAAGTGCAACACACCATCAGGATCAATTGAGAACTCATTCTCATCCTTACGAACATCCTCAACCAACTTAGCTAATTTCGAATCTTCGCCCCTGTTGTGCCTTGATTTGTCCCACTAAGGTTGACTGAGCCTTGATGTGAGCTAGAAAGGCCCCTGGATTAATAAGGCCGAATTGAACTCCTCAGCTTCCAACTTGTGAATATCTTCCACTAACGGCTGCCTCACTAGTGCTATGTAGGCCAAACTACCTTCAACTTCCTGCTCAAAGCAATTGCCACTATATTCGCCTTCCTGGTGGTACGAGATCGTACAATCATAATCTTTTAACAACTTAAGCCACCTCGCCTTAAGTTCAAATCCTTCTGTTGAAAGATGTACTTCAAGCTCTTGTGGTCTGTGAAAATCTAAATCTCCCTGGAGGGTAGTGCCTCCAAATCTTCAGAGCAAAAACCACTGCCGCATTTCCAAGTCATGTGTAGGATAATTCTGCTCATGCTTCTTGAGTTTCCATGAGGCGTATGCTACAACTTGACCATGCTGCATCAGGACACAACCAAGTCCAACTCTAGAAGCATCACAGAATACGAAAAACCACCTATCCCTGAAGGTAATACCAAAACTGGTGTGGTCAAGCAAGTCTTGAGCCTTGAACTCTCTTCACATTCTTTTGTCTATGAAATTTGACATTCTTTTATGTCAGTTGGTCATGGGTGCTACGATCCTTGAGAAATCCTGAATGAACCGCCTAATATCCTGTAAGCCTAAGAAACTATGGACTTCTAAACGTTGTAGGTCTAGGTCATTGTTGCACGCTTCCACCTTCTTTGGATCTACCAAAATACCATCCTTCGACACTATGTGTCCATGGAACGCTACTTGATCTAGCTAGAACTCACGCTTCGAGAACTTGGCATATAACTGATTCTCCCTCAAAGTCTGTAAAACTATTCTAGATGTTGCTCATGTTCCTCTTTACTCATGGAATACACTAAGATGTCATCAATGAAGACAATCACAAAGTGATCCAAAATGGCTTAAACACCTTATTCATCAAATCCATGAAGGCTGCGGGCATTGGTCAACCTAAAGTACATTACTAAGAACTCATAATGTCCATAGCGAGTCCTGAAGGTCGTCTTAGGTATATCTTCATCCTTAATCTTCAGCTGATGGTAACCATCGAAGGTCGATCTTGGAAAAACATGTTGCCCCTTGAAGCTGGTCAAAAAGATCATCAATGCGAAGCAAGGGGTACTGATTCTTAATCGTCACCTTATTTAATTGCCTATAATCTACACACATCCTCATCGAACCGTTTTTCTTCTTAACGAATAACACGGCACCCCATGGAGAGGTACTTGGCCATATAAACCCCTTGTCCAACAACTCCTATAACCTCTTTCAATTCTCTTAACTCTGTTGGAGCTATGCGATATGGGGATATAAAGGTAGGTCTTACTCCTGGCTTAAGCTCTATCCTAAACTTTATTTCTCTCTCAGCATACCTGAAAATCATCTGGAAACACATCTAGAAACTCATTAGCCACTGGAACCGTGCCCAAACTAGGTTTCTCTGCTTT
Organism: Dalbergia oliveri; assembly: GCA_030441495.1. Classification (NCBI taxonomy): domain Eukaryota; kingdom Viridiplantae; phylum Streptophyta; class Magnoliopsida; order Fabales; family Fabaceae; genus Dalbergia; species Dalbergia oliveri. The sequence continues at coordinate 11,175,170 of JAMLFY010000012.1, read as the reverse complement.
ACATCCCTAACCCAGTTAAAAATCCATAACTACCTCTATCCATCAATCGTAGTGCCCTCATAGCTTATATCAAGTTTGTCGATGTCGAACACCTTGTCTCCAGAACACTCTTAGCTCATTACCTGGGACTTGGAATCTCACCACCTTACTATAACAATCTACCAAGGCAAGGCATGGGGCTAGCCAATCCATACCCAGAATAACGTCAAAGTCAGACATGTCCAACACTATCAAATATGCTAGTGCTTCCATGTCACCAGCTTTGACTCTGCATTATTGATACACTGTTTGAACAAGGATGGACTTTCCCAAAGGTACCCCAACTAAAAATGGCTTCTCAAGGTCCTTAGAGGATCTTCCGAATCGTAAGGCAAAGAACGGAGACACATAAAAATAGTTGGATCCGGGTCAAACAACGTCATGGCATTGAAGGAATATACTATTGTCATACATGTTATCACTTCATTTGAAGCCTATGCATCCTGCGGGTCATAGTGAACAAACGAGGCTGTCCCCATTACCTTGGCCTCTTCCGCCTCCTCTACCGCCTGCATTTCTACCACTAGGGCCCCTTCCCCCAGCTCCAACACTGCGAGCGATGAAGCCACATTGAGCTAATGATTGTAGAGACTAAGCTGACATGGAGGGGTTAGCTAACCCTTGACTTCGAGTGCCCTGAAACATTTGACACTCTCCGCATGTGGCTTGGCTGCCACACCCATAACATACTAAGGAACTAACTAAACACTAACCCATGTCTTTGCAAATCAGGCATATACTGGGTATGATTACTATGAACCCTATCTACTATGCTGACTGCCCTCTACTTAGAGTCTGTGACACAGCTGGCGTGTCGGATAGGTTCTGAAAGGTTGCCCTACCTGACCACCCCGCGCCGGCCTGCTAATGGTGACCCTTGCTCACACCTGCCACTAAAAAAAGAGACATAAACTATGGCCTTCTTGTTGGCCTCTGTCATCTCCCTACGCTATGCTAAGCCACTCTCAATACCAATCGTTGTGTCTACCACCTGAGCATAGTCCATGGTCCTGACATGAGGCAGGAATGAGGAACATATCTCTAGGCAGATCCTGAACAAAACATCTCACCCTAACTGTCTTTGTCGATATCATGCTTGAGGCGCCCTTGCCAATAAGCGAAACGCTCATCACACTCTATAACTGTCATTCCTAGAGTTAAATGGAGCCTCAAAAACTCCTTGATCATCTGTCCTTCGGCTTTCTAATATGAATCCGCATGAAAGCTTCCATGAACAGTCCCAAGAGGGAGAACTAGCAGTCCATACCTCCGTCTGAACTCCTGATACCATAACTCTACTTGGCCTCCCAGTTGGAAGCCAGCCAACTCCACCGCTCTCTAAAGAACAATGGATGACATCAACTATTTTCTCCACCTACCTGAGGAATTCCTAGGGATGCTCAATCTTCACGCCGTTGAAGGTGGAGGGTCATCCTTTGAAACGCTCTAAGGCTAAGTCGTTTGTATCTCTTACTAGGCGGCGCGTAGTCGCCTCTAGCCGCCTGGTAATCACATCTGCAAGTTTGCTATCATCTGTTCAAAAGCTTTAAGGCGAGCACCGCCAGGAGATGCGTCGCTCCTACGGTGACAATGAAGGCATGAAAAGTGTACAGGTGGCATGGTCACACCTGTGAAAGGGAGGACATATAACAAGACTATGAGCGCCAAAGAAAGACAAACTCTTATGAACATGACTGACTCTTTCCTAAAGGCCTCAAATAGCACTACATCAATGCAAATGGATGCCCTTCCATTTTATAGATGCCATGTTATTTATGGACACTTGCTCTAATAATATGCAGGAAACTATTGCTCTGGTACCACTTTGTCACGACCCACCTAGAGAACGTGACCACGTGAGGATTTGGATCCCATTAAGCCTCTAATAACATGACTATCTCATATGTATAAATAAATCGAATATATTCAAAATATCTTAAATTCAAATAAAGTTCATAATTCTGAAAAATGTTTTCAATTATAAATACTAAACATAAAACTCAAAAATCCATGACCTAGGCCAAAGCCAAACATAATTAAATAAATATATGAAATTTTGAAAGTATTCAAAACAACAAAATGCATGTCCTGATCCTGCCTACACAATTATTGGAGCACTACTAAACTTATATAATCAATAGTAAGCTTTACTCCAAAGCGAAGCTCATCAAAGAAGCTGGAGCACTACTTGGAGGATCCTTGTGTAATTGAACCTGGAGCTGTATCTATATGGTGAGGAGAAGAGGGATGTGTTCATCAAAACTCAAGTGAGTAAGTCTTACTCATAACCCACATGGGACAACAACAAATATACATAACATATGTATGCAACTGTAAAACATTTTATATATAATTATATCTAACTGTATTGAAATAATAATTTAACTAAATCCTTGGCAATAATTAGTAGAGAAACAAGAGATATTCTATACATAAATAACTGATGGTAGTTGAATCTAAGCCAATGGCTAATCTAATGGGCACCTAACTAGGTCTCATAAATGGACACTACAATGGGTTCCTTACTAGGTGAGCTAGTCCTCTAGCGGATCACTTGGTACCAAGGTTAACGATCAATCTGGTTAACCACTGATATGTTTCTCACTATTTATTGGCTAAAAACTAATAGCAACAAAATTCACTGTTCATACAAAATTGGGATTCATGAAATTTTCTAGCTGATAAAATAAATATAAATCATACATACAACAAGTATGGTCCCATGAGTTTTCTAAAATAATGATTTGTCATGATAATTACAAAACAATAATTTTCTAAAATTTCTATAACCCATAAAAGCTTATTTCTTGGCATAAATCATTATAAAATTTCATAAATAATTTTCATAATCTAGGAAAAATAATAATGATGACTAAAAGTATAGTTATGAGCTTAAATCCACTCACTGTGGCTAGATAGGGTGTGTTTCCACTGAACTTGACCTTGGGGGAATGACACCTGAACTGCCAAACAATATAATGAAGACATAAACAATTTAACTTTATCACCAATGAGTTTGGGATGATAGGGAGGAAAATATTGAGAGAAAATTATGCTAGGATTAAATTCACATACTAGATAAAAGAGAGGAATGACTAAATTTCATGAAGATCACTTACCAGAAGATATTAATCAGAGAAAATTGAGTGAAATCACATTTATCGCTCCAGGAAAAATTCCTTTGGCGGCTAGGGATCTTAGAAAAATATTTGGGAATATTATAATGTGCCTAAAATATATTAGAAGTGTAAAAATTAAAACTTGTACGTGAAACAATTCTGTTTAGGATACTTTTGTTCCATCAATCCAAGTTATATATATATATATATGTATGTATGATAATACTATAATAATACAACCCATGCATCACATTTTTATTATTATTATTATTATTATTATTATTATTATGATAATAATATTAAAATAACAACCGTGTATCGTTTGTCATATAATAATAATAATAATAATAATAATAATAATGTTAACAACTCATGCAACCCATGTGTGACAATTGGGTTTTCATATTTATATATAAAACTAAAACTAATGTTAGTAGTGAGTGCCAACGTGTCTTGCAACATATTGGTTTCTTTTCTATATATATATATATGATAACATAACTTATATTATTACTTTTAAAGTAATAATAATAATAAATAGTATATAGTCCTACTACCTAACACACATATATATAATAATATACTAGTACTACCTGGAATACTATTCAGCTAAATAATAATAATAATAATATCAACATGCTATACGTTTTCTCTTATAATATTATTAGAGCGTTCCACGCATGCATCTCGTATTATAATAAAATAATATTTAAATGTCTACCAATTAATAATAATAGTAATAATAATTCAAATACTAATAAATTCCATATTTTGGGTATTACAACCATTATAGGTAGAGTGGTTGCAGGAGTAGAGGCTATATTTGAGATAGCACTGGATGCATGTTCTGAATTTATGTTAGAGGAGAGACAGGAGTACCTGCAAGAACAACAAAAGGCACAATAGCCACATGTGTAGGATATAAAATAGAATTGACAATTGTAGTCAAGTTAGTAGGCTTTTTGGGGATTAGTGGAATGCATGGCATAGATGGAGTGAGAGTTGGGGAATTGTTTGAGACTAGACTATTGAATAGATGCTTGTAGGGGAACTTAGTTTCATTAAACACAACATCCCTAGATATGAATAATTTTCCTGTTAGAGACAAGCATTTATAACCTTGATGGTTTGGTGCATAACCAAGGAAAAGACACTTGTGAGACTTGGGAGACAACTTGTGAGCATTATAGGGTCTAGATTAGGAAAACAATTGCAGCCAAAAGACTCTATGGTTGCTATAATCTAGTTTTTATTTTAGTAAGAGTTCATGAGGTGACTTGTGGCCTAAAATAGGGGAAAGAAGTTTATTGATGAGTTGGGTTGCCGCGTAAAGGCATCATCCTAGAAGGAAGTTGGTAATGATGAATGGCTAGGAGGGCTAAACTTATTTCAGTTATATGCCTATGCTTCCTCTCAACTCTCCCATTTTGTTGATGAGAGTAAGGACATGTGAGTCTGTGTGTGATACCATTTGTGTTTAGAAAACTAGTAAATGCATGAGACAAGAATTCTTTGGCATTATCAGTTTGTAAGCTCTTTATATGTAGCCCTGAGTTTTTCAATCATGAGTTTGTATTGTTGAAAGGCTTTGAATACTTGAGATTTTGACTCTAACAGTTATATACATGAGTATCTAGTTGCTTGGATCAACAAAGACTACACAGGATCGATTTCCAAATTTTGATAAACATGGCGTAGGTCCCCACACATCTGAAAAATTAAGTCAAGAGGTTTATAGGTGTGTGTGGAAGGAAAATATGGTTGAGAGTAAGATTTTGCTAAACAACAAGATTCACAGAAAGAAGAATCAACATCAGTTTTATTTCTTTGAATAGAAATGTTACATTGAGACAAAATCAAATTCATAATCTTTGAATTTGCATGGCCTAGCCTTTTGTGCCAAGTATCTAAAGAACTACAATGAGTATGAAAGGCAACAATGACATTATTTATAGCAGAAGAAATATTTCTAGGGATTACAATGTTGTCAAATCAATATAGTCCATTTTTATGAGATCCTTGGAGAACAATCTCCTTGGTTACCTGATTTAACAAGACAAAATTCAGGGTGAAATTCAAAAAAGACATGATTATCTCTTGCAAACTTTGAAACACTAATAAAGTTCTTGGCAATGTATGGCACATGCATAAGATTTTTCAGTTTGAAGGCTTTATTTGAAGAAAGTGAATGAAGTATCTAAACCTCAATGTGTTTTATAACCATACATGTGCTATTCCCAATTAGGACTTGTTCTCCCCATTGTATTTTGAGCTGGACTATAGGTTTTCTTGATCATTAGTGAGATGGTGACTTGCTCCAAGTCTAGATGCCAAGCACTATCAGTGAGTGTTGGGTCCAGCTAGGTATGCTCTTGGGTTGTGAAAGGAGGAAGGAGGAAGTGCAGCATGAGTGATAGTAGTTCTTGTAGGGTTAGTGGAGGATTGATCAAAGTGATGGTAACACTGCCACAATGTGGCCCACCTTACCACATAGTTGGCATTGAGGTCGATTTGTGTTGTTCCATGACCTTCCTCCTCTGAATCCCTTACCCCTTCTGCCTCTTCTACCACCATTTCCTTTTCCTAAAGCGAATTGCATTGGTCCTTGAGCTACATTTGCTTGTACAAGATTAAGGTCCACTTTCTTGAACCTTTCCAGCATTTCTCTTGAGCCATGAGAAGTGCTTCAAGCTCATCAACAGATAATGGCTCATATCGAGATAGAACTAAGGAAATTAGAGGGGTATATTCTTCACTAAGACCTCAAGTATAACTTCAATGTGCTCTTAAGTGGTGCAAGGGAACCTACAACAACTAGTGAATCCACTACTTTCTTGATCTTGAGTAGTAGTCACATGCGGGACCTTGTTTCTCTATCCTTTCAGTTGAGTTTTCAACCGCTTTACTTTGGCTCTGTGTGAGATGCAAAGAAAGTTTGGACTTTTTCCCAAATTTGGTGAGCAAACTTGACCCACCATTCCGTTCTTGAAGGTAGAATTCATTGATGAGAGCAACCAAGAAATTAGTACCTTATCTTGTTGAATCCAATTGGTGTAATCTTCAGATTGAACACCAGCAACTTTGTCTTCATCTATCTTGAATCTCGAGGAACTTTCTTTGCCTTGAGATGATCTTCTAGCTTGTGATTCAATGGTGGCCAAGGCTAGCTTGCCATGTGAGGTAGCTTTCTTCATCCAATCGATCAGCTATTGGATTTGCAAACATCTTCAGAGTGAACGCGGGTGCAAAGCTTGTGGTAGAAGTGTTGGAAACTTTAGGCATCTCCATTAGGATAGCTCTGATACCATGAAACGTATCAGACTATAACCAGAAAAGAGAAGAAGAAAATGCCTAAGGCTAAAGAGTTAACACGTATGAGAAGATTTGTGAATATGCTTTTTGCATAGCTTTCATTATTGGCAGAAGGGATACTTATAGTACATGAGATGATGGCAAGTTTGCTCATAATAGAAGAGCTAACAACTTAACCAATAATTAACAAACTAACTGACTTTTTACAACTAACTCATAACAATTTCTATTAACTCATCCCTTGTTAACCCTACTTTGAGGAGGTGACCTAAGCTCTCTAGGTTGTACCAAACTTTCTCAGAAGGGCTGTGGGCCCAATGGTTGTGAAGTCCAGGCAAAGAATTTAAAAATACACTATGAATTAATCCCTGAGCCCAACAATGATTACCATGGAAACTAAGAAGAATGCATATGTGCTATACATCACTTCCTTACTGCATTATGCCATTTAAATTAATTAGGACTAGTTAAAATTGAAGTAATTTGACCTGGTAGGATGGTCATCATTTGGTACTTCGTTTAACATGTTAAAGAATAAAGTGACATTATTCATGGTGTAAATTAATGAAATTTTAATATAATATAACCAACATGACATTGGGTATATTTCCTACAATATTATGACGGTGAGTGTATTGTTTCATACTATATGGTGATGAAGCTTGTACAATGACATGAAGCTGTCAATATTGCTAAGTGTACTTAACTTCTTGTCTTTCCCTGAATGGCTAAGCTGGGCACCACAATCATTGTTGTTTTTGTCCTAACATCACTAACACGCAAATTTCGAAACTTTAACAGAATTAATCTTAAAAGTTTGTATTCTCTAAAATCAACAAGGATATATTCATCTTTGATTTATTTTTCAGTACATCATGATCATAAACTATAAAATTTAATGGTGAAGACACTCTTACTTGTTTACTTTAAAGACAGACAAACTTAGAGGATTCTTGTCCATATACTAATTCAAAATCATTTGTAATGCTAAGTCTATAAACTTACAATGATGTGAACTACAAAAGCTTAACTTTAAACCAAGGCTTTGCTCATGGCTAATATAATTAAGCACTCAACATCGCATCCCTCATTCCAGGACACTACAAATAAGAGGATGCATCGATTCATTTCTCATCTCAGATTGCTTTGATTTAGTTTTACACCAAGGTTTCAAGTTTTGTTAAGACACCACCAGGTGTGCTCCAAGGCAGCTTTAGCAACACACAGAAGTTAATTGTTCCAAAATTCCGTAGAGCACAAAATTATTATTAATCACATTTTTCTTTCCCTTGTTTCTATTAAGATATAAAATTATTCACGTGCCTCTACCATCAGCTTATAAAATCAGAGCCATTATGACCAAATAATCAAGGATTTGAACCCCATTTTGATAAAAATGTTCACGCTCAAGCTCAAAAAGAGGCATTCATGTGAGTGGGATCACTCATATGCCTATACCTATCAACTTAAGCTTTCGAGAGAAATTGTTTCATAAGGTTCTGATTTTTAGTTAGCACATAGATCCTTATCAAGCATTCTATCATATAGAGTATAGATTAAAGGTGATTGCTAGGGTACCCAAAGAATTGAAGGGGTTCCAATACCCTCTTAGTTGAAACAATTAAAACACACATGTAACTTAAAACAGCTAATATCAAATGTGAGGTTTCAATTATATTGAGTATTCCATTTTACTCCAATAATCACCATCTTCCTCTGCCGCTCTCTGCCTCTCCCTCTCTTCAATAATTTGAGAAGGTACATTTCAAGGGTGATTTTATTAAATATTATCAATGAAACTAACTAACTGAAAGCATAAATGTGTCTAACTAGGAAAAGTGCTTTGGTTTGACTTGACTAATAAGTTTGAAGACTTTATAACATGTAGACAAAAGAATTAACCAAATAATTCCTAAACTTTTCTAGCAACAAAGGATGAATCTGCTCCTGAATTGCCTTAACCTCTCCGCCTGTGGTTTGGGGTTCAGTGGTTGATGAATTTGGAAAGTTAGTATATCTAGGTTTACTGTTTTATTTCCCAACAAAAACGTTAAATAGTTTTTTGTTTGGAGATGTTTCTAATTTTCCAGTTCTATTTAGATGTTCCATGAGTTTTTCAACCTTTTTTAGCCAGTGAATTTAATATCTGTCAATATTCAATGGTGGAAATTTATCCATATTGTTATTTGCCTGCAACATAAGATAAACAAATTAATTCAACTACAAAGGCTGTGAACATTGATATGAAGCAATAGAAGACTTCGTTTTTGCATATGCCGAATTATTTCTCTTTATACCCTATGCAATGAATTTGCCACTCACTTTTTTTTTCATATTAATTGAGCCCAGAGATATGTAGCATTGTTTGTCTTCATGGTTAAATGGCAGGTGTTATTCAATTTGTGAAATCGATTTGGCAAGCATATCAAGCTAGAAGTAATAAAGAGGGAATAAAGTATCATTTCTATGAGAATTAAAATCAAGCATCAGTTCAAATGAGTGATTAATATCTAGGAAAAATGTAAATAAAATAAGCAAATGCTTTAACTCAAATTAAAAAAGAAAATATGAAACTAAAGATAAATTGTTGAGAAATATGGATGGAAGACAAATGTTATGGGTTAATTTCATCATAGTTCCCTGAATTGTGCTACCTAATTGTTAAAATTCTTTCCTAATAATATTATTCCTGGTCAAATTGCCCATTGTTAATAATGATAACATGATCTCTCACTACTATAACCCTCTTAATAAACCAACAATTAACCTCTTGTACTACTTTAAATTTATCCTAACGATGAAGAATAAGAATTCTCAAAGACCACATATAAAAACATATCTATCTCTACTACGTACTTTAACCTATGTTAAATTCTAGTTTGACTTATTTTATAAAGTAAAATATATTTTGACAGTATAAAACAATACATCAATTAATGGGTGGTCAAACCAAGAATATTATTAAAATTGCTAGAAAATAAGAAACAAATTAAAAGAAAATTTAAAAAATAAAAAGGGTGCAAATAGTTTCATAAGAATCCATCTCCTTAACACTTTTGGAAGTTTAGAAAGACATAGAAGCAAGAACAAAAGCAATTATCCAAAGAAGGACTCTAAAACTAAAACTTCAAAATTTTCCTTGAAGAAATTAAAAGCTACCTATTTATATCCTTGAAAGTCATACTGAATAAGACAATTAAAAGGTAAAAGCAAAAAGACTATAATTCCCTTCTGCATGCTAATTAACTCCTCAATGCTAGCCTCACAACACCAAACTTAGACTTGGTTTAGTATTGTTATGACTCTCAAAAAATTGCTAACCTCTTTGATTCTTAAAAGATGTTCTCAAAAAGTCATAGTAACACTTGTGATGAAATAATTCAAAAGTTGCTCTCAAGAAGTAGGAGTCATTGAAATTGTATTTAGTAAATATGTTATAAAGTTGCTCTCAAAATATAAAATGATTATAATGGATATAATATTTGTGTAAAAAATTAAAAATTAAATGCCTTAATTAATAGAAGGATAAAGTTGGATTTTTATTAAAATTCAAAGGTTATATTAGTTTTTAAAATTATTTTGAATTTTAGATAGCAAAAACAGCTTTGAAAAACATCCTATGGAAAATACTTGGAAGATTTTCAGATAAATCAAGGAACCAAATGTGACCTTCTGGACTTCAACTATCTAGTTGTGCGCTACATTCTACCGGGGAAGACAATCAGTCTTTTTGGAGAAATGTTGAATCAGGTTGTTGAATCAAATGATGCTACACCATATAAGGGAATGTGCCTTATGTGGGCTGGGTTATTGTGGAAGGTTATTGTGGTGGGCTAAGGGAATAGCAATCGTGTGTTGCTGTACATTATGTTTGGATCTTATTATTCCTTCCTAAATGCGTTTACTAGTTTGCTTTGAGCATTTTAGAAGAGATGTTGGACCTAAGGTTAGGCATGTTGTGGCTCAACACCATGCTAAAGCCATCACTTAGAATCTGTTGCATAGGGAAATGAGAGTTTTTCCCCATTAAGGTTTAGTATTTTTGGCTAATATAACATAAAGGTAGTAATGGGTCCAAAATTCAGGTTGTGTTGGAACCATTGCATACGCTTTAACTTGGAGACTAGTGAGGACACTTCTGCATGTAAGACTTCGAAGTGGTGCAACTACATTAACAGCACTTTTACCTTGAGGACAAGATCGATTTTAAAAGGGGAGGTAATGTAACATGTTTGTATAAATTGAACTGGCCATCAGGACTAGCCCAAGCCTATGAGAGGAGCAAAATATAAAAATAGAGAATAATGGCACAAGGAGGATAAGCTAATTATGGTATATTTTCCCTTTGATGTTTCTCTTCTTCCTTACTTTTTTTTTTTTTTTGCTTCTTCATTTGCTTCTTATACTGATTTTCTCTATTTGGTTCAGGTCTTCAAAGTTTATTGTGAAGTTTGATCTATCCCTTCCTATCCCTTATTATGCCATTTGTGTTTCTGATACTTCTTATCAGTGATTCTTAGTACTGTTACATTAGAGATATACTCCTACTGTTACATTGAGTTCTTAGATTCTTGTTGCATTTGCTTTGTTAAGTTGAGGAATTAGTTATGTACTTGAGTTATACTATCTCAATGCCCTAAAATGAGACAAAATAGCAAACATGTCATGGATATAAACCAATAAATCATTAATAACTAACACAAAGTTCCTCAAATAAGGTATGAAAATAGTGTTCATAAGGGATTAAAATATAGAAGGAGCATGGGTGAGCCTAAAGGTACGCCAACCACTCAGTTGCGTTCATATATCTTGCATGATGTCTTGTGCATCTTACTCCTTTATTCAAGTTTGATAAAACCAAATTTCAAATTAGGCTTGAAAAAAGTTATAGCTCCTCCTGATATGTCTAAAGCCTCGTCAATAACCCAAAATAAGGAACAATTGGGAATGACATTGTTGAGAGTTCATAAGAGGAGAGCAATGTGCTCTCTGGATACCCTATTGGCCAAAGTCATTCCTCCTCCTACACATATCCTAAATTATTATTCTCTACTTTACTATGATATTTTTCATTGCTCTGCCTTTTCATCATCCATCTTTCCTTGCCTTTCTCTAGATACACATGGGCCAAAGAGCTATCAAGATTCCTTATGATAGATGGAAAAGAAAAGATGCTATAGGAGTAGAGATGTCTATCGAGCAAACTATACTGATTTTCTCGATCGTATAAGTATTACTCAAGTGATAATTGAGAAATTATTCCTTTTTGCACCATTGTTCCTCTTTTTCATATCTTCTCAATTATGCTAGGAAAGATAATCCTTTGATACAAGCTTCCAATGAGCTTGAAATAATTGTTGTATCCAAATGTATAAAAATCACTATAAGAAGAACTCAATATTAAATTCATAACATAATTCAAATACCAAACTGATTCATACAAACTATTATACCATTGTATCATACAAACTAGGAATCACTAGTAGACATTCTTCAACACAATGGAAAAGATGGAAAACATTTATGTACAATCTTACTAATGTAATAAAACCAAACCATGAGCCAGGAAGCATTGATGCCCAATATGATTATAAACCCCAACAATATTGTTATGTAAGATGCTGAAACTCCAATAGAATGCTACCATGTCCAATGTTGTTTCCTTTTCTTCTGTGTTATTGGATTCCAATAGGAGCCAATACTTATCAGTTAATTTTACATCAAAACTGAACATTTTTCTCCTTCTATAAATGCACAGAAGATCCAACCCCTTGCTTGACTTGTGACAAAGCCAAAAGTGACTTATGCTCATCCTAATTACTGAATGAAGGAAAGTCATTGAAACTTTCATTAATGTCCCAATGCGAATGCGACCTCCAAACCCTTGCTTGCTGCCCAAAACAAAGTCTAGTTGAATGCTTTACATAATAGGCTCCATCGAAGGACTTAAATCACGGATCATGTTGCTGAATTAGCGCGCTGAAATTTTGTGAATTAAAAATTGGAATGTAATCCTTTCAGAATTAAATTATTGTTTTTTGTGATTTTTTTTGTCATAGCATCATTTTAGATGATTGTTTGCGGTGAAAGAAAGAAAACAATTTTATATAATTAGTTGGTAACTCTAATCATGATTCGTTTTATATAATTTTAGAAATTAAAATGATCCACTTGAATTATCATTACACGATTAACGTAACATGTCATTACTTAATTTATTGAGGGTTAATGGATATAAACGGGAGGACTAAAGTAATAATTCACATTTGTAAATATTAGGAATCAAAATAACTCATTTTAAAAGTCAGAGTTTGAAATAAATTAAGAGAAAAATGACTCAAGAGGGAAATATTGGAAACTAAAGTAGACATTAACTCAATTTGAAAATGTTTGGTTAGTTTCTTCGTTTTCAAGCCGGAAACACATTAATAATGAAAATGACATTCAGGAGTCCATTTGCCAGATTATGTTGTTTCTTGCTTGGCTTCGAAAAAGCAAACAATAAACGAAGAGCTAGATGTACTTTGTTGACAATTAAAAAAGAAAGTGTTGCATTTACACTATGGTATAATTAGCATTAGCAGATTCATCAAGGAATAGTCATAACAAAAAGAAAAAGCAAAAACAAAAACCTTATTCATGATACCATTCCACTATTGCAGCACATACACGTTTAGATTTTTTTTTTTTGAATGTACAAACTGTTAGACTCATATTTTTAAGATAGCTTGTATAACGAATTTTCAAAGGTGGTCACATGTTTTTATTGAAAATGTAACCATGCAATTCCTACCATTGTCTCCTCCTTTTATAATTGAAGGTTTATGAATGAAGGTTTGACTATAATAGTCTTACACTATTCAAGAAGGAGAAATTCTTAGGTATCTAAGAATAAGACAAGATTTGTTTTGCCCCTTTCAGGAATTGACACATCAAATCAAATATTGTATAAACTATGCAAAGAAAATGAGAGAATGACGACCCAAAAACTAATGTGTCAGTTAATGAATAAGATAAAGCAAATGTTTTGTCTTGATTTTAAAGCACTAAGAATTTTTCATTATCAATTATATGCATCAATGTTTCTTCCCATTGTCTAGCTGCTCAAAATGCATAGTGACGACATGTGCCTTCTGTTACCTGGGCAAGAGTTATGGCAAATATGAAAGCTTGGAACATGGTTATGTTTGAGGATTTAGGGCATAAATGGGTTGGTTTGAATGAAAATAATTTAAACTGATCAAATTTAATTGGATTGCATCAATTTGGTCTTTTTTTAATAAATCCAAACCAAAAAGGTCTATCAACATCGGTTTTGTTTGGCTTGGATCATCACGCTAATGGTATAAATAAGAACTTTTATTTTAAAAATTGTTTTTATCGTATAACAACTAACAATAATGTAAAATTTAGTTATAATATACTTAATAATAGTGTAAATACATAAATTCTTTAAACAAATTAAAAAAATATGATAAAAAAAAATGAATCTATTATTAAAAACTTAAGTGTGAGATTTTGAAAATTTAGAAACAAATAACTAATTTTGGTGCGAAAATTCTAACAAATTACTCGACCAATTTGAGTTAAAATTATAATTTTTAAGATTTAATTTAATTTAATGATGTGTGTTTAGAGAACTCATGTGAATCATTTATGCTTCAAGGACAAGTGTGATTTCAGTAGAAAATTAGGGACTAATTAGTTAAATTTTAAATTTTAGAGATCAAATTGACTCTGTGCATTTTTAAGGAAGGAACTAAGCATTAATTCAAAAAATCCTAACAACCCCTTTTCTTTTCCTTTCTTCCAAGCAATCTCTCTTCTCTCTCCCTCTCCATCTCTCTCTCTCTCTCTCTCTCTCTCTCTCTCTAGTCATTTGAACACTCTATTAATAAGGTCATCATTAACTCTCTCTCCAACGACCCTCCCACTCCCTCCCTATAAAGCCCTTTTAAGTCTCTCTTTTTTCTCTCTTGTTGTCACTAGTTGAGAGGTAAACTTTGTATAGTAGATAGTTTTTTAGAACAATTTCTATTGGCTAAATGCAAAACCCACATGTATGAGTTTTACATCTCAAGAGTATTAATCACTCTTCCTGTGGTGAATACCCTTATTTTTCAACCAAAAAAAAAAAAACATTTAGAAATATGATGCAAGTTTTTCTTTACCTTGCACAACTGGTTAAGATCCTGGATATATACAAATCTTGAAGTTTTGTAAGATTCACTCTTACCCTTCTATTTACAAAATTTTCTCAATAGATCCTTGAGTTTGTGAAATTATTACACTATCTTTCTTTCTATTGCATGTTGAACAATATGTTCAGGGTAGGTTAGTGTCGCCTGAACATAAGAGGAGCCGAGATAAATTTTACCATAGGGGAGGTTAATATAATTTGCTCTACTATTTATGTGATAGTTTTTGGAGGAAACTCGTTTTATTTTATAACCTTCCCTCTTTTGTTAAGTAAATGGATGTGCTTGTTATTCCTTAAAAATTTAAGAGAGAAGTTTAGGGAGAAAGTATTTCACGAAGAAAATCTTGATGATTTAAAATGCAGCCAAGTCTAAGTCCAACTAATTCATTTGCATATTAATATTTTGAAATTTAGTTGGCTGATGTATTTTTTGAAAAATAATAAATCTTCCAAATTGATGTGGATAAAAATCCTCCTAATTGAAAATCTCCACTACATGTATTGGATAATCATTGAATATTGTGTAAGTTACTCGTAAATGTAATTTCAAATTAGGAAGATTATTAGATTATGATTAAGATGATATATTATCACTTTACGTTAGGTTGTCCACCCCCCTAATTTTTGGTCATCTTCTAATGAGATGAACCAAGTCCATATGATATCCAATATAAAACATGTATAGATAACATAACTCTTCACTTCTCAAATCCCCTTAAATTTTCAACGAGGTTCTTGAGATTTAAATAGGATATATATATATATATATATATATATATATATATATATATATGTGTGTGTATTTTCAATAAATACTACATTTTCCTTTATTCTTTTATGTGCTGACTATATATCTTCATGTATATATAAGTATGGGTGTAATTTACAAATCTAGTGTGTATTTTATTTAGGGTAATAAGTGGAGTGAAAATTTTAATGAAACAATTTTGTGGATAAAAATATAGATAAAGCTCAATTATGAAAATTTCCATCTCCTACTTTTATCCTCAACCAAATATGTTTTGGGTATGTTTGATGGGGATTAGAATAAAATGAAATTTTTATAGATAAATTCCTTGTATAATTTTATATATAAAACTCATCTATAAAATTTATCTAATATTTTTTTTATTCCTCAGCCAAATAATCCATGTTTGCTACGATTTAAGGGCCAATGCTTCATCGATGATCAGATCTACTGTCACAAGTACAACTCTCCGAAGATCCATTCCCAGGCCCACTGTGATTCCTCTGGTCCCCTTCCCTTCCACGTACCCACCGCCATCATATATCAACGCGTGAATCTTTGCCTATTCCCTTCCCTCCTTTGTTCCCCTCTCCCGTCATTAAATTCAACGTGAGATTGAAAAGACTAAAATAATAAATACATAACGTACATTATTTTTTATGTGATCACTTTTTGTCCCTAAATTACATGTGAGTCACCTTGATTCTTAAAGTTTGGAATTTGACTAATTAATCCCTTATTTTACAACTGTGTGAATCATATTAATTCCTGGTGGACAAATTCTAACAAATTTCTTGATCAATTTGAGTTAAAATTATAATTTTTAGGGCCTAATTTGATTTAATATGATGTATGACTATTATATATCATTTATGCTTTCTGAAAACAAACGTGACTTACAATTACAAAATCAGGTATTCACATATTAAATTTTACTCTGTTACCAAGGTTGCTGCCAACTCTCTCTACTTGTGGACCTTCCACTCTCTCACTATAAGCCCTTTTTGAATCTCTCTCTTAGTTGGGGTAAACTTTGCATAGTAAATAGTTTCTTAGAACAAGTTATGCAAATATTTCTTTATTTTAGGCCAGTAGTTAGGGTCATGGATATTATTTAAGGCAAATTATATTACCTTTCTTGAAGTTTGGTAAAATTTGCTCTAACTCCGCTATATCTAAAATTTGTTTAGGAGGTCATTTAATTTGTGAAATCATTATATCGTCGGCGTCATTTCACATTGAACAATACGTTAAGGGAGATCAACATCACCTAAATTAAAGAGAAGGGAGAGTATATGAATTTTACCAAATATCAAAGAGGTCAATGTAATTTGTTTTACGATTTATTAATTAGTTTTCAAAGGTTAATGATAGCCCTCCCTCCTTTGTTAAGTATACATGTTTGTTATGCCTTAAAAATTTATTGTTTAAGCTAATGGATGTGTTTGTTAAGCCTTAAAAAAATTGTGAGAAGTTTAAGGAGAAAGTATTTCACTGAGTAAATGTTGAGGATTTAAAATGCAACCAAGTCCAAGTCTATTCAAGATAAATACGGAAAGTTAAAATGATAAAATTTAAATTTCCAGTTAATAAGTACGATGAACCGTGACTAAGGTATAAATTAGCTACCGCATCATAGTTAGCCAAATAATTTAAACTTTTATCTTGAAGAGATCTCTTAGCTACATGTATGTGAACGTGGCTAAGGTGGAAACTACTCGTATTTCACTATTGCTGTTAGCCAACAGTTTAATTTTTTTAAAAAGATTAATTTTAACTTCAATAAAATGTAGGAAATTTTTATCCATTATTTTTAAGATTCTATTTTATTTAACGGTTTGATTAATAAAAAACAAAGTTTATAAGTTATATACTAAAAGAATACAAGACTTAGTCCGGAGTTAATGGAGCTTTTCCTATTATTATATAGTTTTGAGTTTTAGTTGTAATTGTCATGAGAGTTAATCATTTTTATTGACATGATAATACTTAACATATTTATTTAAAAACTGTTATATTAAATCACCTAAGTATAAAAACAATTTTAAAAAATTGCACTATATCCTCTTGAAGTACAGGTCAAGTGCACTTTAATGCCCTATATTTTAAAAGTATTTAAATTGATTCTCTAAATTTTCACAAATATGAATTTTAGCAAAAGCATGTATATTATATCTCCCTAAATTTTGAAACATGTGCAAATTGATCTCCTGTACTATTTTAAATGTGCAATTGATACTCTAAAACTTCTTAAATTTGTGATATTTTTGTTAATAAATGATGAAAAATAAACTAAAAATTTGAATTATATATTTTTAAAATTTATGATTTAAAATGCACATGATCTATAGTTTAGAGAGGAAAGTGCCACTTTTTCAAATGTTTTTAATCACATTGCTTTATTTTTTTCATAATAAGGCTAGCAATTTTGGAATGAATTCCATCTCTACGGAAAAGGAAGATCCTTCCAATCAAGTAGATATATGATTATTGTACCTTCCAGCAATTAGTATTATGTAGGTTACAAATTTTCATCTAAACACAAATGATGACTAAATTTCGACCAACTGATAGAATGGAGCCAAATAATTGAAAGATGAAATTAGTTCAAATTCTAAACAAATTAACAATAAATGTTCTAATTATTTGCAAATATTCATGATGTTCTGTATAGCAAACTAATAATCACTAAAATAGACAACTCTTTAATATAGAGGAAAAGTTGGAAAACATGCATGTATTAGCTTACCAATGTAATGGAACCATGCCATGCGCCATTGAGGATTTATGCACAACACCATGACAAACCCCAACAATATTGTTATGTAAGAGGCAACAAAACTCCAACTGAATGCAACCATATCCACTATTGTATCCTTTTCTTCAGTGTTATTGAATTGTGATGGAGGTGAAATTACAAAACCTTCGTCACACTTGTGTTTGAGGAGTGGCCCACATAGACCTGGATTACCCTTGTAGCTTTCCTCATCAAAGGTTGCAAATTGCCCTGGACTAGGTGCTATTCCAGAAAGATTGTTGTATGACACATTGAAGTTTGACAAAAAGTTCAACTGAGCTAATTCAAAGGGTATTTGGCCACTCAAGTTGTTGAAGGACAAGTCTAGGCTCTCTATCTGTTTGAGATTTGAAAAGCTTTCTGGAATGGAACCAGACAAGTAATTATGGGATAAGTTCAAGGCATGAATTTGTTGAAGGTTTCCAATTTGAAAAGGGATGTTGCCACTTAGCTCATTGCATGATAAATCCAATCCTGTCATGTTCTCAAGGATGCTACCTTTGTAAGAGTAATAATTACTCTTTGTCCTAATTCTGCTATAGCTATTGCTTCGCGGTAGACGCACAAATCAATTGTGGGAGGCTGATATACTAATAGACTTGCATTGGTGCTATCTTCTAACAAAATGTGGCCTGTGAAAATTTGGTCTTGAAAATGACCAACATCATCATCGTGTTCCATTCCAAACGACAAATTTGTGAAGCATGATGGTATTGTACCACGAATCATGTTGCGTGATAGATCCAAAATGGTGACATTTTTTAGCTTACACAATTGAATAGGAATCTGACCATGAAATTTGTTCCCTCCTAGTAAAAGGATTCGGAATTTTGATAATTTATCCATCCAACTAGGAACATTTCCAGAAAAGTGGTTGTCCCTTAGGTCCAATACTACTAATTGTGAGCTTTCAGCAAAAGCAAGTGGTATATGACCTGAGAAAGCATTCTTTTGCAAATATAAGTACTTTACGAATGATAAATTGAAATATGCAATTGGACCAGATAATTTATTTTGAGAAAGATCCACAATTATAAGATTGCTCATATTAAAAAACTCAAAAGGAATCTTGCCTTCTAATTTATTTTCAGCCATAAGAAGGACCTCCATGGTAGCAAACTTTCCAATTAAACTAGGTATAGCACCTGAAATTGAATTGTTGGATATGTCTAGCACTTGCAAACCTGTATTGTTTGACAATACTTCATTGAGGGTCCCACTAAAGTTGTTATTGTTGAGATGCAACATTTCCAAGCTTTCCGATATAAAAGATGTAGGAACATTTCCATGGAGAAAGTTATTAGAAAGCTTTAGGGTTACCAACTTAATGCAACCTGCTAGTTCTTTGGGTAACACAGATAAGTCATTGTTTGACAAATCCAAGAACCGAAGCTCCTTCATCGTACCAATTGATGTAGGTATACTTCCTTCAAAATTGTTCATTGACAAATTTAAAACATCCATATTGGGAAGGAAAGCACCAAAATCTTTTGGCAACGAACCGCTGATCTTATTGTTTGATACATCTATTACAGACATGTCTTGGCTGATGGAGTATACTTCAAGTTTTCCTTCGAATGAATTATTCTTAAGGAAGATGGCTTTGAGCCTTGAGTTGTTTTGAACCAGCCAACTCGGAAATGCTCCACGCAGTTGTGGGAGAGGTCAATAAGTTGCAAATCTCTCTGATGTAGAAGAAAACTAGGAATGATTCCTCTATTCATATTTAGGTTGCAACTTTCAATTACGAGGGATCTTAATTGGAATTTTGGAAACCATTGTGTCTTTTCAGTGTCAACTTGTGCTTTTGGGCTTTCTGATGAAATATATAGATCCTGGAGCTTGGAATGGTTAGCCAAAATGCTTAATGAAAATGATCCTTCCAAGTAATTTCCAAAGAGAGACAAGTATACTAGGGATGTGAGATTCCTAATGAATGATGGAAAATTTCCTTTGAACAAATTGTTTGAAAGATCTAGAACTTTGAGGTTTGTTAAGATGCTTAGACACTTGGAAGTTCACTACCAAACATATTGCTTTAGATCCAACTCTACAAGATTCTTCATTTTGCATAATCCTTTACAGTTAGTATGTCAAGGTTGTAAATTGCATTCCGAAATTGGTACTGTATGTGCAATTAAATGATATAATAGGATTACAATTGACCCGCTTTTGTTGACTTCATTTTTTCAGCCAAATCTAAACTAGTTAGATCAACCTAATTACATCCCTTACTGAGAAATATACAAAAAGCACAAGGTAAATTGAAACTGGATCCTCGAAGATCATTTTTGGCTGTCACTTCATATATATTATTTTGTTTAATTTCTTAATTAAAAATATTTTTTAGTAAAAGGTATGCATAAGATAGTTAAGATAATTATAAAATTTTTAGAAAAATAAAAGACAAAGCTTGAAAGATCATTTTTAACATGCCTTTCATAAATAATAAAATAGAATAACCTTAAAAAATAATTACACCATGAAAGAAACTTTTCCCTAATTTATTATTACCTTCAATTGAGCTGTTGAATTTATTATCACTTAAATCCAACATGGTCAAGTTGCTCAAATTTTGAAGATCTACAAAAGGACAAAATATTGTTAAAGAAATATATATAATTCGTGAACTTGAATGTAAGAATTTGGCTATGACATAATTTGATTATGGTCAAACTAGCTAGAATAGCACGAAGGTCTTAATTATTTTTTATCACTTTGTGTCACTGAATTTATAGTCAAAACTAAATGTAAAAGGCTTTGAAATTTATGTTCTCCAATTATAAATAGATAACAATTTAGTGACGAAAAAAAAATAGATAACAATTCATCTCCAAGACATTATATGAGGCTTACGGGTTATATGTGATTTGCTGCATTTTTGTTTTTGTTTTTTTTGTAGAAGAGTTCTGAGGGAGAAACTTAAATCATTGGGTGGTGTCATTAGTCATTGAGAGATTGCATTGTCCCACTAGCTGCAAGCTTTCGAGGACCTTTATATGTTGTTTATCTATTGTATGAGTATAGCCCTGTGTTTGAGAGTTGATAATGTGCTGTAGATTTTCTAATCACTTGTGGGGAATTTGAACTAAGCATAGGAAGCATTGTATCAGAGGTAGAGTCAATAAGAGTTAGGATTTTTTTTTTTTTGGGAGGGGGAAGGTTAGAGAGAATGAGAAGTCCTCATAGAAAGCGATTAGAGGGAGACTTTTCACTCAATATAGCCAGATATGCATATTAACTTAATGGGGATAATAATTGCCTTTATTTACAACTAGAAGATGAGGGCTTTCTTGTGTCAACAAACTTGTGGATCAAGCCACCCATCACAATAAGGTTTACAAGACAAAGCCCATATCACATCCTTTTACATTATTAAAGCCTAATAAGAATATGAATCACAAATTGGGGGCTAAACAATATGCTCCAACACTTTAGATCCAATTAATCTGAGTTTTAGAATTAAAAGATAGAATATGATTTATGGTAGTCCACAAATGACAAACCATCATCCAATTGTTCGCTTTATTATTTCAGCATCACACTTAGAATCTTAATTACTTTCGAACGTGCTCCAATTCTTCAAAGGTGAATCAACTTTTCAGAAGAAATGGCCTTTTCATATTTTCAGCTTAGGTAATGCATCTTGAATGTAGTAAGTTTGTTCCAAATCTTAGGCATGTGATGGGACTTACGTGATTATTCCTCGAAGGGAGAAAAAGAATAAATAACGAGAATTTTAGCAATATATTATGAAGAGGAAGATGATTGTTGAGGCATAACCAAGGGGTTTCATGCATTTGGAAAGATAGGACTCTATGGCTCTTCTTCATTGAAAGCATTGACATGCTACCTCCATAGGCTTGAAAGTAATTAAACTCTTACAGTAAACTCATGAAAACATATACCAAAAGATCACATTGAACAACATCGAATGCTATCTTGCTCATTACAACTTAGCGAGTAGCACATTCTTGAACTACCCAATAATCACCCTTCGTTAACCCCACCAATGCACCCTTTTCCTTCTCATATATTACACCCTAATTAGCTATAAATCTAGTTGTGAACAAGGCAAGTAAAGCACTTTTTTTTAGTTAATTGTTACTAATTTTAATTTCCAATTTGAGTATTGTGCTTATGGGAAAAGAGTAAACGGAAGGTGATGGGAGGTTGTTGGTGGAGGAGCAAGGCCGAAAGGGGTGGGTGATAGACAAAACGAGGAGAGTGAAGGGTGTTGCACTTAACAACATTCACATGTTTATGAATGTGGTTAAATGTAGGTGCATAATGCTACATACTTGTCACGATGCATTGCATAATCCACCTTGAACAAGGGTCCAGATGCCACTACCATAGGCTTGAAAGATACCCTAATTAAAAATCTTGCTAGTAGATAGTAGCAAGAATCATATGACTTCCTTCCAAAAAAGAACACATAACAAAAAAAAAGAACATAAAGCCACCATCGAAGCATTCATGAACATCCTCACTTCCTTAGGCCACTAACACCTCTACCACGATACACTCCATTGCCACTATGAACTATTGTGTGGCCTCCACCAACACTACATGAGCCACCCTCCTACAAAACATGGATCATTGTTTGGAGGAATTGATAACCCAAAGAGAACACAATGCTATTAGAAAGCATCTAACATGACCTTTTGTAGCCACACCATCAGCAAAAATCAATTTTGGAAATGGTGGCTTGCATCATTGGGATCCTCCCATCACCGTTAGATAAAAAGACATCAGCCTAAGGAACTTTAAATTTAATTTAGGTGTGTAAAGGCTTTGAACTAGGGCTATTAGCATTTTGTGAAAGTGTACAAACCACTACACTAACTTACTTGTTTGATATTAAATTACCCGTCTAACATATTTATATTTTTTTAAAAAAATTAATTAAGCAATTTTGAAAAATTAGAATTATAACTCGGAACTCAAAAGGCATCATATTAGTATTAGTGAGATAGTGTATCACAAACAACTCAACTTACATTACAGTTTACAAAACCCTAATCCTAATTTAGAAATCTCCTCCTCTCTCACTCTAAGCTACCACCCCAATCCACACCCCAAAGTATCGTTGCACACATGTACCTTAGCCTCGCCATACAACCACACACCTCACCTCGACCTTGCACCGTCACCACCACCTTTACTTCACACCCTTCAACCTAGCACTACATCACCATCCTCACTCCTCAGCCTTGCACATATGCACACACCACAGTTGAGAAGCCACCAGGCAAACTCCACTATTCGCCCACTATGCAAATCGCCGTCGTCCTTAGATTTGTGAAGAAGACCTTATATGATTCTCACATCTCCGCCTTAGTTGTTCTGCAAATGTTGTTTTGCAAGTCTGAACCTCCACCTCCCCATCTTCATTGTTGTTATTATTTTTGTTGATGGTGATGATTCAATTTTTTTTCTATGTCTGACTTTTTCTAGAATTTTGTCCATTTACCAATATTTTGTTCTTCTATAGAGATTTTATGTATTTATTGATAAGTTAGACAAATTTGTTCTTGAGATTTTGTTCTAATATGACTACTGATCCATAATTATTTACATTTTATTTTGCAATCTTACATTATTTTTTTATCCTATAAGGTTTTGTTTATTTGCAATCTTAGATAGATCTGTGTTGCTATTTGCAAATTGCAACTTGCAATTGTAGCAGATTATTTTTATTTTTTTTGGTTTTGAATGGATTTTAAAACTAGGATTTGAAAGTAGGTTTCAAGCTAGGCCAAGCATCTCAAGTATGCTAGGCCAAGTTGAAAATAAAGCTTATAACAAGTAATAGGCCAAGATCAGGCCTAGTGCTTGTTGCAAGCTTACCCTGTCAGGGTGTGGCCTGGCCTTTCCCATCCCTATCACTGAGGGTGCTAAAGAGGAGCATGATAGGCTAGCATAATCTAATAGAATCAATCATCTATCAAGACAGTGGTGGTGGATATGTTGGTCCCCCTTGTTAAGGAGCATATCATGGTCAACAGTTATCCACCACTCATTAAACTTTAATGGATAAGAATGCACCCATGTTTTGTTAGTTTTGGAACTACATGAGAGCAACAAAAGTCTTTGGTTTTGCATATAGATCCTCTTTTTTGTGTCAAAACAATAGTGAAATGCACTTCACCCGTCACGATTACTCCTAAACCTAGATTTGATGCACACCATTGGTGTTTTCTCAATGTGTCAAGGCTCAGAGCATAAAATGATCAGTTAAATAGGACAACAAATAGAGGCCATTGAGTCGACCCACCAATTAAAAAAATTTGAATTTCATTGATGCATTTTGCATTGGTAGAGTTTATTTTTATATCTACAACATTAACTTTGTTAGATCTATGTATCATTATGGTTTTCTCCATTGACGAGGTATGGGGTTGATGAAGTATAGACTTGTAATCTTCCAAACGCAAAGTAGCTTTTTTGTTCAAGTTAGGCAATGACAAAAAAATTGCTTTTGACTAACCACACATCTATAACCTACAATATTGAACAAAAAATCCCTTCTGCAATTCAACATTGTGGATTTGCCTCCTCTAAAGTGAGAGGTTGGTAAAATACAAAAGTGAGGTGCCAATGACTATTGGATCAGTAACTTCTATCATGTGTGCATCATGTGTAGATCCCACTAAATGATCCAAAGGTGATTAACCCCTCACTTTACACTTTACCAATCACCTCACTTTAGAGGAGCCAAATCCTAACATTATATACTTGGAATGGGCTTTAACTTTAATTTGACTCGTTCAAAGTGAGGAGGTTAGTAAAGTATAAAAGTGATGAGCTAGTCACCCTTGGATCATTTAGTGGTATATTCACACATGATGTACATGTGACTAAAGTTATTATCTAAGGATAATCAATCGCTCACTTTTGCACTTTACCAACTTCTTCATTTTAGAAAAGCCAAATCTTTAAATCTAATTGGCTAAGTGTAAAAGCTTGGACGAAGGAGACGATGGGTCATGGGTGGATAAGACGGTTTAAGGTTGTGGGTGGATGAGAATGGAGAAAGGAGGCTGGATGTAGTGAGAAAGAAAGGTTAAATTGCAAATTTAAAACTACTTTTATTTTTATTATGAAGCCTCGCACTAGAAGGTCCAAAGCAAGTGTTAGATCAACTTATCCACTACCCGAGACAATAGGAGAACAAGGAAATAAATGGGTCACCACAAATATCCTTTTTTTGGCGACTTCTTAAGTAGTGCCCAACGAGTTTGGTACCACATGGTGATCAATTTTTAAGCATTGATGAACAAATCTAAAGGTCAAAATTAATTGAGATTAGAATATGTATTTATATCCTAATACTTTAAAAGATGATTTTGAAGATGATTTATCATTTTTGTGCTTTTCTTTTATTCTATACCTCTCACCACTTTTTTACTGTTGCTTACCATCTATTGCCACCTGAGCTATCCACCTGCCACCTTTGTCACCAACCACCAACCACAACCCATTCTGTGCCCTAGCCTCACCCTTCCCCTAACACCAACTGTATCCTACAAGCATCTTCAGTCCTCAAATCTTCTTAGGCCTCTTCTTTTAATTGAGTCCACATTATTCAAAGTGAGTTAGGTGACAAACATTATGTTTTGAATCTGGGTCGACATTTCACAATCTCCATGAAGAAAATGATAAACGATGATTTGGGTCAACATTTCAACAAAATTTGAACCTAGAGATCCCTTCTTCTTGAGACCTTGTTCTTTATTTCTCTCGTTTAATTTAATTATTTTCTTACAAGGTTTCTTTCTTTGTTGCTTGGCTCTCTCCATGGTTCTATGTAAACAAGAACCAAGCAAAGACAAAGAAAGAAGAAAGATGTTATCGTTTGCTATTATTTTTCTCTATTTATTTTTTTCAAACTTTTGCAAAGTGGAGAAAAGAAAAAAAGGTGAGAGAGACTTTGAAAGTAAGCGGCTCATGAAAGTCCTTGAGTGCATTGAGTGACTCATGGCAGTGAGGAGTTTGAGAGAGGGAGAGCAACCGATATTATAGTGGGATTGTGGTTGGGAAGGAGAAAAGATAAAGAGAATGAAGTGATGGTAAAATAGTCATTTTATCAAATTTTTCTATTATAATATTACTTGTCACCATGTGGTACCAAATTCATTGGGCACCACAAAAGTCGCCTCTCTTTTTTAATGTTTCTTGGGTTTCCTTGAAGAAGAAATAGAGTTTCTATGAGATAGTGTTACAGTTGTTCACACTCAATATTGTTATAAGAAATTTGAAAAAAATAGCAACAAGTGAACAATAATAAAATAGTGACATTTAAAACGTTGAACCAAAGTATTATATAATCACATTTTTATTTCATGAATAGTCAATTTTGATGGAAGATATTTGCACATAAATAAATAAAAAAAATTGAGTAAAATACAATCCCCTCCTTTTGAAAGAAGGTTTTATCACACTACCATTCTCTCTATTATTTCTAAAATATACACTCCCCTCCCATATACATTTAAGAGTATAACACAACTCTCTTCCCTTGTAGGGATGGCAATTACAACCTTACTTGCAGCACCAGCCTACCCACCCACTAAGTTTAAAACCTACCTCGTTGAGTCAGTTTAAAACCCCCGCACCGTGGTGAGTTTTGCCTATTGTTCAGGCGGGTACGTGTTTTGGGTGAACCCACCCCACCCGTCCCACACCCTAAATATATATTTTAAAAATAATTATTAATATATCACGTCTGTATATATATTTTAAAAGAAAATTACCTAACCCTAATATACTAATATAGTAATAAGTATCAAATTATGCTAAATTTGTTTAGAATTTAGTTGTTTTTTCTATTAAGGATATTTTGTTATTTTTTTGTACTGATGATTGCTACTTTAGAATTTAAATATTAACATCGGCGTATTTTATATTTTTATTTTTATTTTTTAGATTTTCAGAAATTTTAAGGATTTTTAAATAGTAGGAAAAGCAAGTATCTCCTGGGTGTGTGTTTAAATTTGTAAAACCCGGTAGAGGACAGTGGGTTTAGACTCATGTTATATGGTATTAGGCAAGGTCAGTTAGAAAAACCCACCCCAACCTACCCATCTATCCCTATCCCCTTGAGAAATACTATTATTACACTCCATTTTCCTCTACTTTTAAAGCATATACCCTCCCCTATAAATTTAAAATAAGCTACATTTCAATCCATTTTTAAATTTTCTATCAATTTTTCATTTTCTCATGTTTATTATTTTGTTGTTGAATAAAATACCCTTTATTTTTTTATACATATAAATTTTTAATAAAATAAAATGTATTTGATTTATAATAATAAAAATATTAAGTATATATAATAATTTTAAATTATTATTTTTATTGATAAAATAAATAAGTAGAAGTAAAGATATTTAATAATAAAATTTAGCAATAGAGAAGAGTGAAGTGTAATTAGTCCTTCTCTCAAGGGAGGGGCTATATTTTACTCAAAAAAATTTATTGTAGATCAATTCAACTGTCTAGAGAATAACAGCGATAAGTACCTTTAACATTTAGTGAACCACCAAGAAAATTATCACTAAGGTCCAATAATTCCAGCTGAGTAAAATTGACAAAATCTGTTACAAAGAGTAAAAGACTTCTATTAGAAAGGACAGTTGCCAACTAGTGAGTTTGATTGAAATAGCAAGTAATATAAATAGATTGAAGAGAGAGAAAAAGTGGAACTTGAATATACATGCCTTGAGGAGATAAAGAAGAATCTTGTTTGAACCAAGTGTCAGCTCCCTTAGCGATGCTAATCCATTCAATTCTCCAAAGATGTTGTTGTTTAGTTCATTATACGAAAGATATAGGGTCTCTAACTTCTCCAATCTCGGAAATCCTTTCAAAAGATGTACAAAGATGGGTAGTTTGAAGTTAAACATGAAAAAGGAAGAGTGAAACTACATATCACTTAGTAACAGGAGCAAAATTAAAATAATTGTGAATTAAAAATAGTAGAAGGACAAATTTTTTGTTATTTTTTATTGTTCAAATAATACGACATATTTGTTAACTTTTAGATAAATAAATAATCATCTGTTATGATTTTCGCAATTTTTTTTTTTTTGGTATAGATGTACTAGATTATATTTTTCCGAATTGTTTCCCAATCTCTTAAATTTACTCTTTTTACCATGTCTTTCTATTTTGTTTTGCTTTCCTAGACTAACTCCTTAGATTTATATGCAATCTATCTATTTAATATCTATAATCTAAATCTATCTATTCTTATATAGTATAATAGAATAGAATATACTATGAAAGTTCTTTCATTATCATTGACATGTAATATTTTCCTTTAACTTTGAATTTTAAATATTTTTAAATTATATTCTTTAATTTCTTATTCATAATTTCATTTATGCTCTTTCATCACAATTACTATGTAACATTTTTCTTGTTTCAATTAAGGGACAGGATCAAGGTATACTAATGTAACTTTATTAAATAACTATTACACTTTTGAATAACTTTTTATTAGACTGATTTTTGACAAAACTCACTATTGGATTAGAGATCTACGTTATATAGATTTTGTCTATAAAATATTAAATTAATATGAAGTCGTTTAATATAGTTTTGATATACATCAAAATCAACATAATATATGCTTAAAATGAATGAGAATAGAGTCACGCGATTACATTCTTATTAATATTCAATTTTTGTAAAATTTAAGTCATTGTAATGCAATGGTTGAATCAATAAAAAAATTATTTTATGTAAAGCTACTAAGTGGTGTAATAATGCTTAAAGTTATACCAATGTAACTTTATCCTTATCCATTAATTACTATTAATGTTATTTATTATATTTTAACCTTTCATATTTTCATCTACATCTTGCTAAACATTTCATAATCCTGCAATTTTTATATTTTGGTTTTTAAAAATAGTAATCAAAGTGAATAGTTTTTAATGTCACAACATAAGATATATGAAATATTTCATATAACATGATGAATTGAAATTTTACACTCAGTAAATTCAAGTTAGAGTTATCAAAATATGATTAATATTGAGTTAAATATTATTTTATAAAAATAAAGGGTAACAATCATATTTTTCATTATACTTTAAAATATTTAATTATATTTCCATCAATTTACTTTTTTTATATAAAAATTTAATTAAATATTTTCATAAAATAAGTAAATATAATTCTATCAAAATTAAATAAATTTAAATTTAATGAAGATTTATTTACTAAAAAATTAATAAATAAAATTTAATTTGTATCGTTCGCATAACACACAGAACAACACAGCTAATTTAGAATATATATATATATATATATATATAGTCACACTACCAACCAGCATTGCTGTCGTTCATTATAACATTTTTATGTTTGTTTCATTTTTATTTATTTTAAAAAATATAACTAACACCACCATAAATAATTCCTTATCGGTTTGTACTTTTGTTTTCGTACTCAATAGTGAAGTCATGCTGAATTTATATTGATTGACTCAAAATTCTTTAGTTAAAAATCAACTAAACACACATTACTCAAAGCGATTAAACTGATTAAAAAAATATAACAATAAGGTAGCATGAATTAAATAAAGAGTTTAATTTTGATATACTATTAGTGTAAAAAATTTATATATATATTTAATCATGTATTATCATATTAATACAAGTATTTGACTCAACTGTCAACTATTTTGAAAAACTTACAAATATAAGCATTTGATTCAATGATATTATAAAACTCTTTTATATTATAAATTAAAATTAAACTTTAAGATAAAAGAAATAGTATTTAAAAATGTTGAGATTGCATAGGAGCCAAGGCAAATGTTTGGATGTTGCCAAAAATGGATGAGATATGGGTTTTTCATCAATGAGAAGAGAATAAGAGGAAAGAAAATGAAAGGGAAAAATTAGAGAAGAGAAAATAAAAAGAAAAGTTATTTTTCTTTCTTGGTGTTTGATTTGATAGAAAAGTGAGGTTAAAGAAAATATAATTGTATAAAAATGATGTCTTTATCTTTTTGTCTTATAAGAAATCAAAGATGGTATGAAAATTTTACATCATTTTTATTCTTTGTCACCATTTTCTCCCAATCCGCAAGAAAAGTTTTATTGGGTCTTACTTATATACTATTGCTTATCAACTTTTTAGCCGTCCCAACAAATAATTGCCCTCTAGTTTTTTTTTTTTTTATCAATAAAGTCGGATAAGTAACATTAATGGCAGCATTGATAGTTATGGTGCCCAATATGCCAAACAAAATCAACTTAAAGGTAGAAACTAATTAGTGTCTTTATGGAAAATCTACTTTATAAGATTTTAAGATGTGGGGTTTATTTCAAAGTTTATAAACTTATTTTTTTGGTATTCCTTAACCAAAATCCCAAAATCATTAACTATTTAACTAAAAATTCTACTTATTATGGAAAAGCATAGATGATCGAATTCTTACACTCACAAATATTAATGTTGCTATTATTTATATAAGGGGCTTAACTTTAATATACAATTAATATAAAAACAAAACTCCCAAACTAGTTTATGACAATTTTGTCATTAGACAATTTGGTCCATGAAAAAAGAAATTATCAAATTGTCTTTGACAATACCAACCGTCAAACACTTGTTAGTCCCTAAAATTAAATTTAACACACTGCTTATGTGGCACCCAAATTAGTCCCTGGCAAAACCCATCTACCCATATCAATCGCTCATCTCACTTTCACCACCACCACCACCTCCACTGCCACCCTTACTTCTCTCTTCTCTTTCATCTCTACTCCCACCTCCACCCCCACCCCATCTCTAATCCACTCTCCAACACCATCTCCATCATCATCCACCATCATCCTTCAAGCCAAATCCTATTGAAGCCAAAAAAACGAAAAAAATGGAGCCTTATAAATTCTATAGAGCCAGAATTGATTCACAATTTTCTCGTCATCCCTTAAACCTCCTCCTCCATGAAATTCCAGTCTTTACATACCATGAAAAAAAAAATCAACTCCAATAATCATTTAAAGACCATTGAAACTTCTACAAACACTCTTTAAATTTCATCATAAACACAAACAATAACCCTAACCCCCATTCTTCATTCAACAATACTCCCCTCCAAAAAAAAAAGTAAAAAACAAGCAACAACCTTAGCCATAGTCACAAACGAACTACCACTAACCTTCTCCTTCTCAATCACGACCTCGCCTAGTCACTGTCGCATCTCACTATCGTGCTGTCATGGTCATAGCATCGTGTGCACCACCGAATCCACTACTACCACCTTTATCACCATTGCCATCGATGACAAGCTCCCTAGAGCCACCTTCTCCAACGTTGACAATGTTAGCAAAGTCAAGCAACAAAAACATCCCCTTTTTGCTCTCTCATTCTTTGTTAATGCTTCCATATCTTGCTTATTCTCTACTTCTCCTTTTTGCTTCAGCCATTTTTTGCGTGGTTGAATTCCTTGGTTCTTTGAAGAAGAACAAGGATAAAGAAGATGTGTGGTTTGTTTGATTGAGGAGTTGAATTTGATAGTTTTTTTTTTTTTGCCTTTGTTCGTCAATTTTTTTTTATGTGTTTGTTGAAAATCGATGAATCAGATAGGGATTGGTTAGCAGTGGATTAGAGAAAGGGGGTTAAAGTGGACGTGGAGATGAAATAGAAGAGAAAGATGAGACTGATGGTGGAGGTGAGGATGAGGACTATGGGTAGGTTAGATTTGTTAGGGATTAATTTGAGGTGCCATGTAAGCAAGTTCGTTAAATTTAATATTAGAAACTAACAAGTTCCAAAGTTTGATATTGCCAAGGATTAATTTGGTAATTTTATTTTTTGGTCATGGGCCAAGTCGTCTAATAATGAAATTGTCAAGAATCAATTTGAGTTTACTCTATAAAATCTTTTTATATAGTCATATAAATAATTTGTTAATATAAAAATATTTATTTAAAAAAAATTTATTTGTAATCACAATTTATAGGACATCATGCATACACTTTTATCTATTATTGGATGAGGTGTGCACCCACTTAATTTGGATTTCACATACATTTCATCTAATAGTAAATGAGAGTGTGTTGGCATGTATTACAAATTGCAAGTATAAATAACATTACTTTTTATTTAATTATATTTGATTAAACTAATGAGTCATTGATTGAACTAGTATTTGAGGAAATGGTGCGAAAAACATGGATTGGTGGATTAATTGACAATGTTATGGCATAGATGTACACTAAAGAAATTTTGTCTTAGGTGCAACAATAGTTGTAGCTAATAAGGGGTGAAAAATAGCTAAGGTTAGATCAGGCTTTACTCTTAAATAGGTTAGGTCTGGATTACAAACATTTAGTTTGAGCCTATCTAGTATGCTATAGGCTATTTTTTAAGACTAATTAAGTCTAACCTAACCTGAAACCTATTTAGAAAGTCTAAAATTCTAAAAAAATTAAATTTAGAGTAAAAAATATATAAATACACATACAAATACAAACACACAATTTGTAGAGCAAGCACATTTTAAATGTTAAAACTTGTAGTAGGAAAGCCAAAATAGTAGTTTGTTTGGTGGTAGAATGATGTGTCACTTAATAAGGGATTCTTATTTCAATTCTCACCTTTTGACTTTTTTTTTTTTTTGGTTATAATTGAACACGTGTTCTTAACTTTTAACATGTCAGGCCAAGTTGCAGACCCTCTCATGTTAGATGGCATGTTTCTATGCCTATAGCTGATTAAAATTTATAAAAACAATTGCAAAAAGCACAAGATATTCGACCATAAAAAACATAAGAAAAGAATATCTATATATATCACTATTAAAAAAAGAATTAATATATACTCTGACAAAAAAAAAGGAGAATTAATATTTGCAATTTGTGGGTTTAGTATTGATCATTGGTAGTCACAGGAGAAAAAGGTGGAGGTTGAAGATACATGCCTTGAGCAGATAAAGTACCATTCATTGAATTACCAATAAGGTACAGAGCCCTTAGCGATGTTAATCCTTTCAAACTTGACAAGATGCTGCTATTCATCGGTCCATTATCTGAAATATCTAAGGTCTCCAGTTTCTTCAATCTTTGAAATCCTTCAAAAATTAAGAAAAAAACATAGCAATGAAAGCCTGATACAATTTTATGCAAATATATATATATATATATATATATAATAGAAAACTCACACGTTGTTTATTGTCGTGATGTTCAGATTTCAACACTGCATGAATCTCCATGTATTTCATTTAGAATCACACATATTGCTGAATATGCGTGTGTACAGTTAATTTTTACCGAAGAACGGCTCCCCTTTATCAAAATGAAAATGATGGCCATGTGTGAAACAAAAAATGCAGAAATATACTTGCCTTGAGCAGGAAAAGAATCATTGATCCTGTTAACATCAAGATGCAAAGTCCTCAGCGATGTAAGTCCACTCAAACTTGGAAAGATGCTGCCATTTAGTGCGTTGCCTATAAGGTATAAGGTCTCCAACTTCTTCAACCATGGAAATCCTTCAAAAATATAGTGTGCAAAGGAGTTACGAAAAGCTTAGTTCAAATTGTTAATTTTTGCTTTATAATTTCCAGTTTCCAGTATAGAAACAAATTAAGTAGAATATGTGGG
The DNA here is from genome assembly GCA_030441495.1 of Dalbergia oliveri. Lineage (NCBI taxonomy): Eukaryota > Viridiplantae > Streptophyta > Magnoliopsida > Fabales > Fabaceae > Dalbergia > Dalbergia oliveri. The sequence continues at coordinate 11,141,320 of JAMLFY010000012.1, read as the reverse complement.
GCAAAGGAATAAATAATATACCTTCATTGTTACTCCATCCTTTAAAATTGTTCCCAGACAAGTCGAGGCTAAGCAGCTCTTCAAATGGACGAAGCGAAGAGACGTTTAACATGTATTCCTCATCAAAGTCGGATGGTAAGAGGGCGTCGAGGGATAGATCTGTTACGTGTCCTGTTGAGATATTAGAGCATTTGACTCCTTCCCAAGCGCAACAATTGCTGCCTCTATCCTCAACCCATGATGCTAGTCGCCACTCTGCATAATCACCCCCATGTGCTAGGAAGTATGCTTTGATCTCAAGGAGGCCTGTTCTCTCCTTCTCTAAGCACCCGTCGCATGCTTGCATTCGGAGAGCAACAAGAAAGAAAAGAGCACTTATTAGAACCCAACCCAACCTCATTTCTATTCTATGTGTTCAACTTCAACTTCAAGTTCTTGTGGCACCTTCAACTTCTCCAGCAGCTTTAAATAGACTTTTCTTATGCACGAAATTGTGGCCAAAAACAAATTGGGAAGACTTTTGAGTTTACTTGGGAATAAGAAATTTCGCACCTAGTGCCCTACCAATGTTCTTGTCAAATTTTAAAGTATATAACTCTATTGCTTACAAAAAACACAAAATTGCTTTTCAGTATTGGACTAAAATGCGTGTTTGACAAATGAACCACAATAAGTTTTTTATTTTTTTCCTAATAAAAGGTGTTTTGAGTTGATTAAACATATTTAGAATAAATAATTTAAACTGAAAATTTTAGAGTAAAAACCACTCATAACTATAATTGAAAAAAAAAATCTTCAACATTTTTTGTTATAATTCTTCTAGATTATTTTGAATCTATATATAAGCATTTTCTTGTTTTACTATGATGAGAACATCAAATATTATTTAATCTAATTATCACTTTTCTAGCAATATGTTACATAAAATTAAATTTGTTGAATAATTTTAAAAAAATAAGTTATTATATTTAAAAATAAATTAATTTTATCATAATTAAATTATAAGAAAATTCTGCATGTGTCATAGCATATCCATGAAAATTTTCACCTAATTTTTACCTTTCAATCAAAGACACTCTAAATCTACATGACCAAAATGAAGTAAATAATAAAAATAATAAATGGTAGTAATTTTTTAACATGCAAACCCCTTGTTGAGGTTGAGTTTTTCATCATTTATCAAAAAAAAAAAAATGCAAACCGCTTAATGACAAGGAAAAACTTCAAATTGAGGGGAAGTTGAAAGGTTTTTATTTAAAAGATAACAATGCTGTTTTTCTCTAAATATAATGATAAAACCATAACACTCTTTATTCAAATTATGGAAAATACACTTCTTTATGTAATAAAAGATACTATGAGTACAGATAAAAAAAAAATTATTTACAACTTTTTCAATAATTAAAAGTTCTTAACTCTCATAGAGAGAATGGAGAACACACAATATTCATCATTATAATCAGGAAAGGAAAATGAGGCTCAAAAAGAGTTTAAAACCTATCTAAGGTCCAACCACAATACAAAAATAGCCAGCAAAAAAATGATTAAATGAGATATATAAATAAATCAATAACCAAAACAGAACCATCGCACGTAATTACTACTCATCAATAAGGCTAAAACAAAATCTTCATCATCGACCGAGGGCATAGCACATAATTATTGTATATTATTTAACTAGTTCCGGGAGCACTTGTTCGATATACTCTATTTAATAATAGAGTAACATTTAAAGTGAGAGTTGAAAGTGAATCTTACATAAGATTTACTTTATTAATAGGTATAGAATATATTCTGATTGTATCCTAGAAGCATACAACGATTTTGATCATGGTTGAGATCCTACTTTTAATGTTTCAGGATTTTATCATGAATTATTGATTTTAGTTAATTTTGTCGAATTTTATTGAGATTTGATCCAATTGTATGATTCAATTATGGATTCTTGACTTGTGATTTAATAATAAATTCAAATAACATTTGGGATCAAAGTATAAGAAAAAAAAATCTTAGGGCATAAAAAATTATTTGACCATGGATTGACGACATGACATTGAATAAAAGCATGTGAGAGGTTGAGTGCTTACACTTAAAGGATTATGTTATTTATATTCATAAAATATAAGATATTATATAAATTTATATTTTATTTATTATTGAATGAGATGTAAATTCTATTTAAAGAGTTTATATCTCATCCAATAATAAATGAGGTGTAAATTAACACAATATCTTATACTCTATACATATAAATAATACAATTTCCACTAAAAAAAAGTAACTAAACCCTCTTAACTTCAAGAGTACGGAACCAACAACCTACAATTATTTCTCTTTATTATAGACAAGAAGTCAGTCAATCAACCCCTACGCTTGTCCTTTTTCACAGCTGAAAGTGATTTATGCGCGTTCTAATTAATGTGAAGAGGAAAGCATTTGCCTTCCCCATTGGCTCATTGCGAATGAGACCTATAGAACCATACGCGCAAAACGAGCATAGTGGATAGACTCCACTGAAAGTCGTAAATAATTAATTGGAACATCTTGCTGAATTTATTTGCTGTAAATTTTCTCAATAAAAAATTGATTTAATCCATTTCTAGTTTCCTTTTATTGCTTTCAATAATCTTTTTTGTCGTAGCGTCATTCTAGATGATTATGCAGCAAAAAAGAGGTGAATATGATAATGATCATATTCATATGTTATTATTCCCTATAATTCTTATTGTTTAATAGTAAATATAATTGTATTATTTTAAATTTAATTTTAAAAGTTTTATTTTGAGAGCAAACATACTAAACGTATTTTTCTTATTTTCTCTACTTGTAGATAAGATATACTTTTACAGATGAAACCCATTTCCTAAATTTTTAAAAATCCGAGAATGAAAACCATTTTCATGGAATGGAAATAAGAAAGGGAAATAGAAAGTGGTTTTGTAAACAAAACATGGTCTAAGTGTTTGTAACTCTCTGTTCACTGAGTACAGAATATATCTCTAGATTGCAAGTGTCAATTTCCAATAGTGCCTTTTCCCTAACTTTTTTTTTTGGTACATCCTTTTCCCTTACTTTTGAAATGCTTTGAACCAGTCTTCTAATTGGCTTGAAATAATTTTTTTTTCTAATGATATTGGCTTGAAATAATTGCATAACGGGACCAATAAGTTTATATAAAAAAATGTATATATAGCTCTTCTTTTTTGGGTAGATATATAGCTCATATTTTAAAAAGTCTCCAAAATTTATGTGGATTATTTCTTCTAAAATCATTTCTTCAAATTGGTATGGCACGTTAGATTGTGAACAATGCTTTGAATGATATATCAAAAGAGTATAGGGAAATCAAGTTAGAGAGCCCAACGACGAGACTTGTCAGTATAGTGCCAACCACGACACAAACACCAAATCAGTTCTAAAACTTCAAATCTAGCAATTTTCAAGAGGAATAATGTTATTTGAACATTTGAAATTGGGTGCTCATTAAGATACCTACCTCATCATCCTTGAATGTAATAGATGAATGGAGTAAGTAGGGGCTATCATCACATGCTATGATATAAATTTTTAGTGTTTTTTAACATGCTATTGTGAGATTAACATTTCAAAATTAAATCTTACTATTCTTTTATGAACAAGATTAATCATTGATCAATCCGCTAAGGCTTAAGGATATGAAAAATCTTTGAACTTCACAGGTCAACAAACACATCGGAATTCATCATTGGATAATTGGCCTAGGGTGAAGTACTTGCATGAATGCATTGAGAGTGTGGTTGATATGGTAAGGTACTTCTATTTTCATTTTCAAGAGAAGAATTTATACAAATGTCAAAGATTATATTATGCGCGCACACTTTGATGTCTTAAATCTTCATTTTTATTATTCTCTATAATTCTCTCTATTTTCAATAAATACATTGATTAAACAGTTTGTAGTTGATGTTTATTAGTTTTATAAGAACCCTAATAAAGGTCACACCCAAAAAAAAAAAAAGAACGCTAATAAAGGTCCCCCCCTCCCCCTTTTCTCTTTTTCCGCCATGCCCATCTTTTCTTTCTTTTTATTTTTTATTTTTTTGCTTTTTTCTCACTTTGAAAGAAATGGCCTTGATGTAAGAGGTTATTTTGTGTGGGCCTTCTTGGATGTGGTCGGAGTTATTGGGTGGATTGAATGAAGTTATGGCCTATATTACATTGATTTGAAGGACCCCACTTTGAGGAGGCAACCTATGCTCTCTGCAGTATTGTACTCGAATATTCTCAATAGGAGGGCTATGGACCCAATGGTTGTGAAATCCAGCCGAAGAATTTGAAAAATGAAAAGCCATGAAACATGGCATTAAATGTTCAACAGTCAAGAGTGCTTGGATGAAGAAAATTCGGTGCATACATGAAGAAATTTCTTCTTCAGCAGAAGTTTGCAGTGTACATTCACACGGCACGAAACCTCCATATCAAGCAGTGAGAGTTAGAGAGCTCCAGAGTGAAGGGAGATACACTAAAAATGTATTATTCTCTTAGAGGGAGAGGAGAAATTGAAAGTGTGAGTAAATATCAAAAAGTGTAAGGTGTTGATAAATACATTGAAAATATTTTAATATCATTTCTATTATTTCTTAGTATTGCAAAATTATAGTATTTAAATAGAAGAATTCTTATCAAAAAATATTATATTTATCTTTTGGGTATGAGAGTATGCAAATGATATTTTATAATTATCTTGAATATAATGAAATATTTTTTCAGAATTTATCCTGATTTTTCCTTTCAGTATTTGGGGATTTCTATGTTAAAATTTGGTGTTTATTTTCTTTTGGCTTTGTATATATTTATTATCGTTGTGCTGTGCAAATTGATAGATTTAATTTTATCATATTTATTTTGGTGTTTATTGCTAGACATAGACATCATCTAATTATATTATGAATCAATCTTTGAGTCCAACAATTGTCACCATGAAAACTAAGAAGAATGCATCTGTGCTATACATCACTTCCTTACTGCATTATGCCATTTAAATAAATTAGGACTTGTTAAAATTGAAGTAATATGACCTGGCAGGATGGTCATCATTCGGTACTTTGTGTAACATGTTAAGAATAAAGTGACATTATTCATGGTGTAAATTAATGAAATTTTAATATAATATAATCAACATGACATTGAATATATTTCCTACAATATTATGACCGTGAGTGTCCATATTGTTTCATACTATATGGTGATGAAGCTTGTACAAACAATGACATGAAGCTGTTCAAGCCGGGCATCACAATCATTGTTGTTTTTGTCCTAACATTACTAACACGCAAATTTCGAAACTCGAACAGAATTAATCTTAAAAATTTGTATTCTTCATGGAAAATCTCTTCTCGTGTAAGTTTATCTCTAAAATCAACAAGGATATATTCATCTTTAATTTATTTTTTAGTACATCTTGATCATAAACCATAAAATTTAAGGCGGATTCTCACATACATTCATCAGTCAATGCCTATCCTACAGTCGTCTATGTGGAAGTCCATGGGCATGCCACGTGTGGTAAGTTAACTTGCCATTAACCACATTTTGTAAATGTGGTTACACGAATTGAATCCTGTTACTCAACACTAACCCATCATTCTTTGCCACTTTCACCCTCTCTCTCCCCCTCCCAACACACCTCCGCTGCACCCTCCCTCCGATGACAACCTCTTCTCACCCCAACACCTCTACGTGAGCCAAATCCCAACTCAAATAATCAAACCCCAACTAAAAATATAAGGCTACTTTGATTTCAAAGCGAGTGTGCCTTATCCATCGAAATAATTGAAGGAATCTCCTGAGTGCTTTATTTTCAAGTTCATTAATATCTTTTCAAGGTTGGATTGACTATGAGTATTGATGCATGTACATGTTTAATTTTTCCTTCACACCATCTGAATATTGTAATTTTCTTTGGATTTTTATCCATATTCTCAAAAGATTTGTCAGAATGTGGAAGGACATGGTAGAGTGCTATCGATGCCAGGTTAGGAAATTTCCAAAGCTAAAACTTTAGATTCCTCTACGTTCAACAGGAAGCTTGGCAAGGCTCATATTGATGCAACCATAAAACTCAAGTGTGAAGTGAGAACTGAACTTAGCATCTCAGATTGGATCCACGCCCAATAGTTGTTGGGAGCCAACCAAACGACAACACCCCACCTTCAAAAGTTCCAATTTTTCATATACCCATTTGGATCCAAACCTCACATAACTTTTTTTCCTTCTGATTTTTTTCCTAACCTTCGCCATCGACAACCTCCTTCTCTCATTCACCTCGATCTCATAGCCTCCTAAACTCGCCAAACCTTAGCCTCAACGTCACTAAGGCCTTAATCGATGGCCACAACTTCAACGTCGCAGCTTGATCCATGCTCATCTTCTCCGCATCGTGGAAGAATTTGAGGCCGACGAAGGCCCTCAAAATCACAATGTTCATCCCCGTTGACGATGCGTTTGCCAATCCGCAACCCGCCATGAGGGAACCCTCTACAATGACACCGCGAGAGAGGCCATGGGTGCGGGCAGCTTCACGTCTCAACATCTCCCGCGTGACCATAGATCCACCTCAATAGTCGGTCCCTTGCGTCCACGATTTGCCTCCCCTAATCGACTTCTCCACGCACTCCGTTGACACCGGAACCGCCAGGCGAGTGGCCCCGACCTCGACCTTGACCTCGGATGGTGAGTGGCCTCCGTGATCATCAGGAATCATCGAAGGGGAGCGACTAAGAGGGTGGAGCGGCTGGGGTGAGGAAGGATGGTGTTTGTGGAATAGCTGGGTGTGAAACTCAAAGCCATTGTTTATTCTTTCTTTGTTTTTTTTTTTAAACCTAGATCTGAGGCTTTGGTTGAGGTTTGAAGTTTGATTATCTAAGTTGGGGTTTGGCTCAGGAAAGGTGTTGGGGTGATGAGAGGTTGTCATTTGAGGGAGGGTGCAGCGGAGGTGTGTTGGGAGGGGAGTGAAAGTGGAAGTGGAAGAGTATGATGGAGATTGGGCTAATGTTTACCAAGAGGTTTTAATTCGTGTAACCACATTTACAAAGTGTGGTTAATGATAGCTTGACTTATGACAAGTGGCATGTCCATGGACTTCCACATAGATGACGGTAGGGAAGGTATTGACTTATGAATGCAGGGGAGTGGGCACCAAAATTTAAAGGTGAAGACACTCTTACTTGTTTACTTTAAAGACAGCAGACAAAGAGGATTCTTGTCCATACACTGAATTCAAAATCATTTGTTAAGCCAAGTCTATAAACTTACAATGATGTGAACTACAAAAGCTTAACTTTAAACCCCCACTCTGATAAAAATGTTCAATAATCACCATCTTCCTCTCCGTTCTCTGTCCTCCCCACTCACCAATAATTTGAGAAGGTACATTTCAAGGGTGATTTTATTAAATATTATCAACGAAACTAACTAACTCCATGCATAAATGTGTCTAACTTGGAAAAGTGCTTTGGTTTGACTTGACTAATCAGTTTAAGACTTTATAACATGTAGACAAAAGAATTAACCAAATAATTCCAAAATTTTCTAGCAACAAAGGATGAATCTGCTCTGAATTGCCTTAACCTCTCCGCCTGTGCTTTGGGGTTCAGTGGTTGATGAATTTGATGGAAAGTTAGTATATCTACGTTTGCTGTTTTTTTTTTTTTTACCAACAAAAACGTTAAATAGTTTTTGGTTTGGAGATGTTTCTAATTTTCCAGTTTCTATTTAGATGAAATTGTTCCATAAGTTTTTCAACCTTTTTTAGCCAGTGAATTTAATATCAGTCAATATTCAATGGTGGAAATTTATCCATACAGTTATTTGCCTGCAACATGAGATAAATAAATTAATTAAACTACAAAGGTTGTGAACATCTGATATCCGAAGCAATAGAAAACTTCGTTTTTGTATATGCCGAATTATTTCTTTATACCCTATGCAATGAATTTGCCACTCACCTTTTTTTTTTTTCATATTAATTGGGCCCAGAGATATGTAGCATTGTTTGTCTTCATGGTCAAATGGCAGGTGTTATTCAATTAGTGAAATCGAATTCGAGAATCATATCAAGTCACACGTAATAAAGAGTGAATAAAGTTTTAAAATCAAGTATCAATTCAAATGAGTGATTTACAATATAAGAAAAATGTAAATAGAATAATCAAATGCTTTAACTCAAATGAAAAAGAAAATATGAAACTAAAAATAAATTGTTGAGAAATATGGATGGAAGACGGATATTATGGGTTGATTTCATTAAGTTCTTTGGAATTGCACTACCTAATTGTTAAAATCATTTCCTAATAATATTATTCTTGGTTGAATTACCCATTGTTAATAGTGATAACACGATCTCTCACCACTATAACTCTCTTAGGAAAAACCAAACAGTCAATCTCTTGTACTATTTTAAATTTATCCTAAGGATGAAGAACAAGAATTCTCAAAGAGCACATAGATAAACACTTCTATTTATACTGCTTTAACCTATGTTAAATTCTAGTTTAGCTTATTTTATAAAGTTAAATATATTTTGACAATATTAAAATATACATCAGTTAATGGCGACCAAATTAAACCAAGAACATCATTAAAATTGCTAGAAAATAAGAAATAAATTAAAATAAAATTTTAAAAATAAAAAGGGTGCAAAATAGTTCCATAAAAATCCATCTCCCTAACATTTTTGGAAGTTTAGAAAGACATAGAAGCAAGAACAAATGCAATGATCCAAAGAAGAACTCTAAAACTAAAACTTCAAAAATTCCATTGAAGAAATTAAAAGCTACCTATTAATTATATCCTTGAAAGTCAAACTGAATAAGATAATTAAAAGGTAAAAGCAAAAGTACTATAATGCCTTTCTATTTGCATGCTAACTCCTCAATGCTAGCATCACAATACCAGACTTAGGCTTGGTTTGGTATTGTTATGACTCTCAAAAAGCTGTTGAGCTCTTTGGTTCTTAAAAGATTATTATCAAAAGTCATAGTAATATCATTTAATGAAATAATTCAAAAGTTGCTTTCAATATGCATGACTCATTGAAATAGTGGTTGATAAATATATTATAAAGTTACTCTCAAAATATAAAATGATTATAATGGACATAAATATTTGTATGAAAAAAAAATTAAATACCTTAATCAATAGAAGGATAAAGTTGGATTTTTATTAAAATTCAAGGGTTATATTAGTTTTTTTAAATTATTTTGAATTTTAGATAGCAGGAGCCGACTTTCAAAAACATGCCATCGAAAATACTTGGAAGATTTTCAGATAAATCAAGGAACCAAATGTGACCTTCTGGACTTCAATACTATCTAGTTGTGCGCTACATTCTAGCGGGGAAGACAATCAGTCTTTTTAGAGAAATGTTGAATCAGGTTATTAAACCAAATGATGCTACACTATATAACAGAATGTGCCTTATGTTGGCTGGGTTATTAAGGAAGGTTATTGTGGATGGGCTAAAGGGAATAGTAATCGTGTGTTGTTAGTGCATTATGTTTGGATCTTATCATTCCTTCCTAAATGCATTTACTAGTTTGCTTGAGCATTTTAGAAGAGATGTTGGACCTAAGGTTAGGCATGTTGTGGCTCAACACCATGCTGAAGGCATCACTTAGAATTTGTTGCATAGGGAAATGAGAGTTTTTCCCCATTAAGGTTTGCTATTTTTGGCTAATATAAAACATAAAGGTAGTAATGGCTCCAAAATTCTGGTTGTATTGGAACCATTGCATACACTTAGCTGGAGACTAGTGAGGGACACTTCTGCATGTAAGACTTCGAAGTGGTGTAGCTATATTAACAGCACTCTTGACCTTGAGGACAAGATTGATTTTAAAAGAGGAGGTAATGTAACATGTATGTACAAGTTGAACTCAAGCCCATCAGGACTAGCCCAAGCCTATGAGAAGAGCAAAACATAAAAATGGAGAATAATGACACAAGGAGTATAAGCTAATTGTGGTATATTTTCCCTTTGATATTTCTCTTTCTTCCTAACTTTTTTTGCTTCTTCATTCACTTCTTATATTGATTCTTCTCTATTTGGTTTAGGTCTTCAAAGTTTATTGTGGAGTTTGATCTATTCCTTGCTATCCCTTATTATGCCATTTGTGTTTTTGATACTTCTTATCAGTGATTCTTAGTACTTAATACTTCTTATCAGTGATTCATAGTACTGTTACATTAGAGATATACTCCTATTATTACATTGAGTTCGTAGATTCTTATTGCATTTGTTAGGTGGCTTGCAATCAAAAGGTGCGGCCACCAAAAGAGAAAATCAGGTGAAGTTACTATATGCATGCACAGGAACTTCACATGTGATACAGGTACCACTAAATCACTATAAGTTACTTACGCGTGTATAGTAACTCTCAAAAACTCTATAAATAGAGAGGATGGAAATAAAGGAAAACCATGCTAAGCTGAATGCATTTCTAAGTTTTAGAAAGAAGCAGTGTAGGCTTCTTGTAGTGAGAGAAAAATAGAGTGTATGTAAAAAAATTCTAATAGTGTAGTGTGAGTATACACTAGGGGTTTTGAGTATATTCTCTAGATCTCTAATACTATAATTTGTAGTAGAAGAGAGTCTCATGGAGATACACTATATTGTAATTATTCATAAATATAGTGGAATATTTTTTCAGTTTGGCCCGTAGTTTTTCCCTCAAAATTACAGGAGGGTTTTCCACGTTAAAATATTGGTGTGTAGTTCTCTTGATTATTTTATTAGAGTGAATAGTAATAAGTACTATTTATAAATAGTGATGTAGGTCCCACTGGATTAATATTAATGCGGTTTCACTAGGACTATTCACATGAATAGTGACACATGGGTCCCATTGCGGATTAGTATTCATCGTGCTTTATTTAACCGTTACTCTCCATAAATTTGGGCACGCTTTCGCTCACATCCATAAAGTGTTTATTACACTTGGGATGTACCCAACTCTTGATATTCCCTAGCAAGTGGTATCAGAGCTTTAGTTCAGTGGGATTTATTCTTAGGATGCAGTGTGATTGCAACTTAGTCTGATCTTCCACATCAAAAAGAATTTTTCCCTAGTACTTGAGGATCATCCTTTGGTTGCAGTGTAATACCTGAGAGTAGTTTGAAAAGGTTTTGGTTTCAAATCCAAGATGTCAATGCCAAAATTTAAAGTGGAGAAGTTTGACAGGTCCAATCACTTCAGACTATGGAAGCTGAAACTTTAGGCACTACTAAATTAGCAAGGTGTTGCAAAGGCATTGGAGGGCAAAGAAAAATTGCCGAAATCATTACCTAAGGACAAGAAGGAGGAGATGATGGTCAAAGCATTGAGTACAAAACAGCTGAGTCTTGCGGACAATGTTCTGAGAAGTCATGGAAGAAGAAATTGCTGATTCATTATGGAAGATTTTGGAAGAAAAACATTTCGTAAAGACCTTGTCTAACAAGATTTATCAGAGAAGTGACTGTACATGCTCAAATATTCAGGAGAAAAATCAATGCAAGAGCATATAGACGACTTCAATGATGATCTCAAATGTTGGAGCCTGGAATTAAAGTAGAAGATGTTGATCAAGCTATGATCTTGTTGACTTCATTACCTCCATCTTATGATAATTTCTATGATACCATACTTTATGGTAGATTTGATATCTCAATGAAAAATTTCAAAGAATCACTGATGAGAAAGGAGAATCAGAAGTTAGTTTTCTGACCAAATGCCGAAGGTCTTGCAGATGGGTTGTTCGTGACGAGAGGACGTAGTCAAGAAAGAGGATCGAGAAGCAAGAGCAAGAGAAGATCAAAGTCCAAAAAGCACAAATCTGTAAAGTGCTTTCATTGTCACTAAACGGGACATATCAGAAGAAATTGCCTAGAAGAAAGGAGAAATCAGGAGATTCCAACAAAACAATTGAAAGTTCTGAATGATAGTGATGCTGATGCTGCAGCCTTGACAATATACACATGTGACACCGAAAATGAGTGGATCTTGGATTTTGGCGCATCTTTTCACATGACACCTAATCGAAACTTTTTCTCATCCTATAAAAGCAGAAGGAAAAAGATAGATTAGGAGATAATAGAATTATTTCAATTATTGGTGAAGGAGATGCATAAGTTAATTTGGATTATGATACTAAAAGGACGTTTCAAGTATAGCATGTATCGGAATTGGGTAGAAACTTGATCTCGTTGAGTACCCTAGATAATCGGGGTACAAGTTCACTGAGAGAATGGTTTCTTGAAGGTAATCAAAGGCTCGATGGTGGTATTGAAAAGAAAGCTCAGAACGGAATCTATCTATTGCTAGGAAGCACAATTGATGGAACTGTTCTATCCTCTGAAAGAAATGATAATGCTACACGATTGTAGCACATGTGGCTTGGTCATATGAGTGAGAAAGGAATAACCATACTTGCTGCAAGAGGCTTGCTGAAAGGCCTAGAATTGCAAACTTGGTTTCTGTGAAAACTGTGTATTTGGAAAGCAGAAATGGGTTGAAGTTCAATTCTGGAAAACACAACAGTAAGGGAATATTGGAGTATGTTCACTCGAATGTTTGGGGTTCAGCCCTTGTTAACTTTTTAGGTGGAGCTTGCTATTTTCTTACTCTAATAGACGATTATTTTAGGAAAGTCTGGATTTATTTCCTAAAGAAAAAGAAGAGGTGTTCAACAAATTCAAGCAATAGAAGGCCATGGTCGAGAAGCAAACCTGCGGTCAGCCAAAAGACCAATCTGACAATGGCGGAAGTTTGCAGGAAAGAATTTTTGGAGTTCTGGAGAAATGCTGGTATAGTAAGGCACCATACTGGAGTAGGAACACCACAATAAAATGGAGTTACAGAATGAATGAACAAAACACTTCTGGAGCATGCAAGAAGCATGTAAATCAATGCTACACTTCCCAAATAATTTTTTTGGTTGAGGAAGTCAATACAGCTATATATCTAGTAAACAGATCTCCATCAACTGCTATTGATCTGAAGATTCCACAAGAAGTATGGTCCACTCAACCTGTAAACTATTTTGATTTAAAGATATTTGGTTGTCCTATATGCCCATGTGAGTGATGGAAAACTTGAGGCAAGGGCAAGAAGGTGTATATTTCTAGGGTATGCACGAGGGGTGAAAGGCTACAGACTATGGTGTACAGAGAAAGCAAGTTCACCCAAAATCATTGTCAGCAAAGATATCACTTTTGACGAGGCGGCAATGTTAAATTAAAAAAGGAATCTAACCTAGATGAGGAGAGACAGATCATGGTGCTAAGAAGCAGGTGGAGCTGGAAATTGATTGTGGAAAGGTGAAGCAAGAAAAGGATGCAATGGATCAGCGAGACTTCAGGTGTTGCTCAACCTGAAGTAGAACAATAAGATGAACCTGATTATAAGGAGACGTGAACAAACCAGAGAGAGAGCCATACATTATTGCTACTGGAGAAAAGCGAGAAATTCAGAAACCAAAATGATATCTAAATTCGGCTGGCCGTGCACTCGACTCATTAGATGTAGATCCTATAGCCTTTGCATTGACTATGGCGGATGATGCAATTGGAGATGAACCATATACCTACCATGATGCAGGAGAAAGTAAAGAGTCGAAGTAGTAGCTGATAGCAATGAATGAGGAGATTGAATCGCTTCAGAAAATTAGATGTAGAAGTTGGTACAACTTTTGAATGGGAAAAGAATTGTTGGCTGTAAATGGTTCCACAAAAGGAAAGAAGGAATTTTTAGCATTGAGCCCCCAAGGTTCTAGGCGAGATTGGTAGCAAAGGGTTATACTCAGAAGGAGGGTGTTGACTTCCTTAAAGTATTCTCTCCTGGTGAAGCATAGCTCTATTCGGATCCTATTAGCTATTATGAGCACGTTTGACTTGGAGCTAGAATAGCTTGATGTGAAGACGCGTTCTTACATGGTGAGCTAGAGGAGCAGATCTACATGAGTCAACCAGGGGGTTTGTAGTTCCCGGAAGGAGAACCATGTTTGCCTATTGAAGAAGTCATTATACGGCTTGAAGCAATCCCCGTTGCAATGGTACAAAAGGTTTGATGCATTTATGATTAGTACTAGATATAGTATGAGCTAATATGATAATTGCATCTACTCTAAGGAGCTTTCAGATAGTTCAGGATTTCTCTATTGTTGTATGTAGATGATATGCTAATTACAGCTTAAACAAGGCTGAAATTAGTATGTTGAAAACTGAGTGGGAAAAGAGTTTGAGATAAAAAAACTTAGGTGCGGCAAGGAAAATTCTTGGAATGGAGATTTGTAAGGAGCGATATAGTGGCAGGTTGTGCTTGGCACAATAAAATTACATTATAAAAGTGTTGCAATGCTTCAATATGGATCGGTCCAAACTAGTTGGCACCCGTTAGCTGCACATTTTAAGCTATCTTCGAAGGAATGTCCAGAATTGAGGAGAAGCTTGGAGCATATGTCTCATATACCTTACTCTAGTATAGTTGGCAGTCTCATGTATGCTATGATGTGCACTAGACCAAATCTTTCACATGCAGTAAGTGTGGTAAAGATTTATGAGCAAACCTGGAAAGACACACTAGGAAGCTATGAAATGGATCATGCAGGACCTGAAAGGTTCCATTGATGTCTGTTTGGTGTTTGAAGGTCAAAAGAATCGTGGAGTTGTGGGTTATGTAGATTCTGATTATGCAGGTGATTTGGATAAAGGAGGTCATTGACAGGCCATATCTTTATAGTCTTTGGATGTACTATTAACTAGAAGGCAACAGTGCAATCTACGGTGGCATTGTTAACTACTGAAGCTGAATATGTGGCATTGACTAAGGCGTTAAAGAGAGCATTTGGGTGCACAATCTTTTGGATAGTTTTGGGTTGAATCAACATGTACCAGTTGTACATTGTGATAGTCAAAACACTATTCATCTAGCTAAAAACCCAGTCTATCATGAAAGGACTAAGCATATTGATGTTAGATTTCATATTGTCAGAAAGCATCAGGAATGGTACCTGTGAGAAGATAGCCACAGTTGAGAATCCAGGAGACATATGACAAAACCATTACGAATTGACAAGTTTAAGAATTGCTTAGGCTTGGTCAATATTTGAGAGGTTGAAGGGTGTTGCAACTGCAAGCCAAGGTGGAGAATTGTTACGTGGCTTCCAGTCAAAGGTGTGACCACCAAAAGAGAAAATCATGTGAAGTTACTATGCTCATGCACAGGTTTCACATGTGATACAAGTACCACTGAAATTCAGAAGTTACTATGCACATGCAAAGTAACTCTCAAAAGCTCTATAAATAGAGGGGATGGAAAGAAAGGAAAACCATCCCAGCTGAATGCATTTAGCTTTTTAGAAAGAAGCAGTGTAGGCTTCTTGTAGTGGGAGAAAAATAGAAAGTATATGTAAGAAAATTCCAAGAGTGTAGTGTGAGTATACACTGGAGGTTTTGAGTATATTCTCTAGATCTCTGTAATACTATCAATTGTAGTAAAAGAGAATCTCACTTGGGATACACTATATTATAATTACTCATAAATATAGTGGAATATTTTTTTGGAGTTTGGCCCGTGATTTTTCCCTCAAAATTACATGAGTTTTCCATGTTAAAATATTGATGTGCAATTCTCTTAATTATTTTATTGGAGTGAATAGTAATAAGTACTATTCATAAATAGTGATGCGGGTCCCACTGAATCAAAATTATCACAGTTTCACTGTAGGACTATTCAATGTGCTTCATTTATCTGTTACTCTCCATAAATTTGGGCACACTTCGACTTACATCCGTAAAGTGTTTATTACACTTGGGGTTTACTTAACTAACAGCATTTGCTTTGTTAGGTTGAGGAATTAGTTATGTACATGAGTTGTACTATCTCAATGCCCTAAAATAAGACAAAAGAGCAACCATGTCATGGATATAAACCAATATATTATTAAGATAACTAACACAAAGTCCCTCAAATAAGGTATTAAAGTAGTGTTCATAAGGGATTGAAATGTAGAAGGAACATAGGTGAGCCCAAAGGGCACTGCTAACCACTCACAATTGCGTTCAAATATCTCCAATGATGTCTTGTGCATCTCCTACTCCTTTATTCAAGTTTGACAAAACCAAATTTCAAATCAAGCTTGGAAAGAGTTACAACTCCTCCTTATTTTCCTAAAGCCTCATCAATAACCCAAAATAAGGAACAATTGGGAAAGATATTGTTGAGAGCTTTATAAGAGGAGAGCAATGTGATCTCTCTATACCCTATTAGCCAAAGTCATTCCCCCTCCTACCTGCCACCTATCCTAAATTGTTATTCTCTACTTTACTATGATATTTTTCTTATCGCTCTCCTTTCATCACCCATCTTTCCTTGCCTTTCTCTAATACACATAGGCCAAAGAGTTATCAAGATTCCTTATGATAGATGGAAAAAAAAATATGCTATAGGAGTAGAGATGTCTTATCAAAGCAAACTATACTGAATGTCTTGATCGTATAAGTATTACTCAAGCGATAATTGAGAAATTTTTCCTTTTTGTGCCATTGTTCCTTTTTTTCATATCTTCTATATTATGCTAGGAAAGATGATCCTCTATACAAGCTTCTAATGAGCTTGAAATAATTGTTGTATCCAAATGTATAAAAGCTCGTATAAGAAGAACTCAATATTAAATTCATAACATAATTCAAATACCAAACTGATTCATACAAACTATTATACCATTATATCATACAAACTACGAACCATTGCAGGAGACATTCTTTAACACAATGGAAAAGATGGAAAACATTTATGTATAATCTTACTAATGCAATAAAACCAAACCATGTGCCAATAAGCATTGATGCACAATATGATTATAAACCCTAACAATATTGTTATGTAAGATGCTGAAACTCCAATAGAATGCTACCATGTCCAATGTTGTTTCCTTTTCTTCTGTGTTATTGGATTGTGATGGAGGTGAAGCTGTAGCATTTCCACACTTGTGCTTTAGTAGTGGGCAACATAGATTAGGATTACCTTTGTAGTTCTCCTCATCATAATTTGCAAATTGTCCTGACTAGGTGGTGTTCCAGAAAGATTGTTGTATGACACATTGAAGATTGATAAAAAGTTCAATCTGTCAGTCATAGGTATTTGACCATTTAAATTGTTGAAGGACAAGTCAAGATTCTCTATTGGGTGAGGTTGGATAATGATTTTGGAATAAAACCTGACAAGTAATTATGAGCTAGGTTCAATGCTCGAACTTGTCCCAAGTTTCCAATTTGAGAAGGGATGAAACCTGTTAGCTTGTTGCATGATAAATCCAATCCAGTCATGCTCTCTAAGATGTAACTTTCATAAGAGTAATAATTACTCTTTGTTCTGAATTCTGCTACTACTTGTGCATTGTCATCCCATTTTATACCATTTTGGGGATAAAATATGGATGCACTTGCATTGAAGTAAGATTATTCTAATGGAAAGTAACCCTTTGTATTGAATTGAAAATCATTAGGTTGATTATCATTCTGATATCTTTCCATTCGATTGACAAATTTGTGAAGCAAGATGGTATTGTACCATTAATCATGTTGTGTGAGAGATCCATAATGGTGACGTTTTTAAGATTACATATTTGGATGGGAATTTGACCATGAAATTCGTTCCTCCTAACAAAAGAACTCGTAATCTTGACAATCTGATCTATCCAAGTACGAATATTTCCAAAAAAGTTGTTGTCCCTTAGATCCAACACAACTAGATTTGACCTTTTAGCTGATGTGGATGGTATGACACCAGAGAGCATTCTTTTGCAAATACAAGTATTTTATGGATGATAAATTGAATTATGAAATTGACGTAGATAATCTATTTTGAGAAACATCCATGATTACTAAATTCCTTATGTTGCTAAACTCATTGGGGATTTCACCTTCTAATTCATTTTTTGCCATAAGAAGGATCTCCATGGAAAGAGCCAAAGTCATTCCCCTCCTACCTGCCACCTATCCTAAATTGTTATTCTATACTTTACTATGATATTTTTATTGCTCTGCCTTTTCATCATCCATCTTTCCTTGCCTTTCTCTATTACACATGGACCAAAGAGCTATCAATATTCCATATGGTATATGGAAAAGGAAAAATGCTATAGGAGTAGAGATGTCATATCAAAGCAAAATACATTGAATAAGTATTACTCAAGTGATAATTGAGAAAGTATTCCTTTTTGTACCATTGTAACTGTTAGGATTTTGATTGAAATAGGTTTAGGAAAGAAGTCTCACATTGCTAAGAATTGAAATAGAATGGGGGTTGTCAAGGCTATATATATGAGCCTAAGTTCTCCATTTCAAGTGCACCAAGTTAGAAAATACTTTAAGCTTGTATCTAACTTATTTTTCTTCCTTGGATTCTTGTTTTTGAGTGTTGTAAGGAGTAGCTCAAATATTTGCTTTAAGAGAAAAGTCTGTGTGTTGTAATAATTTTCATATAGTGATATTCTCTGGTTGTCATTTGACATGTTATTTTTCTTCAATTTTGGAGTTTTCCACATTAAATTATTATGTTGTGATTGGGTTCCTATTTTATTTCTTTGTTTAGAGTGGTTCTCAAGGAGGAAAAGTGGCTTATTTTCCCAACAATTGGTATCAGGAGCTTTGGTTCGGTGGATTTATTCTTAGTATGCTCTGTGGTTGCAGCTTAGTGTGATTTTCTATATCAGAAAGAATTTCTCCCTGGCTTTGGTTCAGGAGGATTTATTCTTAATATGCTCTGGTTGCAACTTAGTCTGATCTTCCACATCAAAATAATTTCTCCTTAGTGCTTGAGGATCATTCTTGGTGGCCGTTGCCTGGAAGGTAGTGTGACATTGTGAGAATGCGGTTTGGAAAGGTTCTGCTAAGGAAAGACTTAGTATTTAAGCGTGTCCATTGTGACTCACCTCTCTTTTGGAACCCTTGTGCACGGTTTTACAATTGATTTACACTATTCAAGTATAGTACTTGCAACAATGTCAAGTTTTTCAAGTTCAAGTGCTGAAGTGTGACATAGAGAAATTTGATGGAAGAATCAGTTTTGGCTTATGGAGATACAAGTCAAGGATGTGTTGATACAATCAGGTTTACACAAGGCGTTGAAAAGGAAGATGGCCGAAATGGATAATGAAAACTGGAGGAACTAGATTTGAGAGCAGCAAGTGCAATTCGTCTGTGTTTGACTAAGAATGTTCTTGCAAATGTGCAAGGAATATCAACAGCCAAGGAACTTTGGGAGAAACTTGAAGGGTTATATCAGGCAAAGGACATCTCAAATCGGTTGTTGTTGAAGGAGGTTTCAGAATCTGCACATGGATGATAGCATGAAGTCTTCGACCATCTTAGTGCCATCAATGGTATTGCCTCTGAATTAGAGGCTATTAGAGTGAAGATTGATGATGAAGATAAGGCACTAAGGCTTATATTGTCTCTTCGTCTTCCTATGGGCATATCAAACTAGTATTGATGTATGGAAGGAAACTTTGAATTTTGAAGAAGTTGCCAGGAAAGTCATTGCTGAAAATGAGGGTAGCACTTCATCTAATTCATTATTTGTAGCTAGAAGTGACACTTATGGGAAAAAGAATTGTGGAAAGAGTGTGACATGCTGGAAATGTGGAAAGCCTGGGCATGTAAAGAAAAATTATCCAAGTGGCGCGGTGTTGGAAAAAGGTTCTCAATCCGATGCTTGTGACATTGCTCTCCTAGGGGGAGGGGATGATCTTTACTAGAAGGTAAGAAGTATATTCTCATGGCATTATCGCGCTGCCATGGAAAAGGATAAGTTATTGCCAGCGGATCCACATTTGTACACGGCATTGGTTGGCATTGAGATGCAGGGTGTGTGGTGGGATTATGTCGATAGTGAAGAACTTTCAAGAAAAGCCAACGTGGAAGTTGCACCATAACTTTTCAGCGTAGTTTCGACATGTGCTGAGGTGAAATGCTTGGAGTAGTTTAATTCTAAATGAGCATATTTTTATGGTGGAGTATGATAGTTCTTTAAATTATGATTATCGATATAGACAATGATAGTAAGAGATTGTCAGGATTGACAACGGAAGTTAAGCGGTGTTTATTTCAATCAAGGTGGAGATTGTTAGGATTTTGATTGAAATAGGTTTGGAAAAAAAGTCTCACATTGCTAAGAATTGAGAAAGAGGAGGGTTGCCAAAGCTATATATATGAGTCTAAGTTCTCCATTTCAAGTGCACCAGTCGAAAAACACTTTAAGTTTGTATCTGACTTATTTATCTTCCTCTTACTCTTGTTTTTGAGTGTTGTGAGGAGTAGTTCAAATATTTGCTTTGAGAGTGTGGTGTACTGGGTGTGGGTATTTAGAGAGAAGTCTGTGTGTAATAATTTTCACATAGTGATATTCTCTAGTTGTTGTTTGACGTTGTGGTTTTTCTCCAATTTTAGAGTTTTCCACATTAAATTATTGTGTTGTGATTGGGTTCCTATTTTATTTCTCTATTTAGGGTGGTTCTAAAGGAGCGAAAGTGGCCTATTTTCCCAACAGGAACTCTTTTTCATGTCTTCTCTATTATGCTAGGAAAGATAATCCTTTGATACAAGCTTCTAATGAGCTTGAAATAATTGTTGTATCCAAATGTATAAAAGTCACTATAAGAAGAACTCAATATTAAATTCACAACATAATTCAAATACCAAACTGATTCATACAAACTATTGTACCATTGTATCATACAAACTAGGAATCACTGGAGTAGACATTCTTCAACACAATGGAAAAGATGGAAAACATTTATGTATGATCTTACCAATGTAATAAAACCAAACCATGCGCTAATAAGCATTGATGCACAATATGATTATAAACCCCAACAATATTGTTATGTAAGATGCTGAAACTCCAATAGAATGCTACCATGTCCAATGTTGTTTCCTTTTCTTCTGTTATTGGATTGTGATGGAGGTGAAGCTTAGCATTTCCACACCTATGCTTTAGTAGTGGTCCACATAGATTAGGATTACCTTTGTAGTTCTCCTCATCATAATTTGCAAATTGTCCTATACTAGGTGGGGTTTCAGAAGATTGTTGTATGACACATTGAATATTGATAAAAAGTTCAATCTGTTAGTTCATAAGGTATTTGACCACTTACATTGTTGAAGGACAAGTCAAGACTCTCTATTGGGTGAGGTTGGAAAATGATTTTGGAATAAAACCTGACAAGTAATTATGAGATAGGTTCAATGTCGAACTTGTCACAAGTTTCCAATTTGAGAAGGGATGAGACCTGTTAGCTTTTTGCATGATAAATCCAATCCAGTCATGCTCTCTAAGATATAACTTTTGTAAGAGTAAAAATTACTTTATTCTAATTCTGCTACTACTTGTGCATTGCCATCCCATTTTATGCCATTTTGGGGATAAAATATGGACGCACTTGCATTGAAGTAAGATTCTTCTGATGGAAAGTAACCCTCTGTATTGAATTGAAAATCATCATGCTGATCATCATTTTGATATCTTTCTATTCCAAGTGACAAATTTGTGAAGCAAGATGGTATTGTACCATCAATCATGTTGCGTGAGAGATCCATAATGGTGACATTTTTAAGTTTACATATTTGGATGGGAATTTGACCATGAAATTGGTTCCCTCCTAACAAAAGAACTCGTTATCTTGACAATGATCCATCCAAGTAGGAATATTTCCAAAAAAGTTGTTGTCCCCTAGATCCAACACAACTAGATTTGAGCTTTTAGCTGATGTGGATGGTATAAAACCTGAGAGAGCATTCTTTTACAAATATAGGTATCTTATGGATGATAAATTGAAATATGAAATTGACCCAGATAATCTATTTTTAGAAAGATCCACGATTACTAGATTACTCATGTTGCTAAATTCATTGGGGATTTCAGCTTCTAATTCATTTTTTGCCATAAAAAGGATCTTCATGGAAACAAACTTACCAATTGAACCAGGAATTGTACCTGAAATTGAATTGCTAGATATGTCTAGTGCATACAAACTTGTATTTTTTTACCAATTCTTCAAGGGTCCTACTGAAGTTGTTGTTGTCAAGATACAACCTTGGGAAATCCATCGATTTAAACTTTGAGAAAGCTTGAGAATGTTCAAGTTGATGCAATATGTGGCTAGTTCTTCTGTAACACACCTGAGAAGTGATTGCGACAAATCCAAGAAATAAAGTTGTGTCATCTTACCAATTGATGTAGGTAGATTTCCTCCAATGTTGTTCATTGGCAAATTCAATGATATTGTGTTTGGAAGGGAAGCACCAATATCTTTTGGCAACAAACCACTAAACTTGTTGTTAGACACATCCATGTAATTCATGTCTTGGCTGGTGGAGTATAATTGAAGATTTCCTTCTAATGAATTATTCCTCAAAAACAAAGTTTCTAGCCTTGAGTTATTTTGTATCAACCAACTTGGGAATGCTCCACGTAGTGTGTTATGGGAGAGGTCAACAAATTGTAACTCACTTTGATATAGAAGAAAATGAGGAATGACACTTCCTTTGTCCATGTTTAGGTTGCAACTTTGAAGGATAAGGGATTTTAATTGAAAGGTTGGAACCCATTGTGTCTTTTCAGTATCAATTTGTGCTTTTGGACTTTGTGATTAAATATACAGAACTTGAAGTTTGGAGTGGTTGGCCAAAGTGCTCAATGAAAATGATCCTTGCAGATAATTTTCAAAGAAAGACAAGTATGCGAGGGATGTGAGATTGCTAATAAATGATGGAAAATTGCCACTTAACAAATTGTTTGAGAGGTCAAGGACTTGAAGGTTTGTTAAGGTACTTAGACACTCCGGAGGTTGACCATCAAACTCGTTGTTGTTGAGATCCACCTCTACAAGATTCCTCATTTTGCATAATCCTGCCATGGTTGTAGGGTAATTTTGGATATACACTTAGAAAGAAATAGTATTGAGTGCGTTAAAAAATTTAAAAATTTACTACTTTTAAAAGGCTTTCATCAGAAAAACCATATATGATCATTAGAAAAAAAATTAAAAAAAGTTAAAAATGTTTATTTTAATACTTCTTTCATCAATTGAGGAGTACGTCTAAAAATAACTTAAAAATTACATGTTAATAACACTTTTCTAAACTAAAACAAAACATTCTAATTTGTTATTACCTTCCATTGAGTTGTTCAGTTGGTTATCACTCAAGCCTAAAACCGTCAAGTTTCTCAAATTCTGAAGATCTGCAGAAAGACAAAATATTGTTAGAGATGTGTATAATTCATGGACATGTAAGACTTTGGTTTTCACATACATCATGGTCATAAAATATGATAGCACCAATTAAAATTGTTACCAGTGATATGTTTGATGTGAAAAATTTTCTGGAAGGGCCGGGTGATTAATTTAATTTGATACATTTCCTTTCATGTCTTAGTTATCTATATATGTGTAAGTCAAGGAAAGTAAATCAGATCAAATATTATTTTTTATCACTTAAGTATGTGAGTAACTTTAATTTAAAATTAAAAATTAAAATGTATGAGTGACTTATTAGTTAAAGCCTAAACAAAAAATTGAAAATTATTTTCTTCACTAGTAAATATAAATGAAATTGAAATTTATTTGACATTTTTTGTTTCAGGAATTGTCTATGTTGATTGTAGGCATTTCAACTTTGACTTAGTGGGATCAAACAATAAATGAACTACCTTCACCTAGAGAGCCATGGAGTAAATTAAAGCTTAGGTCCAATAACTCAAGCCGACTAAAATTGACAAAACCTGTTGCAAGAAAATAACAAAGGTCAAGAGTAAAACAACTGGTATAAAGGAAAGTTTCTAAATAGAGTGAGCGTGATTGAAAAAGGCCCTCATATAAAAATAAAAAGTTTAACTAATATGTAAGTTTTTATAATTTTATTCAACTTTTAATTAGATCATAGTTTAAAAATTTATAACCAGATCCGATAGTTAGATAAAAATTTACAATCAAATCCCTATCTAATACTTTCCATGAGCAAAGAAAGCACCATCGATCATGTTGTCTGAAAGCTGCAAAGTCCTTAGCGAAGTTAGTTCCCTGAAACTCGGAAGGATGCTGCTATTTAGTGCATTATTTGAAAGGTCCAGGATCTCCAACTTCGTCAACCTTGGAAATCCTTCAACAGATATAAAGTGAAAAGGAGTTAAAAAATAAAAAAAAATAAAAGTTTAGTTTATATTATTTTACTTTCATTTTCAATTGTCAATTTGGAAACAAATGGCAGAAAGTTATTATATAAGCGAAAAAGAAATATGTGGGGCAAACGAATAAACTAAGATACCTTCATTGTTACTCCAACCTCCGAAAATGTTCCCAGACAAGTCAAGGCTGCGCAGCTCTTGAAATGGACGAAACAAAGAAACATTAAACATCTGAAAGTTCTGAGGTATATCATCCAGGGACAGATCTGTTACGTGTGCTGTTGAGGAATCAGAGCATTTGACTCGTTCCCAAGCGCAACAATTGCTGGCTCTGTCATCAACCCATGAAGCCAATTCACTTTCGGCAAAATCATCACCCTGCGCTACCAAGAATGCTTTGATCTCAAGCAGACCCGGTCTCTCTTCTCTAAGCAGCGATTACTTGCTAGCATCTGCATCTGCACCACAACCAAATAGAAAACGGCACTTAGAACCAAATCCAACCTCATTTCTTTCTTTCTTTCTTTCTTTCTTTCTTTCTTTATATTTGTGCGTTCAACAATTCAAATCCTTAATTTCCTTCACTTCTAAGGTTATAAATAACTAATATATGACATGATATGGGATTGAGTAGCTTAGTATCGTGGCACCTTCGACTACGTCAGTACCTTCCACTGTATATAGACTTTTCTTACACGAGAAGCTGTCCCCAAGAATAAATTGGGAAGACTTTTGAGTTGACTTAAGAAATTAAAGAGAAGTTCCACACTTAAGGCCCTGCATGCCCATCTTCTTGCCAAATATTTCTAAAATATATAACTTTATTGCTTACGATTTAATATATATATTGCCTTTCAGGATTGGACAAAAGTGCGTGTTTGTAAATGCACCACAATAGTTTTTTTTTTTTTCCTTCTCTAAATAGAAGTTATTTTCAGTTAATTTAATAACATATGTTTGAAATCAATAATTTAAACTGAGATTAAAAACCACTCATAAGTAAAACCTTTTTTATTCAACAATATTAATCATAATCCTTCTAGATTATTTTGAATGAATCCAAAGCCAATAATTTGAGCTAACAATAATTTATAATCATAACCAACATTTTAAAACTTTAATTTTGATTATAAGTAGAAATTGATTATTTCACAACCATAATAGTTTCACTAAATTTACTCTAAATATCAAATCAAATATTATACAACCAAGGGCAAAGATGGACCGCTTTTCCAATAGGAGCCAATACTTATTAGTTAATTTTACATTAAAATAAATATAACTTATAATCTTTAGTTTTATTTAAAAATTTAAATAAAAATAATGATATATAAAAGAAATAAATATTTTACAATCAAAACTCAATAAAATACACACATATATAAATACATATAACATATTATCTATTATAATATTCAAACATTTAATTAAATAAAAACTTGATATTAATAAGCCAAATAAAAAATTTGAGGGAACCAAATCAATAAAAAAAAAAATTGTTGGGGGGCCATTACCCTAGACTAACGAGAGAGGCTTCGTCTCTGTATAGAATATAAATAAATTTTTTCATACTAGATCTTTTTAGTAATTAATTTACTATAAAAAAATTTCTAAACAATAAAAAAAATTATCTTAAAACTATTTTGTAGCTAAAGTAATATAAATTGATTATCGTATAATCGATTATAAAAAAAATATTATCAAAATAATTATAATCTTATAATTTTTTAAAACACGCACTAAATTCTATATTACTTTGCTCTTCTAATGATGTCTTGTCACAACCCAACCTTGGTTGTCACAACCCAACCTTGGCTATGACTTGGCGTAAGGAGCTCCCACAAGCCTAAACACTCAACTTTAACAGAAAAAAAAAATTTCTCTCTGTTTGATATTTCCCAAATACAAATATAAGACCTTTATCATGTTACATTGCCGTCCAACACAAGATAATAGATAGGTATTTATACATACATGCATATACAAGTCTATAATTAGAGAGTTCATATACTCTCCATCCATACTTTATACAAAAATTAAGATAACTATAAACATTATCATAAACTTAAACACCACTAATCTGTCCCGCCTGATCAAATGAAGCACCTAAGCATATATGATTTATCATAGAAGTAAGAGACAAGAAACCACAAAATAATAGCCCATACACCATTGTTGGGCTTACCAAAGGATAGCGACTCAATCCTACTGAGCGGGAGGAGTGGAACTCAGAGCTACACTTAAATCCGAAATGGAGGAAACAACCACGGGTGAGTTATGAAATTAAGTGAGGAATAATATGTTTACAGTTAATTGAAACAAGTCCCCAAGACAATAATAAAAAAAGAATAATTAATATAAGACATTAACCAAACTAAGTGAGTATGGAATCAACATAAAAATCTCTCATAATGATATAGAATTATGGAATTTATGCATTTAAAAGAGGTTTAATGAGGTTTCTATGTTAGAACAAAGTCCAAAATCAATCCACAATTGGCGGCCTACACCCGTCCCCAATGTGTTCACACCACTTCTAGACACCCTCACACCCATCCCTAGAGTGGTTACAAAGCATCTGCCCTCACACCCATCCCTAGTGCCTAATAATACAGGTATGCCGCCTAACATATCGGGCTAGCAACCCCTCCTCAGCTGAGGTCTATCCCAAGGTGCACCAAGACTAACGCCACCACCGTTAGCTATGGTTTCTGTCAATGATATCTCCTTTTAAAAAAACAACTTTTCACATCAAATAACTCAAGATTCATTCATCTACTTTCCTTTCAAGAAACCAATCATGTCAAAACATAAAGAATGCAATTCTTTTCAATCTTCAAGTTCTAATTGAGCTTGCTTAAGAAAATCAAGTCACATAATATTTTATACAAAACCATAAGCATTCCAAAAATATATTTGTCCCATAATCTAGTTCTAATATAACATAACAAAACATTGTATCAAATCATATAGAATGCTTATTCCAATATCAGGAGTGGTTATTGAATCCATTCATATTCTTCTTAAAATATAACAATTTTAAGGGTAACTAATAAATGCAACTTTCAAGACATGAATACAATAAGAAAATCATTCTTCTTGCTAGTGCAAAATAGATAACGAATATGCAATATAGATATTTAACTACACAGAACTAAATACCAATTAACCATCAACACATTGTTCACTCACAAAACAATCCAAGAATGTGGTGCTCCAAGCCTACGTCATGGTAGAGTAGATAGGATGTGAGTATTTGATGCCACATACATCATCTAACAACCACTAATTAGCATTTAGAACTACAATTTTCTACACTATTAGTCTAAACTCCATAAATCCCCAATTACATAACCTAGGTTTTAAAGATTAGAGTTCTAATACTATACCCATAACATAACCTAGCTAATCCATGAAATTGGAAGTAAGATTGAGCTTTGCTATACCTTTAATGGCTAAGGCAAGGAAGATGGAGTAGTGGGTGCTGCCATTCTCAAGAGATTGAAGCAACAACCCTTGAACCACCAAAAGAGAGGGAGAAGACGCGCCGTCGCGTCAGAGAGGGAAGAGTCTGTCGGGCTGTAACACCCTAACTTTCACCTCACACGCTCGAGTCGCATTTGACTAGTTATTAGACATTACGCCTTTTGTTTCAGAACTTGACTTATCTTTATTTAAAATACGAGTAATAAAATATGACTAATTTTTTTCTTTTTGAACTTAGGACTTAAAATGCGAGCCGCGCGTGCGCATACATAACGATTAATACACGCAAGACATAGCCAACATATACACATTATCATAGCATATAGAAACAAGTCATGGAATAGTCACAACATAATTTATATTAACATATCATAGTCACATCATAACGACGATGCCCTTCGAACATGAGGACATCTCAAGATACTAAACATAACAAAAGATGAACGTACACGAACCCAACACTAGACATTACTATAACTTTACTAGACTAATCTTCGCGCTTCCGCTTGACCTCTAATCCGGGGCGTGGTTCCTAAACTTGCGCCTCACAAAGGATCACGAACATCCGCATCACTCGCCTCTGGAGACGACACGGAAGAAAGGAAAAGGGATGAGAAATCTATATAAGATTCTCAGGAGGGCTTCCCGACTCTAACACAAGTGTCATCGTCGTGCCCCACTTCGGTCTTATTATGAAAGGGTGTGCATGCATAAGATTCAATTTTACATTTCTCAAGTTCTTTTATCCGAAGTGGGTGTCTTTTAACATGGGTCTTAATGACATGAATGCAACATATATTCTATGTATGCATGACAATACTTGAGCATGACAATACACATAGATAACACATATTACTTAATCAAAGCATCAATGAAACTTCAACGAAACATATGCATGTGCATCTTTTACTTTATCATAATTGAACTTGTGAGTTCCTTTCATAACTTTTCACTTAATCATTTTTCTCATTTTCCACCCTTGTCATAGCCACCAAAATCCATCCAACATGCCGCCCGAATTTATCATAGCCACCAAAACTCCTAATCACCTATCGCCTAGGAATGAGCTCATCCTAACTAGCCGTCGCTAGATTTATACGGGAAAAATAGAGGGGAATCATATCTCTTTCTTGGATCACCCCGTACAACCCTTAACTCGGGAAGTCATAATGGGATCATTTCCTCATTAACATATCTCTTTTCTTTCTTGGAGACGCATCGACCGGTTAAGACCAGTGACTTTGTCCGCTTCGGTATGGCTCGACGTCCATACCCCCCACGGGTTTACTTTCTCCTCACGTAGCAGGAGAAATGCGTCTCGGCATATAACCTTTACATTAACATATCTCTTTTCTTGGATCACCCGTACAACCCTTAACTCGGGAAGTCATAATGGGATCATTTCCTCATTAACATATTTTGTATGGATGCAACATGAGCGTACAATCATAATACATCATATAACTTATCATTTATGCAACATGAGCATGGAATCATCTTAAAACATATCATATATTTTTCTCATATGCAACGTTATAACATTTCAAGTAACATTCATCACGTCATATACATTTCAAGTAAATAATCAAGTAAGACTTCAATACTCATAGGCATTCTCATCATAATTTCATTTCATCATATCATGTACATTCCCATTAAGTAATCATGTAAAGAGGCAACATCACATAAGCATCCATATCATAGGTTCATCCCATTAAAATCAAAACACTCATTTTTGGCACATTTAGGTCCTGGTATCGATTACCAGAGACAAAACTTGTTTCTGGAAAAGGACATCATGGTAATTGATTACATGAACTGGTAATCGATTACATGAGTCTGAACTGGTTCTGGGTACGGAGAACACCCTTGGTAATCGATTACACCTCTTGGTAATCGATTACTAGAACCCAGAATCTCATAAATTGCTTCCTGGTAATCGATTACATAGCCCAGTAATCGATTACCAGAATCTTTTTTCGAAAAACTAAACTTTCTAACACATTTTCAAGTATCCTTCCTTTCCAAAAACACTTTATCACACCTTTCTAAAAACTCTTTGAAATCATTATCATATTTCCACAATTTAAAACCAACATTTTAACATAACTAAGAAATAAATCTCAACACTCATAAAAACAAACATAAAGGAACCTACTTCATATTCTTTATTTTATTGCTCATAGGCTTCAATCTAGCGCGATTCTAGAACGGCCGACCAACTTTAAGGTTGGCAAGGGTAAGCTTAGAGCTTTTTGAAAACATGTGATTAAGTTCTTCAAACATCTTTTAGTGATCTACTTAACATTTATATCAAACTTTTTATAACAAAAGGAAATGGAAACCGAAACCATTAAGGGGAAAAGGAAACAAGAACCGAAAACTTTGAACAAGGAAAGGAAAGGAAACTGAAATCATTTATGGTCCAAGACCAAGTTTTCAAGCTTTAGAGGTTTCATTGTGATGAACTCAAAGTCATCATCTAGAACTCTCATCATCAAGCTATCATGAAACATCATCAATGGCCTTGAAGGCCGAACATGTAAGGAAAAGAAAGAACTTGAAAGAAAACTCCCTACCTAGTGGTGAAGAGGAAAACTTGGTTCTTGAAGCAAGTTGAGAAGAACAACTTCTTCCTTGATGCTTGATGATTTTCGGCCAAGGCAAGGAGGCAGGGAAGATGAGGTGTTTTCTTTGTGAGCTTGAAGAGGTGAAGAAAAGGAAAGGAACTCTTGAGTCTTGAGAGAAAAGAAAGAACTCAAGATTACTCTTTGAAGCTAATCTTGGCAAATGAACAAAATGCAACCAAGCTCATCCAAGCATGGTATTTATAGAGGGAATGAGACCTTGTGGCTGATTTGGGAGGAAGGCTTGGCCTCATGTTCCATGAGGTGAGAGAATTTGCTTTATGGAGGCATGGTGAGGTATGATGGAAAGTATGGGCAAGGCATGGGCAAAGCATGGCCTAAGGTATGGTGGAAGGCATGGCTCTTTAGTGTGTAAAATAAATCAACATGTGAGGAATGGGGAGGGAATTTTTGGTCAGATTTTGCAGCCAAGGGGGAGGGAAAATCTCTCATTTAATTGTGGTTTAATGATGTGTTTAGGTGTGTCTTTGATTAGGCTTTTGATTAGGCATTTGTAAGCAAGTGTTTAGGTGATAAAATGGCTAATTAAGGTGGTTCAAGACTTGATTAAGGAGTGGTCATACTAAATTAGAGAATTAAAATCATACTTTAGTCAAATCAAATCATAGACACAATTCCATGATTTAAGGAATTGGAGAGAAAAACACTATTCATGAAAATGTGACATAATGTCTTAAATTCAAGAATAGGATTTTGAGCTTCTCTAAGCAATCTTAGGTTCTAATCAACCTTGATTAATTATTTTGACTCTAGATTAGTAATTAGAATTTACTAATCTTTAATTAGAGCCTAATATTGCTTAGGTTTCGCTAATCGTGTCATTCGGCCAGAATGCACTTAGCTAGGGGTAAAATGGTAATTTTTCACTAAAACTTGGGCCACTTATCTGACATAAAACATTACTTAAAAACATCATTTAAAACCTTTTGGTGAAGTCGGTTCAACCCACGTAAAACGAGGTTAAACAGCCACAGGGCATTTTGGTAATCTCGCGCGTCAAACTCAAAAATGAGATTCTTCTGCTCTATTACCACACATAACATACACAATCCCCTGTCATCACAAAAACATCCCTCGAGGATGGCCAGGACGCAATCCTCATTTTCCGTAAAATGACCTCAGGGGCATTTCTATTTGTACACGGAAAATTGGGCGTTACAGGAGCGGTCGGTGGTGGCCAGCGGTGAAAGGCAGGAGGTGGTGGTGATGGTTGCTAGACTGAGAAGGAGGGAGAATGCTCGAATGGAGGGGCTTGCGAACTCTATTTCGCAAATAGAGGAAGAAAGAAAAGGAAACCATGTAGGTATGTGTATGGGTGTGTATTGATAAATAAATAAATATATATATATTGGGTTGGGTTATCTCAATATTTACTTATTTATATTTTTTCAATTTTAAGTTAATGTCATTAACTTTAAAACATAAATGTAAATAAGGAAATATCCTTCATTTGGATTCAAATAAAATATCATAAAAATCAAAATCTCAACCAATCAAAAATCAAATTTTTGGGTTTTAGTTTTAAATCAAAAATTTCTACGATTTTATAAACTTATAAACTAAAAATAAAAGACTTAAAAGTTTTCTAAAATTTGTTAAAAACCGTCCTTTAACTTATTTTCATCTTGGGAACTATTACCGGACTTTTAATCCCAAGAATGTGGTTCTACCATATAACTTTCTAAGAACGTGTAGGTTTAGACTTAATGAAATTCAGGACCCAAATAACAAATAAGAGTAACCGACACCCTTCCTAGTTCAAAATAATCGTTTTAGCCTTTTTATTTAAAATTAGGGTATCACATGTCTATAAACTAATGGAGTAGGTCTTTAGATAAGCAACAAAAATTTTCTACTCCAAATCTTCTAACCGTCTCAAATCTCAACTTCTAGCAATTTCTATTATTATTATTATTTTCTTTTGACTCAAACATGTAAGCAAGAAGAACATTTCTTCTCCTTGATCCAACCCCTTGCTTGACTTGTGACAGAGCCAAAAGTGACTTATGCTCCCCCTAATTAATGTGAATGAAGGAAAGTCATTGGAACTTTCATTAATGTCCCATCTTTAATGCGACCTCCAAACCCTTGCTTGCTGCCCAAAACAAAGTCTAGTTGAACGCTTTACATAGTAGACTCCATCGGAGGACTTAAATCATTGATCATGTTGCTGAATTAG
Organism: Dalbergia oliveri; assembly: GCA_030441495.1. Classification (NCBI taxonomy): domain Eukaryota; kingdom Viridiplantae; phylum Streptophyta; class Magnoliopsida; order Fabales; family Fabaceae; genus Dalbergia; species Dalbergia oliveri. Next base: position 11,108,804 of record JAMLFY010000012.1, on the reverse strand, counting down.
CGTGCTGCAAATTTTCTGAATCAAAATTTGGAATGTAATCCCTTTCAGAATTAAATCATTGTTTTTTGTGATTTTTTTTGTCATAGTAACATTTTAGATGATTGTTTGCGAAAAAAATGAAAGCAATTTTGAGTCATTTGTATTCAAAACAAAAAAATTAGTGTTTGTAACTCTATCTATCATAAAATGACTCATTATATATAATTTCAGAAATTAAAATGAGCAACTTAAATCATCATTACACACTTGACGTAACATGTCATCACTTAACTTACGGAGAGTTAATGGATATAAATGGAGGAACTAAAATAATGATTCACATAACATTTACAAATGTGAGAAACCAAAATAACTCATTTTAAAAGTCAAGGTTTGAAATGACTCATAATAAAAATGACTCACAAGGAAAATATTGGAAACTAAAATGGGCATTAACTCAATCTAAAAGTGTTTGGTTAGTTTCTTCTGTTTTGCAAGGTGGAAACACATTAATAATGAAAATGACATTCAGTAAGCCATTTGCCAGATCATGTTGTTTCTTGCTTGGCTTCAAATGAGCAAACAATAAATGAAATAGATGTGTTGGCTTCAGGAGATCATGGTTTCGCTTCATAAGAGCCAGATATACTTTGTTGACAATTAAAAAAAAGCAAGTGTTGCATTTACACTGTGGTGTAATTGGCTTTAGCAGATTCATCAAGGAATACTCAGAACCAAAGACAAAACAAAACAAAACAAAACAAAAACCTGGTTCATGATAAGCCATTTCACTAATTCAGCACATATACATTTAGATTTTTTTTTTCAACGTACAAAATTATTAGACTCATATTTTTAAGATAGCTTGTATAACGATTTTTCAAAGGCGATCACATGTTTTATTGAAAATGTAAGCATGCAATTCCGACCATTGTCTCCACCTTTTACAATTGGAAGTTTGACTATAACAATCTTACACCATTCAAGAAGGAGAAATTCTTAGGTGCTCTAAGAATAAGATAAAAATTTGTTTTGCTCCGTTCAGTAATTGACACATTAAATATTGTATAAAATATTAATATGCAAGGAAAAATAAGAAACAATGACAAAACAAAAATTGATCCGTCAATTAATAAATAAGACAAAATAAATATTTTGTCTTGCTTTCAAATCAATAAGAATTTTTCATTCAACAATGTGTGTGATTATCAATTATATGCGTCAATTTTTCTTCCTATTGTCTAGCTGGCCAAAATGCATAGTGATGGCATGTGCCTTCGTTCTCTTGGCAAGAGTTATGGCAAATATGAAAGCTTGGAACCTGGTTATGTTTGAGGATTTAGGGAATAAAAGGGTTGGTTTGAATGAGGTTTGACTGAAAAATTTAAACTGATCAAATTTAATTGGATTGCGTCAATTTGGCCTTTTTTTTTTTAACAAATTATAATTTTTAAGGTTAATTAATTTAATTTAATAATTTATGTTTAAAGAACTCATGAATCGTTTATGCTTCGAGGACAAATGCAATTCAAAGTTGAAAATCATGAACTAATTAGTCAAATTTTAAATTTTAGAGATCAAATTGACTCACATGTGCATTTTTAAGGACGAAATACTCTATTAATAAGGTCATCGTCAACTCTCTCCAACGCAGACCCTCTCTCTCTTCCTATAAGCCCTTTTGAGTTTCTCTTTTTCTCTTTATTGTTGTCACTAGTTGAGAGGTAAACTTTGTATAGAACATAGTTTTTTAGAATAGTTTCTCAAGGCCAGATGCAAAACCCATATGTATGTGTTTTACAACTCAAGGGTATTGGTCATTCCTCTCTGAGTGAATATCCTATTTTTCCAACAACAAAAAAAAATTAGAACAGACAAAGTAGGTTTTTCTTTACCTTATGCGACTGGTTAAGATCGCAAATACTAATATTGAGGTTTTGTAGATTCACCAATTTATGAAATTATTACACTATCTTCCTTTCTATTGCATGCATGTTGAATAATATGTTCAGGAGAGGTTAATATCGCCTTAACAAATAGAGGGAGTCAAAATAAATTTCATTATAAGGAAGGTTAATATAATTTTCTCTACAATTTATGTGATAGTTTTTGGATGAAATTGTTTTCATTTTATAACCTTCCCTCTTTTGTTATGCCTTAAAAATTTAAGAGAGAAGTTCAGGGAGAAAGTATTTCACAAAGTAAATCTTGATGATTTAAAATGCAGCTAAGTTAAGTCCAACTAATTCATTTGCATAGTAATATTTTGAAATTTAGTTGGTTAATGTATTTTCTAAAAAATAAAATATCTTCCAAATTGATGTGGATAAAAATCCTCCTAATTCAAAATCTCCTTTATTTGTATTGAATAATCGTTGAATATTGTGTAAGTTACTCGTAAATGTAATTTCAAATTAGGAAGATTATTGGATTATGATTAAGATATATTATTACTCTATGTTTGGTTGTCCCCACCAATTCTTTGGTCATCTTTCGTTACTGAATGAGATGAGCGTGAATCGATATGATATCTAATATAAAATAAGTATAAATAACATAATTCTTTACTTCTCTAATACGTCAACTTTTCAAGGAGGTTCTTGGAATTTAAATAGGATATATGTATATATATATATATATATATATATATATATATATATATATATATATATATATATATATGAATTTTATATTTTCAATAAATAATACATTTTCCATTTTCGTTTTATGTGCTGACTATATATAGATCCTCATGTATATATAAGTATGGGTGTAATTTACAAATATATGGTGTAATTGGTTTAGGGTAATAAATGGAGTACAAATTTTAATCCACCAATTCTGTGGATAAAAATATAGGTAAAGCTAATCATGAAAATTTTTATTCTTAATTGTTATCCTCAACCAAATATGTTTTGGATATATTTGGTGGAGATTAAAATAGAATAAAAAATTTTATACATAAATTTCATATATAATTTTACATGTAAAATTCATCAATAAAATTTACCTAATATTTTTATATTCCTCAACCAATGTTTGGTATGATTTAAGGGCCAATGCTTCATCAATGATCAGATCTTCTGTCACAAGTACGACTCCTCCAAAGATCCTTTCTCTCGTTGTCCCCACCATCCATTCCCAGGCCCTTCCCTTCCCTTCCACGTACTCACCACCATGATATTTCAACTAGCTCCCACCCCCACAACTATGAATCCTTGCCCTCCCTTCCCTTCCCACCTCCCATCATTAAATTAAATGTGAGATTGAAAAGACTAAAATAATAAATACATAAATAAATGTCGTTCATTTTTTTTTTGCGTGATCATTTTTTGTCCCTAAATTACATGTGAGTCACCTTGATTCTTAAAGTTTGGAATTTGACTATTTAATCCCTTCTTCTACAATTGTGAATCATATTAATTCCTGGTGGACAAATTCTAAAACATTTCTTGATCAATTTGAGTTAAAATTATAATTTTAGTGTCTCATTTGATTTAGTATGATGTATGACTATTATAAATCATTTATGCTTTTTTAAAAACAAACATGATTTACAATTACAAAATTGGGATTCACATGTTATTTTACTCCGTTATCAGGTCGCCACCAACTCTCTCAACACTATGGACTTTCCACTCTCTTACTATAAGCCCTTTTTGAATCTCTCTCCTTCCCTCTATGTTGTTATCATTAGTTGGGGTAAACTTTGTATAGTATATAATTTCTTAGAACAAGTTATGCAAATATTTCTTTACCTTAGGCCGGTAGTTAAGGTCAAGGATATTATTTAAGGCAAATTACATTAACATTTTTTGAGATCTGGTGAAATTCGCCAACCTCCTCTGGATCTAAAATATGCTTAGGAGGTTATTTAGTTTATAAAATCATTATACTGCGACCCGTGTCGCAACCGAGATCGTGACGGACGACGGAAAAAGAGTTGTTAAAATTGGAGTCGCCACCAAGTTTATTTAAATTGGGAAAAACATGGAAAAACCCGTTTTATTAAAAAAGTGGTCTTTAAAATCAGATTTGAGTTCGGAGTCGGTTATGCATAGGGAAGGATGGGGATTTAATCCTACGCACCCTAGTACACCCGTCCTTAGACCGGATCTTAATTGATTTATGCAAATTATTAATAACCTTTCAAAATATTTTTTTTTATATTTTTTATTTATAACAAAATTTAAAAAAATTAAGGAACACCAAGCTCACAATCAGGTGTTGAAAAATACTGTGTTAACAAACCGTCACGGTTAAATTAACATTTTTATTCAAAATACAATATTTCACAAATAAGTAACAAATTTAAACTAAATATATGAAAGTGAAAATCTCTTATGAATTATAAATATTTACAAATAAGATAAAAATTTATTTTGATATTTTTTACAAAAATAAAATAAAATATAAAAGAGAATATGCCTTCAAAGGAAATTTGGAACATCAAGCTCACAACTCAGATGTCCAGAATATCGAGTTAACAAGTCGTTAAATTAACTTTCTCATTTGAAGTAAAATATTTCCTAAAGAAATGAAAATTAAATGAAATAAAATATCTCGTAAAAAGAACTCATGAAAAATTTACAATTAAGACAAAAATTATAAATATTAGATTTTGACTTGACAGGGATCGGAATCGTCCGCTCCTATGTATCCTCCTGCAATGGGGAATTCAAAGTCACGTAGTTCTATTAAGTTATTTGTATGTTGATTGATTTTCTTAGTTTTTTAAAGAAATTTTAATATCAAGCTGTCGCAGTGAAAATATTCCCGAATGTAGAATTAATAAGCCGTCTCGACTCAATTAATTCTTATTTATTTATTAAAACAATTCATTAATTAATAAATTAAATAAAATTTCTTTAATAAAACAAACACTCAAGTATTTATCTTATGTACGAAAATGGAATGAATCTCCTTTTTTATATATATTAAACTTTAAATTAAACCAAATCTTAACTGACAAGTCTAAAGTTCAAGAATTAAACAAATACTAAATTAAATAAATAAATCCGAATTAAAACAAACAAATCTAAAATTTATTTCAATAAAATAACACTTAATTTAGAATGTAATTAAAACTAAAATTTAAAACTTGGAACCAAAAAATCCTTATTTATTTTATCCTATTTTCACTTAAACTAAATTTATAAATTTAATTTTATTAACTTAATCTACTCCTCCTTTCCCCACTCACATAGACACACACACACACACACACACATACACACACACATACCTACTCACTAAATCAAACACACGCACACCCTCACTAACACACACTCCCTCTCTCACTCATATACACAAACACACACAAAAGAAAGAGAGAAGGAAGCAGAGAGCAAGAGATAGAGAGGATGAGAGTATGAGAGATGGAAAAAGAGAGTGCAAGGTAGGAGCGTTGGAGTGAGGCCGCGGAGATTAGGAGCGTTGTCTGTGATGATTCTTCTGGAATTCCATATCTACAGATAATGTCCCTCTTGATGAATCTAAGAAACACCTTCTGTGTAATCCTGGCATATGAAGAATGTAACACCCATTTAGTGAAATAGTCTATTGCAACTAAAATGAAGCGATGACCATTGGATGCTTTGGGATTAATTGAGCCTATCACATCCATGCCCCACATCGAGAAAGGCCAGGGAGATACCATGTTGTGTAATGGAACTGGAGGAGCATTGATTCGGTCTGCATATATTTGGCATTTGTGGCACTTCAGAACATGATTGATACAGTCATTCTCCATGGTGGACCAGTAATAACCACTTCTCAGGATTTTGCGTGCCATCATGTGTCCATTGGCATGAGTTCCGCAAATTCCTTCATGGACTTCAATCATGATTATTCGAGCTTCATGAGCATCTACACATCTAAGGAGAGTGGTGTCATGATTCCTCTTGTAAAGGACTTCACCATTAGGAAAAAGACATAGCCAGTCGTCAAATTGTCTTCTTGCTTATCTCATTTGCCCAAGCTGGGTATTCTCCCTTTGAATATACTGCTTGATATCATGAAACCATGGTTGACCGTCCTGTTCAGCCTCTACATTACCACAGGATATTGGTTCATCTTGTACCTCTACATGGATAGGTTGGACATTGGTGTGGACTTCCAATTTAGTCATTACAGCCAAAGTCGCCAATGCATCCGCATATTGGTTCTTGTCTCGAGTTAAGTGAGAAAATGATATATCATCAAAGTGCTCAATTAGTTGAGACAAGTGTTTTTGATAAGGTACCAATTTGGGATCCTTTGTATGCCATTGTCCATTAACTTGGTAGATTATGAGTGCCGAATCTCCAAAGACTTTTAGTTCTTTGATTCCTAAGTCAATTGCCACTTGCAAACCATTTGCACATGCTTCATACTCTGCAATATTGTTGGTACATTCAAAATCTAATTTGATGGAAACTGGGTCCTGTTTTAGCTTGGTGAACTACGAAGCCTACTCCACATCCATTCATGTTGAAGCCCCATCAAAGTACATCTTCCATGTATTCTTCTCTTCTACATCTTCTTTTTCCACCACCAATACCTCGTTATCAGGAAACTCAGCCGTGGTGGGTTGTCCATCCTCCAAAGGGTTTTCAGCTAGGTGATCAGCAATTGCACCTCCCTTGACAGACTTTTGAGTCACATACTTGATATCAAATTCTAGGATTCACTTGCCACTTTGACATTCTCAATGACACATGGGGACTATCAAATATGTATCTCAATGGATCTATTCAGAGATTAACCAAGTAGTGTAGTATAACATGTATTGCCTCAGCCTTTTAGAGGCCCATGCTAATGCACAACAGGTCTTCTCAATTGCCAAATAGCGGGATTCACAGTCATTAAACTTCTTGCTCAGATAATAGATAGCTTGTTCCTTCTTTCCATACTCATCATATTGTCCCAACATTGCCCCAAGTGACGTGGGCAACACTGAGGTACAATATTAGAGGACGACCTGGTATAGGTGGGGTCAAAACTGAGGTTTTACTAAATAAGCCTTTATTTTGTCAAAGGCTTCTTGGCACTCTTCATTCCATTCTCCAGGTTGGTGTTTTTGTAAGCTTGAATATCGCTCACAAGTGCTGGTCAAATTGGCAATGAATCTAGCAATGTAGTTGAGCCTCCCAAGAAAACTTCTCACTTCCTTTTCGGTTGGGAGGCATCTATCGCCTTTACTTTGTCTGATCTACCTTTATCCCTCTCTCCTACAATGAATCCGAGTAATTTTCCTGTAGATGCTCCAAAGACACATTTATTCGGGTTCAGGCAACTTATATTTTCTGAGCCTTTCAAACAACTTTTGTAGAACTGTTACATGACTTTCTCCCTCTTTTAGACTTGGCGACCATGTCATCCACATACACTTCAATCTCTTTATGCATCATGTCATGGAATAATGCAACCATGGCACGTTGGTAGGTGGCACCAGCATTTCAATCCGAATGGCATGACTGTATAGTAGAATGTTCCCCACGGCGTTATGAAAGTAGTTTTTCCTTTGTCGTGAACGTCCATAGGAATCTGATTATACCCTGAGTACCCATCCATAAATGAAAAGCGGTGATTTTCAGCTGTATTATCGACTAGGACATCAATGTGAGGGAGTGGAAAATCGTCTTTTGGGCTAGCTTTGTTTAGATCCCGAATCCACGCACATTCTAACTTTTCCATCCTTTTTAGGCACGGGCACAATGTTAGCCACCCAGTCAGTGTGTCTTGACACCTCCAAAAATCCAGCCTTTAGCGTTTAGTCACCTCCTCTTTTATTTTCAATGACATTTCAGGCCGCATCCTTCTCAACTTTTGCTTTTTTGGTTCAGCTTCGCATATAAAGGAATCTTATGTGAAGCTATTTCCGATCCAACCCGGCATATCATGGTAGGACCACGAAAAGACATCCAGGTATTCCTTGAACAATGCAATCATTTAAACGTTCTGATTTTCCACTATTTTCAGTTTCTCTTTCTTCAGTGCCCATGTTAATCAACTCAATCACCTCATTATCTAGGTCAAATCCCTTTTCTATGTTCCAGGAAGTCTGAAAATTGTCCAACAATTTCTTGATCTTCATCAGATTCATGGCTATCACAATCAATTGCAGCAAGAACCAATTGACGAGTTTTCAAATTCCCTTTCATGAGGCAAAATTTCTATAGTATTTAGATTCCTGGAAAGCAATTGTGGTGGGTTGGAAGGCCAAAAAGATAGTGGAAAAATGTAAAATAAAATAATAAAAAAAAAATAAAAATTAATGAGCTAAAAATGATGATAAAGAAAGCAAATAGAGGACTGAAACAAGGAGAATGAAAGACACCAAGAAATATGAAAGATGCGGGAATAGGAAAGAAAGATTGCTGAATAAACACACAAGTTTATTTATGATGTCTTCAAGTAGCATAAATAAAAGCATAATAGTCTTTCCTGATACAACACAAATAATTACTTTGCAGCAATAACATCAATCATGGTTCAGCTTCCAATTCATCAGCATTTCATCATTGTTGGCAGCATAAATCTTGTTGCTCTCTTCAGTTGTCTTATGTCCAAGGTGTTGATGGTGAAAACTAGCAAGGGAATGAACTTTTCCACCTGTAATCACTTCAGCTGGACTAGGAAATGTTTCCTTCAAGTGAGGGATCTGTTTTATTTTCTTCTCATGTTTCTCCTGTTGAAGGGCCATGGCATCCATTTCCTCTTCTAACGGTGCATTATATCCCAATCCAAATCGATTAGGTTTCTTGGAGACCGATATAGGTACTCTAATACCTTGCAGCTGTGGTCCTAACCCTTTACCATGTAGGTATCCATTCTTAGCCATGATATGAGCCACTATTTGATTAACATTCTGCATTATGGACCCACTGCATTCATATTCGGGCTTCACCAACTCCAGGCTATGCCACAAGTTATTGTCTATCGACTCCACATTCTCCACATATGGTAGTGAGACTGGTTTGGATACAATGATGTCCCTTTCTCCATGGATTGTGACAACGATCCATTCTCAATATATTTAACCTTTTGATGCAAGGTTGAAGGGACAGACCGATATCATTAATCCATGGTCTTCCTCAACATATTATAATCTGAGCCAATCTCCATCACCTGGAATAACACTTCTGATTTGCTTGGTCCAATCTCTAGTGGCAACACCACTTCACCCAGAATGTTTTTCGTAGCCCCATCAAAAGCTTTTACAACCATCACTTGAGGTGATATATCATCCACACTCATTGATAGTTGTTTCAAAGTGGACATTGGTAATACATTTAACCCTGATCCTCCATCAATAAGGACTCTAGGCACTATGTGGCCTTTGCATTTGAGGGTTATATGTAGCGCTTGTGGGTTAGCCCGTGATATCACTTCTTCATCTAAGAATGTGATCATATTGACACGTTTCACTGGATCCACCATACTTATCATGTTCTCCAATGAAGTGTCGGGCTTGACATAGGCTTCCTTCAGGACCTTCAATATTGCCTTTTGATGAGATTCAAAGGACAAGATTAGTGACAGAAGAGATATTCTAGCAGGAGTCTTCTTTAATTGTTCCAGAATATCATACTCGCTCTGTTTCATGATTTTAAGGAACTCTTCTTCCTCCTCTTCTTTTTCTTTTCTTCCTGACTCTTAACCTTTTTCAATGTTCCCTTCATCAACAAATTTCCCTTTTTCCAACTCCTTGGGTCCATACACCCTTCCACTTCTTGTTATTCCTTTTACCTCCATGACACTGGTCACTTCCTCACCTCCTTGAGCTTTTGAGGTTTCCCCTATGTCACTTTTCATTTCAACCTTGGTCTCATAATTCCAAGGTACGGCATGTGTGTCCTCATACACAAAGGGTGTTGGTTTCTTCACAGTGATCACTACCTTTTCTGGCTTCGGCACCTTATTAGCCCAGGCTCGAAGTACAAACGTTCGATCACATTCACCTCCTCAAGGATATTCGTTTCTTTTTTGCTTGTATAACACCCAAGTTAAGCAATCCCTGTACATGAACCTTGAAATCCCAACAGTCCTCAATATCATGCCCCAGACTTCCACAATGGTATGCACAACTTGATTCCGCATCATATTTCTCATTCTCCTTTATTGTCAGAGTAGGTGCTGTTATTGTAACCAACCTCCTTCAAGCCGATAAAAATTTTCTGCATAGGGGTTTGAAGATTCAAAACCTTCTTGATCAGTGGTTCTTCTACCTCCAGAGCATTTACTCGACTTCCTCCTTCATGATTTGGAATTGGATTATGGACAATATCTGGTTTTGACTCCTCTTGAAAATCCAGCCTCCCACAAGCAATTAGCTTCTTCACTGCCGCTGAAACCTTCACAATCCTCGATGGAATGTCCTGCTATGTCCATATGATATTTGCAAGTTAAGTTCGGGTTATACCAAGCTGGGTATGGTGGTTCTAATGGACGCACAGGATATCCGAGATGAGATGAGCATCAACTAGTCGTTGAAAAAGATCATTTGAGATGGATAGTTTCGGGAAAGGTGGTAAGTTTGGGAATCGAGAACGACTTTGGTTTTGGGTATTAGGCCGTGGTGGTGTGGTATTTGGGTGATTCTGAGGATGTATGGTTGGGTTATAGGTGTATGTTGGGCGAGTTGGTTGGTATGGGCGTATATGGATGTTATTGACTTGAGGTTGGGGGTATGGAATTGTATTTGCATTTGGAGTGACTTGGTATAGTGGGTAAGGAGAGATGGATGGTATTTGGGGTCTTGGCCGTGTCGAGGTATATCTTGGAATGAAAGGTTGCTGACCTTGCACATAACTTACTTCCGCCTCTTTTTTCCTAGGCGAAATCCTCTTCTCGTGTCCTCATTGCTCATAGGAAGTTTCCAGCTTTGGCCAAATTCTCAATTCTTTCACCTACGGTCACTAGCTCAGAAAAATCTTTGTATGCTCTCCTGCCATTGTCCCAATATAAGGAGATCCTAAGGTCCCCAAAAAGTACGAACACATTTCAGAAGGGATAAGTGGCGGTTGCACCTGAGCAGCTAAAGTTCTCCATCTTTGAGCATATTGTTTAAACGACTCCTCCTTCTTCCTTTGCATTGTGCTTAATTGCTCACGTGTGGGTGCTATTTCCATGTTGAACTTGTCCTGACTCATGAATTGATCAACCAATTCTCTCCACAGGAAATTTTAGAATGGTCTAACTGAATATACCATTCTAAAGCAGGACCACTTAAGCTTTCATGGAAAAAGCTGATGAGAAACTTCTCATCTTTGGACCATATTGCCATTTTAGTAATAGGAACTCTTCAAATGGAACAAAGGATTGCCGGTCCCATCATATTTTGAGAAGTCAGGAACCTTGAAGTCTTTGGGAACTATCAGATCTCCAGGAGGACATAGTTGTTCAATTTCCACATAACCATAGGTGTTAGGTCCCTGAATGGCCTTAATTTGATCTTGAATCTTCTTCATCCATTCTTCTCTAAATTTGTCTTTATTCACCTCTGGACGGCTATTCTGAGGAAAATGGTTGTTTTTGGATGACAACATGAGGTGGCTCCCAAAGGGGTAGCATGCCGTGCCTGCCAGTATGAATGTTCTCTAATGGACGATAGCCTTCCCCAATTGGGATCACCAATGGCATTGTTGGTGGTGGCTGTCCATGAAGGTTATTCAGAATTTCATCCCCTCGTTCACCCATTGAGTGACATTTACAGCCACATTTGATGTTCCTGTATGGCTACCATTGCAGTGCTTGGTTGTACCCCTCCTGACGCAGTCACTATGTCTCGGTTTGGATTAGCTCCTAATAAATCCAGTGACTCCTTCATGGCTCTCATCATTTCTTCCATCTTTGCTTGGTTATTTGACATTTCATTCAATTTCCCTCTCACTCATCAACTTCCATGCTCAAACTTTTTACTTGGTCAGAAGCATTTTCTGGTTCATGATTACCACCAGCCATCTTAGTCCGAGCTCTGGTATTGTGAATACGAGTTAGATCGGTATCTTCCTTCCTTGGGCGCCCAATTGTGACACATTTTTACCTTTTGTTAAGAAGAAAAGAGAAAAAAGAATTAGTGAAAAGATAAAAATATTGCAATTTGTTAGAGAGCGGCAAATATATTCTTGACGTGAGTATCTTTGATGATAACGTTTCCAGAACGTCTCGTTCAAAGGTACTAAGTTATAGCTATTGCCATGAGACCAACGCAATGCAAAGAAACAAACATTCTTTTATTTATCATTTGTCACAATCATCATTTTTCATACAACCATTCAAAAGGAAATACATCATAAATGTCGACAACAATGCTACCCAACAGAAAAGCCTTTATGTGTCTTCAACGTCTTCCGCGATTATTTGCTTCATTCTCCCAATCAAGTCCTTACAATAGCCAACAAAGCCTAATTTCAGTTGGGGTTTCAAAAGGGATGATTTCCTGCTCAGCCAGCTTTAAGTGTCTTGGAACGTCTTCTATTGCCGCATTAGCCAACCCTGCTAAGTTCGAAAAGCGAATCTTCAACTCATGAATGACATGATCTTGGTGTTGCACCTCAAGATCCAAATTTGCAACTTTTTCTTTTCTTCTCCTAGGGCAGCTTATACTTCAGGATCTCATTTTTCATGTGTTGATTTAATTCCTCGGCTTCCCTTGATATTCCTTGTTCATTTCTTCTATTTGTTGCTTCATTTGTTCCTTTTCTCAGCGGCTTTCTAGGATCTTGGCCTTTCGAAGTAGCTCCTTTAGTTGCTGATTTTCAGTTATTGCCATATCACGTTCTTGCCTTTGAAGCCTTAGTTCTTTATTGGCAGCTTCAAAACATTCTTTGGTCTTTACCATGTGCTCCTGCCCCATTTTTAGCCTTTTACTGGTCCCTTCTAGAATCTGATCTTTTTCAATTTCTCGCTTTAAAGTTGCATAATCATGCTGAGCGTTTTTCAACTCAAACTCCACTTGTACCTTTTCTTGTTTAGCCTTGTCCAACCTTTCTTTCATTTCTTTGATTTCTTCATTTTCATCAGAATGCAAGGCCGATGTCTTGTCAGGAATAATTGTTGTCAAGATTCTGAATGGCAACTTGACCTCTTGAGCCCTACTTTTCACCCATTGGCGGTAATTTTCTTTTACCGCACAACTCCTAGCTCCCAATTCTTTTCCTTTCGGATGACATTGTTCCAAGCAAATCGGACCTTCCGTAGTAGGCCAATGTCATGGGAATCTAGGTAATAAAGGACAAATGGAGTAATTGGGCTTGGAAGGCGGCCATCATGGGGTAACCAAGCTGGCGCAACACCAATGCTGGATTGTAATTTATACACCCTCGAGTACCCATAAGGGGTACATTTGGAAAGTCTCCGCACTGGTAAATCAAAGTCTGTCCATCTTCCCACCAAGGGTACCATCGGATCACCTTTTCATTCAATTTAACCAGGTCTTAGCCCATTCGCCCACTTTTCTTCTTGATACGATGCATTTTTAGATCATCAGGGGACAAGATGCCTTGTAATTTCTTTGGAAGATATGCGCGTAACCCACACATATAGTATTGGTAAACAACACAAAATTCTCTTACCATTCCTCTCATGACAAAAATCCAAGGAACAGGAGACATCCGCTAGGAGGAAAGGATTGTGACCATGAAACTTTCTAGCAAGGAACACATCAATTGCAAGATCTATGAAACCGTCAATATTGGGAAACAAGACGTGCCATAAATGGTGAGGGTCAACACATCTGAAAAAGTGTCCCAATCTTCGGCTTAGCTAAGCTGCAAATGCTTCTCCAAATAATCTCTTGTGAACCCCTTTGTCCCATTTCTACATTTCTGGGCTTCATGCAAATTTCTTACATTTACCTTTAGGACATTTGCTATAGTGTGCAAAGAAGCATAATGTCCTTGATAATTGTAAGGTTTTTCTCCTTCTAGCGGTAACCCAGGATTCGTTCAAATTCTTCAAGGGTTGGTGCCAACTGAAAATCTTGAAAGGTGAAGCATTTGAGTGGAGGATCATAACCTGGGCCAATGCTGATTGCCTCTACCTGTATTTCCACTTCTAATAGGCTCAAGATTTTTCCATATTTTCTGTGAGAAAGACGTTGCGGTGCTTTCAACAGGCTCAAAGATCAGGCTTTCTGTCAGGTTTCTTGGTTTTGAGTTGCAAAGTCTTTTTCAATTTCTCTTCATGATTGTTTGGTCTCATGTTTGCTTCCATTTTTAGATACTCACAACAAGACTTTGATATGGTTCTCTAACAAACCTTGTAGCAACGAAGAAAAGTGAGTTTTTTATTATATATAAAAAAAAGGCAATAAACACTTGCATGTTAAAGAATTTATGTACATAAAATAAATAAATTAATTAAAGAAAAGGTATGCTCCCTTTGTGTCCTATTTGAGGTAAAATATGGGTGTCAGAACTGTGGTCCTATGGTTGTTCTATTTTGTGAGCACTTTCACCAGGTAGGTCTATGATCTCAGGATTTACCTCTAAAGTTAAAGGCTCATTTTGAATGTTATCCCCAACGCAGGTAACCGCTAGATGTAGGACATTCACGAAAAGTCACACTCTAGACGAGATTTTCGCAATAACCAGGATGTACATCCAAAATGGCTACCACTACACAATCTCTTACCTATCTCAAGTTGCACTTAGACCCGGTATAGAGCCCCACTCGTGTGTGATAAATGTGTGAGTGTTGTGTGTGAAGGGAGCATACAAACCTGGAATCCTATAACTACCCATGGTAAAATACCTGCAAAATAAATACAAACAACAAATATACAAAACCAACAATAGTCGTCTACCCTAAAGTTTTCACAAAAAAAACAAACAAAAGTCGTCTACCTTATGGTTGTCACAAAGAAATAAATAATGCTGACAAAATTCTAGCATAAAAAGAAAATAACAAGATAAAAATATAAAATAAATAAATATCAAAAAAATAAAATAAAATAAACTAAAAAGAAGTTATAATAATGTGCACAATCAATTATTTAGGCTTGACTCTCAAAAATCCCAGTGGAGTCGCCATCTCAACGAGATCGCGACGGGACGGCGAAAGAGTTGTTAAAATTGGAGTCGCCACCAAGTTTATTTAAATTGGGAAAAACATGGAAAAACCGTTTTATTAAAAAAGTGGTCTTTAAAACCAGATTTGAGTTCGAGTCGGTTATGCATAGGAAGGGTGGGATTTAATCCTACGCACCCCTAATACACCCGTCCTTAGACGGTACCTTAATTGATTTGTGCAAATTATTAATAACCTTTCAAAATATTCATTTTTATATTTTTATTTATAACAAAATTTAAAAATATTAAGGAACACCAAGCTGTCACAACTCAGGTGTTCAAAATACTGTGTTAACAAACACGGTTAAATTAACATTTTTATTCAAAATACAATATTTCACAAATAAGTAACAAATTTAAACTAAATATATGAAAATGAAAATCTCTTATGAATTATAAATATTTACAAATAAGATAAAAATTTATTTTGATATTTTTTACAAAAATAAATAAAATATAAAAGAGAACATGCTTTTAAAGGAAATTTGGAACATCAAGCTGTCACAATTAGATGTCCAAATATCGAGTTAACAAGTCGTCCGACTAAATTAACTTTCTTATTTGAAATAAAATATTTCCTAAAGAAATGAAAATTAAATGAAATAAAATATCTCATAAAAAAACTCATGAAAAATTTACAATTAAGACAAAAATTATAAATATTAATTTTGACTTGACAGGATTTGGACGCTCCTCTGTCTTATCCTCCTGCAATGGGAATTCAAAGTCACGTAGTTCTTAAGTTATTTGTATGTTGATTGATTTTATTAGTTTTTTAAAAGAAATTTTGAATATAAGTGCGGCTAAAATATTCCGAATGAGAATTAATAAGCCGTCTGAACTTAATTAATTCTTATTTATTTATTAAAACAATTCATTAATTAATAAATTAAATAAAATTTCTTAATAAAACAAACACTCAAGAATTTATCTTATGTACGAAAATGGAATGAATCTCCTTTTTATATATTAAACTTTAAATTAAACCAAATCTTAAAATGCAAGTCTAAAGTTAAGAATTAAACAAATACTAAATTAAATAAATAAATCCAATTAAAACAAACAAATCTAAAATTTATTTCAATAAAATAACACTTAATTTAGAATGTAATTAAAACTAAAATTTAAAACTTGGAACCAAAAACTCCTTATTTATTTTATCCTATTTTCACTTAAACTAAATTTATAAATTTAATTTTATTAACTTAATCTACTCCTCCCTTCCCCACTCACATAGACACACACACACACACACACCTACTCACTAAATCAAACACACGCACACCCTCACTAACACACACTCTCTCTCTCACTCATATCACAAACACACACAAAAAAGAGAAGAAGGAAGCGGAGAGCAAGAGATATAGAGGATGAGAGTATGAGAGATAAAAAAGAGAGTGCAAGGTAGGAGCTGAGTTAGGCCCCTGCTGCGTGGCGGCCCAGGACGAGACGGGAATGAGGGTGAGAAGGAGCCATGGATGCCGCAGCGGAGGCTCCGCGTGCGGCGCCGGTGGGAGAGTGAGGTCGCGAGGGAAGGGTGCGATGTGGAGGGACTCACCCAGGTCCGGCCGATCTGAAAGGAAGCGGGGAAGTGGCCCCTCTGATGGTGTTTTGAGGGTGGTTGGGAAGAGGAAGAGAGGTCGAGGCGATGGGGTTTGTGGTTGAAGGAGGGGGAAGCGGCCGCTTGATGGTGTGCTTGAGAGGAAGGGAAGAGTGGCCGGAAAGGGCTGCGCTTGCAGATGAGAATCGCGTGCGCGGTGGAAGGGGCCCCTGGTTCCGCGCGGCGGTGGACTCAGACCTCCAAGAGGAAACGCGTCCGCCAAGGGAGGAGACGCGAGGTTACGGGCGTGAGGAATCGGGCCTTGGTGGCCTCACCGGCGAACACGCGAACCGGCGGGAACAGGCCGAGGAGGTTGTTCATTGGTCCATGTTCCCATTTTTTTCAGTTTTTATCCTTTTTGGTTCGTTTGTTTATGATTCGGATTTATATTTTCAGGTGAAGATCCAGTGATGGTGGTGGCCATGATGGTCAAGTGGCTTTATGGCTGAAGTTGGGGGTTTCACTTTGGTTGATTGATGAGATGCATGTGTGGCATGGTGCCTTTAGAGGGGAGATCAAGGGCCTTGCATGTGGGTTATATGGGTGGCAAGGAAGATGATAATGGCGTGGGAGAAGGAGGTAGCGACAAGTGGCTTTGATAATGTGATGATGATGATATCCTTGTCACTGCTGAATTTACCTGTTCTCTCTTTTTTATTTGTTCGGATTGTCTTCTGAATATATCAGTGATCTATTTTTTTTGTGTTTTATTTTTTCGTTAATGATAATGGTGATGGTGTTTATGGATTTTTTTTGAAAATGGTAAAATCTTATGCTCAAATGTCCATGAAAGTCACGTTTCCCCCTCCTTTTGAAGTGGTCAACTCCCCTTTGTTCATGCCTTGAACCTCCCATGACCCCGCTCCCTCGTCCTTTTGTTGAATATTGTAGAGATACAGCTCATTCATCGAAAGAGGAGGGAACATCATCATTTTGCAAACAAATGGAGGAATCTCATCATTGTGTTTGCCATCCCCATTTTAATGTCGACTCACGTGTATTTGAGGGATTGTATAGGAATTAGGAGTCCGTGACTCCTCTTCCCTACTTTTTTATTATTTATTTTTTATTGTTATATTATTTATTAAAAAAAAGCATGGGCTTGAAACAATAATTTGGGAAGCAAACATAGCTGGGCTTGTTACAAAAAAAAAAAAAAAAAGTGATTGGATTGGGTTGAAACGAATGACAAAACATAAACGGTGCTGCAAAAGAAATTTTGGGAATCAATTGAATTTTTTTGCTTTAATTTTTGAGATAAATAAAAAAAAATCAACACAAAACATCTTTCTTTTTTTTTTTGCATTTGTTTTCAAGAGAAATTAGATATAATAAATTATGCAAATTTTGGATTTTTGTTTAAAGATTTTGACAAATTGGTGTTCACACCCCGTCATTTCATATTGAACAATATGTTCAGGGGAGATCAACATCACCTAAATTAAAGGAAGGGAGCCAATATGAATTTCACCAAATATCAAAGGAGGTCAATGTAATTTGTGCTATGATTTATGTGTTAGTTTTTAGAGGTTAATGATAGCCCTCCCTCCTTTGTTAAGTATGTTTGTTATGCCTTAAAAATTTATTGTTCAAGTAAATGGATGTGTTTGTTAAGCCTTAAAAAATTAAGAGTGAGAAGTTTAAGGAGAAGTATTTCACTGAGTAAATGCTGATGATTTAAAATTCAACCAAGTCCAAGTCTTTTCAAGATAAATACTGAAAGTTAAAATGATAAAATTTAATTTTCTAGTTAATAAGTACGATGAACCGTGGCTAAGGTATAAATTAGCTACCGCATCACAGTTAGCCAAATAATTTAAACTGTTTATTTTAATTTTAAATTTTTATCTTGAAGAGATCTCTTAGCTACATGCGAACGTGGCTAAGGTGGAAACTAGTCGTAGTTCACTATAGCTGTTAGCCAACAGTTTAATTTTTTTTCAAAAGAAATTAACTTTAACTTCAAAACAATGTACGAAATTTTTATCCATTATTTTTAAGATTATATTTTATTTTACAAAGTTTATAAGTTATTTAATAAAAGTATACAAGACTTAGTCTGGAGTTAATGGAGTTTTTACTGTTATTATATAGTTTTGAGTTTTAGTTGTAATTGTTATGAAAGTTAATAATTTTTATTGACATGATAATACTTGATATATTTATTTAAAAACTGTTATATTAAATCACCCAAGTATAGAAACATTTTTGAAAAAATGCACTGTATCCTCTTTAAGTAAAAGGCAGGTGCACTTTAATCCCCTATACATTAAAAATATTTAAATTGATCCCCTAAACTTTAACAAATGTGCATTTTAGTAAAAGATATGTACTATATCCCCATAAATTCTGAAACATATGCAAATTAATCTCCTGTATTTTCTTAAATGTGCAATCAATACTCTAAAATTTCTTAAATTTGTGATATTTTTGTAAATAGATGATGAAAAATTAACTAAAAATTTGAATTACATTTTTAAAGCTTATGGTAAAAAATGTACATGATCTATAGTTCAAAAAGTAAAGTGCAATTTTTTCAAATGTTTTTAATCACGTTGCTTTATTTTTTTCATAATAAGGCTAGCAATTATGGAATGAATTCCATCTCTAGGGAAAAGGAAGATCCTTCCAATCATGTACATATATGATTACTATACCTTCCAGCAATTAGTAAAATGTAAGTAAAAATTTTCATCTAAACACGAATGATGACTAAATTTCGACCAACTGATAGAATGGAGCCAAGAATTAAAAGATGAAATTAATTCAAATTCTGAACAAATTAATAATAAATGTTCTGATTATTACAAATATTCATGATGTTCTACATAGCAAACTAATAATCACTAAAATAGACAACTCTTTAATATAGAGGAAAAGTTGGAAAACATGTATGTATAAGCTTACCAATGTAATGGAACCATGCCATGCGCCATTGAGGATTTATGCACAACACCGTGACAAACCCCAACAATATTGTTATGTAAGAGGCAACAAAGTCCAGCCGAATGCAACCATATCCACTATTGTATCCTTTTCTTCAGTGTTATTGAATTGTGATGGAGGTGAAATTACAAAACCTTCACACTTGTGTTTGAGGAGTGGCCCACATAGACTTGGATTACCCTTGTAGCTTTCCTCATCAAAGGTTGCAAATTGCCCTGTACTAGGTGCTATTCCAGAAAGATTGTTGTATGACACATTGAAGTTTGATAAAAAGTTCAACTGGGCCAATTCAAAGGGTATTTGGCCACTCAAGTTATTGAAGGACAAGTCTAGGCTCTCTATCTGTTTGAGATTTGAAAAAGTTTCTGGAATGGAACCAGACAAGTAATTATGGGATAAGTTCAAGACATGAATTTGTTGAAGGTTTCCAATTTGAAAAGGATGTTGCCTCTTAGCTCATTGCATGATAAATCCAATCCTGCCATGTTCTCAAGGATGCTACCTTTGTAAGAGTAATAATTACTCTTTGTCCTGAATTCTGCAACTGCTACTGCTTCATCGTTGGACGACAAATCAGTTGTGGGAGGCTGATATAGTGATACACTTACATTGGTGATCACTTCTGGGACATATAAGCCATCTGAAATTTGATCTTGAAAATGACCACCATAATCATCATGTTCCATTCCAAACGACAAATTTGTGAAGCATGATGGTATTGTACCATTAATCACGTTGCGTGAGAGATCCATAATGGTGACATGTTTTAGTTTACACAATTGAATAGGAATCTGACCATGAAATTTGTTCCTCCTAGTAAAAGAACTCGCAATTTTGGTAACTTATCCATCCAACTAGGAACATTTCCAGAAAAGTTATTGTCCCTTAGGTCTAACACTACTAATTGTAAGTTTTCAGCAAAAGCAAGTGGTATATGGCCTGAGAGAGCATTCTTTTGCAAATATAAGTACTTTACGGATGATAAATTGAAATATGCAATTGGGCCAGATAATTTATTTTGAGAAAGATCCACAATTATAAGATTTCTTATATTAAAAAACTCAAAAGGGATCTCACCTTCTAATTTATTCTCAGCCATAAGAAGGACCTCCATGAAAATAAACTTGCCAATTGAACAGGTATTGCACCTGAAATTGAATTATTGGATATGTCTAGCGCTTGCAAACTTGTATTGTTTGATAATACTTCATCGAGGGTCCCACTAAAGTTGTTATTGTTCAGATACAACACCCTCAAACTTGCCGAATTAAAAGATGCAGGAATATTTCCATGGAGAAAGTTATTAGAAAGCTTTAGACTGTGCAATTCAATGCAACCTGTGGCCAGTTCTTCGGGTAACACACCAGATAAGTGATTGTTTGACAAATCCAAGGACGAAAGTTTCTTCATCTTACCAATTGATGCCGGTATACCACCTTCAAAATTGTTCACTGACAAATTTAAAGCTAATATATTTGGAAGAAATCACCAAAATCTTTTGGCAGTGAACCACTGATCTTGTTATTTGATACATCCATTGAAGACATGTCCTGCCTGATGGAGTATACTTCAAGTTTTCCTTCGAATGAATTATTCTTAAGGAAGATGGTTTTGAGCCTTGAGTTGTTTTGAATCAGCCAACTTGGGAATGCTCCATGCAATTTGTTGTGGGAGAGGTCAATAAGTTGCAAATCTCTCTGATGTAGAAGAAAACTAGGAATGATTCCTCTATTCATATTTAGGTTGCAACTTTCAATAATGGATCTTAATTGAAATGTTGGAAACCATTGTGTCTTTTCAGTGTCAACTTGTGCTTTTGGACTTTGTGATGAAATATATAGATCCTGGAGCTTGGAATGGTTAGCCAAAATGCTTAATGAAAATGATCCTTCCAAGTAATTTCCAAAAGAGACAAGTATACTAGGGATGTGAGATTCCTAATGAATGATGGAAAATTTCCGTTGAACAAACTCTTTGAAAGATCAAGAACTTTGAGACTTGTTAAGATGCTTAGACACTCTGGAAGTTCACTACCGAACTTATTGTTGCTGAGATCCAACTCTACAAGATTCTTCATTTTGCATAATCCTGCCACAGTTAATATGTCAAGGTTGCAATTTGTATTCTGAAATTGGTACTGTATGTGCAATTAAATGATATAATAGGATTACAATTGACCCGCTTTTGTTGACTTCATATTAATTTAAGAAGATAATGTTAATTATGTGACATTACTCTTATGTTTAATTATGGATAAATGATTAAATTAATTAACAATTATCATTAATAATCTTATATGATTTTAAAATAAGAAACAAAGAAAGATATTACAAATAATTGCAATAATTAATAGGATGATTATGGTCCTCCCTAAATAAATAATATTCCATATAGAAGGGAGGTTCTTTGGTATGCTGGATAGTATCATATTGTTGAGTTGCAAAATATTTATTAAGAGTTAACTTTATAATAACTGTTTCAATCAGAAATATATCAAATTTAAATAATGCCTCTAAATAATTTTTAAACTTGACTAATATGGGTATAAGCAGATTGTGTTATTGACAAACCCATTAATCCAAACAGGACCAATTAAATTGGTTTGGGTAGCTCAGTTTCATCATCAAATAAAAAACATATATATATATATATATATATATATAGAGAGAGAGAGAGAGAGAGAGAGACTTTTTGGGCTATATATATAGATGTTATTGAGCATGTATATTTATATGAATATAATAAAACTATTGGAGATTAAAAGTTTCTATTTTTTTTATGTTTATGCGGTGTTTTTTTTCATTTTAATATAATTAAATATAAAATAATTATAATCAGGTTAATTTGATCACTTGAACATCGGATCAACTTTGGTAAAAAATAATCTATGATTCTAAATTTATCAAAATTAATTGGTTTAGATTCATTTTTTAGCCCAAATCCAAACTAGTTTGATCGGCCTAATTACACCCCTTACTGAGTAATATACAAAAAGCACAAGGTAAATTGAAATTAGATCCTAGAAGATCATTTTTGGCTGTCACTTAGTATATATTATTTTGTTTAATTTCTTAATTAGAAATATTTTTTAGTAAAGGTATGCATAAGATAGTTGAGATAATTATAAAATTTTCAGAAAAAAAAAAGACAAAGCTTGAAAGATTGTTTTTAACACGCCTTTCATAAATAATAAAATAGAATAACCTTAAAAAACAATTACACCATGAAAAACACATTTTTATGAACCAAAACAAACTTTCCCCTAATTTATTATTACCTTCAATTGAGCTGTTCAATGTATTATCACTTAAATCCAACATGGTCAAGTTGCTCAAATTTTGAAGATCTGTAAAAGGACAAAATATTGTTAAAGAAATATATATAATTCATGAACTTGCATGTAAGAATTTGGCTATGACATAATTTGATTATGGTCAAACTAGCTAGAATAGCACCAAGGTCTTCATTGTTTTTTTATCATTTTGTGTCACTCAATTTGTCGTCAAAATTAAATGTAAAAGGCTTTGAAATTTATTATCTTCAATTATAAATAGATAACAATTCAGTGACGAAATAGATAACAATTCATCTCCTAAACATTATACAAGGCTTATGAGTTATATGTGATTTACTGCATTTTTTTTTTTCAAAAAAGAGTTTTGATGGAGAAACTTAAATCATCAGGTGGTGTCATTGGTCATTGAGAGATTGCATCGTCCCACTAGCTTCAAGCTTTCGAGGACCTTCATGTGTTGTTTATCTATTGTATGAGTATAGCCTTGTGTTTGAGAGTTGATAATGTACTGGATTCTCCTTAATCGCTTGTGGGAACTTCGAACTAAGCATGGGAAGCATTGTATCAGAGGCTGAGTCAATTAGAGTTTGGAAGTTTTTTTTAAGGAGGGAGGGTTAGAAAGAATGAGAGGTCCTCGAGAGCGATTAAGAGGAGACTTTTCACTCAATATAGCCAAATATGCATGTTAACTTAATGGGGGCAATAATTGCCTTTATTTAAGGCTAGGAGATAGGGGCTCTTCCTGTGTCAACAAACTTGCAAATCAAGCCACCCATCACAATAAGGTTTACAAGACAAAGCCCATATCGTATTAGTTTACATTATTGAAGTCTAATAAGAATATGAATCACAAATTGAGCCTAAACAATATGCTTTAACACTTTACATCCAATTAGTTTGAGTTTTAGAATTAAAAGATAGAATATGATTTATGGTGGTCCATAAATGATAATCCATCATCCAATTGTTTGCTTTATTATATATTTCAGCATCACACTTAGGACTCAATGGGCTTAACATACTACCCCATGATGTCCATAAGGGTTTTAGAATTAAAACAGAGAATCTGATTTATTTCATAGTGGATCTGTATTGCGGTATATTCCTATCTTATCCCAATTGTTCAAGAGGAGTTGTGGAGTTATTTGGGTTTGTTTTAGACCTCGTGCAATTATTGTAGATGTTGATAGGGGATTTTAATTATATTCTCTTTTTTTCGAAGTTAGTGGAGGTGTGCTCCTCGACTAATGTTGCTAAATTTGTTGAGACGTTGGATTGATGTAACATATGGATACTGGTCTCATAGGCCATCAAGAGTATGGTTTCAAAAGAAGAAGGAAGAAGGATGACCTAAAAGATTGAACATAACTTTGTTGCATATTTTACAAAGGCATGCTTTTACTAAAGCCTTTTTTTTAGAATCTTAGTTACTTTCTGGAACAAGCTCCAATTCTTCAAAGGTGCAAAGGGAATCAACTTTCGGAAGAAATGGCCTTTTCATATTTTCACACAGCTTAGGTAATGCATCTTGAATGTAGTAAGTTTGTTCCACAATCTTGGGCATGTGATGGGACTTACGTGGTTTATTCCTTGAAGAGAGTGCATAAATAATTTTCTATTTCAAATAAGGAGAATTTTAGCAATATATAAGAAAAGGAAGATGATTGTTGAGGCATGGCCAGGGGGATTCAATGCATTTGGAAAGATGGGACCCGTGGCTCTTCTTCAGTTGAAAGCATCAATACGCTACTACCATAGGCTTGAAAGTAATTAAACTCTTAAAGTAAACTCATGAAAACATATCCCAAAAGATCACATTGAACAACGCCGAACGCTATCATGCTCATTACAACTTAGTGAGTAGCACATTCTTGAACTACCCAATAATCATCCCTTTGTTAACCCTACCAGTGCACCTCTCTTTCTCATATATTCCACCCCAATTAGCCATAAATCTAGTTGTGAACAAGGCAAGTAAAGGAATTTTTTTTTGAGTTAATTGTTACTAATTTTAATTTCCAATTTGAGTATTGTGTTAATGGGAGGAAGAGGAGACGGAAGGAGATAAGAGGTTGATGGTGGAGGAGCAAGGCCGCAAAGGGGTGGGTGATGGACAAAACGAGGAAGTGAGGGGTGATGCATTTAACAACATTCACACATTTATGAATGTGGTTAAACGTAGGTGCATAATGCTACATACTTGTCACGATGCATTGCATAATCCACCTTGAACAAGTGTCTAGACGCTACTACCATAGGCTTGAAATATACCCGAATTAAAAAACTTGCTAGTAGATAGTAGCAGGAACCATATGACTCCCTTCCAAAAATGCACAAATAACCACACAAAAATAAACATAAAACCACCATCGAAAGCATTCATGAACACCCTCACTTCCTTAGGCCACTAACACCTCTACCACAATACACTCCACTGCCACTAAGAACTATTGTGTGGCCTCCACCAACACTACGTGAGCCACCCCTCCTACAAATCCTAGATCATTGTTTGGAGGAATCATAACCCAAAGATAACACAAGGCCATTACAAAGCATCTAGCATGACCTATTGTAGCCACACCATAAGCAAAATTGATGACAGAAATGGTGGCTTGCATAATTGGGATCCTTCCATCACCGTCGGATAAAGACGCCAGCCTTAAGGAAATTGAAATTTAATTTAGCTGTATGAAGGCTTTGAATCGGGGCCATTAGCATTTTGT
This sequence comes from Dalbergia oliveri, assembly GCA_030441495.1. NCBI lineage: Eukaryota > Viridiplantae > Streptophyta > Magnoliopsida > Fabales > Fabaceae > Dalbergia > Dalbergia oliveri. The sequence goes on along the minus strand of JAMLFY010000012.1, from coordinate 11,083,202 downwards.
GAAAAATTACAAACTACTACACTAACTTACTTGTTTGATATTAAATTACCCATCTAACATATTTATATTTTTTTAAAAAAAACTAATTAAGTAATTTAAAAAATTAGAATTAGAACTCAAAACTCAAAAGGCATCATATTAGTATTAGTGAGATAGTGGATCACAAACAACTCAACCCACATTATAGTTTACAAAACCCTAAACCTAATTTAGAAATCCTACTCCACTCTAAGTTGCCAACCCAATCCACACCCCCAAGCATTGTTACACACACGTTCCTAGAGGTGGGTATGAGGACTTGCCCGATCCTAACGGACCACATTAAACGAGTCGAATTGGACCCGTCCGTTTTATAAATAGACTAAGCTTTAGGTGATTCGCATCCACCCCGCATAAACCCGTGACCAACATACAGTCTGTGTAACCCTTCTTTTTTCACATTTTGACCCCCATAAACTACGGACTACCTAGATTGGATAAGGAGCGCCTCCGACCACGGGTAGATTATGGACCAACTACGGACAAGCCCACATAACCCTATTTTTTTTCTTTCATATTCTTTTAAACTTTTTTTAATACCCTATATTATATATTTATATTTATACAGTATATTTTATCTCGTAAAATATATATACGCACTTTTCTTTACGGTAACCAATTTTCAAGAGCATAAAGAACATAAATAAATATTGTAAAATGGAAGCATTCCCTTATTTATGCTGCTGAGTTGGTTGCGACCCCATGGGCTAAACCCACTTAGTTCTGAGGTTAAGTGGTGCGATGTGAAAAGTCCACAGGTTGCGGACTAAAAATTTTCTGGTTCATTTTTGTCGGTTGCAAGTTAGTTAAATGAGTTAGTCAAGGATAAACTTATACAAACTGTACACGTACCTCAACCTCGCCACACAACCATACACTTTACCTCGACCTCACCGTCACCACCACTTCACTCTTCAACCTAGCACTGCACCACCTTCCTCACTCTCGAGCCTGCACGCATGCATGCACCACAATTGAAGCCACTACGTGAGCTCCACCATCCGCCCACCACGCAAATCGCCATCGTCCTCAGATTTGTGAAAATTTCATTGATTCTCCATTTCCGCCCTAGTTGTTCTCCAAGTCTATCTCTAAGTCCCCATCTTCATTGTTGTTATTTTTGTTGATGAAGATGATTCATTTTTTTTTCTGAATTCATTCTAGAATTTTGTCTATTTAATAATATTTTATTCTTCTATTGAGATTTTATGTATTTATTGTTAAGTTAGACAAATCTGTTCTTGAGATTTTGTTCTAATATGACTATTGATCCATAATTATTTACATTTATTTTGCAATCTTACATTTTTTCTTATCTACTACTAAGGTTTTGTCTATTTGCAATCTTAGATAAATCTGTGTTGCTATTTGCAAATATTGGAACTTGCAATTGCAAGAATTATTTTTATTTTTGGTTTGAATGGATTTTAAAAATAGGATTTGAAAGCAAGTTTTAAGCTAGGCCAAGCATCAAGTAGGCTAGGCCAAGTTGAAAATAAAGCTTATAACAGGTAATAGGCCAGAGTAGGCCTAGTGTTCTTGTTGCAAGCTTGGCCGTTTAGGATGTGGTCCTGCCTCCACCTCTATTGAGCATGCTAAAAAGGAGCATGATAGGCCAACATAATCTAATAGAATCAATCATCTATCGAGACAGTGGTGGTGGATATATTGGTTCCCTTTTAAGGAGCATATCATGGTCAACATTTATCTACCATTAGATGATGTTTCATTAAAATCTAATGGCTAAGAATGCACCCATGTTTTGTTAGTTTTGGAATTACATGAAAGCAACAAAAGTTTTTGGTTTTGCATATAGATCCTCCTCTTCTTTTTTTGTCAAAACAATAGTGAAATGCACTTCACCCGTCATGATTACTCTGAACCTAGATTTGATGCACATCATTAATGTTTTCTCAATGTGTAAGGCTTAGAGCATAACATGATCAATTATATAGGACAATAAATGGAGGTTACTGACGACCCACCAATTAAAAAATTTTAAATTTTGTTGATGCATTTTGCATTGGTAGAGTTGAGTTTTATATTTACACCATTAACTTTGTTAGATCTATGTATCATTATGGTTTTCTCTATTGACGAGGTATGGGGTTGACGAAGTAAGACTTGCAATCTTCCAAATGAAAAGTAGCTTTTTTTTCACAGTTTCAGGCAATAAAGAAAATTGCTTCGACTAACCATACATACATAACCTACCGTATTGAACAAAAAATCCCTTCTTCAATTCAACATTGTGGATTTGGCTCCTCTAAAGTGAAGAGGTTGGTAAAGTACAAAAGTGAGGTGCCAACCACTATTGGATCAATAACTTCTATAATATGTGCATCATGTGTAGATCCCACTAAATGATTTAAGGGTGATTAACCCCTCATTTTTACACTTTACCAACCTCCTCATTTTAGAGGCGCCAAATCCCAACATTGTATACTTGGAATGGGCTTTAACTATAGGATTTGGCTCTTCTAAAGTGAGAAGGTTGGTACAATACAAAAGTGATGGGTTAGTCACCTTTAGATCATTTAGTGGTATCCACACATGATACAAATATGATGGAAGTTATTGATTCAAGGATAATTAAGCACTTAATTTTTCACTTTACCAATTTCTTCATTTTAGAGAAGCCAAATCTTTAAATCTTATTAGCTGAGTGGAAAAGTTTAGCGAAAGGAGGCGATGGGTCATGGGTTGATAACAGTTTGAGGCTATGGGCGGATGAGAATGGAGAAAGGAGGCTAGATATAGTGCGAAGAAGGGTTAAATTGCAAATAAACAAACTACTTTTATTTTTATTATGAAGTCCCGCACTTGGAAGTCCAAAGCAAGTGTTGGACTAGCTTATGAACAACTGAGACAATAGGAGAAGAAGGACCGCCAATATCTCTTTTTTGGTGACTTATTAAGTAGTGCCCAACGATTTTGGTACCACATGATGATCAATTTTAAAACATTGATGAACAAATCTAAAGGTCAAAATTAATTGAGATTAAAATTTGTATTTATATCCTAATACTTTAAAAAATGATTTTGAAGATGATTTATCATTTTTGCCCTTTTCTTTCTTCTATACCTTTCACCATTTTTTTCCGTTGCCCACCACCCACTCCACCCATAGCTATTTACCGCCACCTTTGTCACCAACTCCAACCACAACCCATTCTGTTCCCAAGCCTCACTCTTCCCCCAACACCAAATGCACCCTACAAGCATCTTCAATCCTCAAATCTTCTCAGGCCTCTTCTTTTAATTGAGTTCACATTAGTCAAAGTGAGTTAGGTGACACATTATGTTTTGAATCTGGGTCGACATTTCATAATCTCCATGAAGAAAATGATAAACGATGATTTGGGTCGACATTTCAAATAAAATTTGAACTTGGAGATCCCTTCTTCTTGAGACCTTGTGCTTTGTTTCTATCTCTTTAGTTTGATTTTTTTCTTGAACAAGGTTTCTTTCTTTGTTGCTTGGCTTCTTCGTGGTTCTATGTAAACAAGTACCAAGCAAAGACAAAGAAGGAAGAAGGATGTTATCATTTGCTCTTATTTCTCTTTCTTTTTTTCAAACTTTTGCCAAGTGAAGAAAAGAAGAGAGCTGAAAGAGACTTTGAGAATGAACGGCTCATGAAAGTCCTTGAGTGCATTGAGTGACTCATGGATGAGGAGTTTGCCGATAGGAAGAACAACCGATGTTATAGTGGGATGGTGGTTGGGAAGGAGAAAGGATAAAGAGAATAAATTGATGGTAAAATAGTCCTTTTATCAAATTTTTCTATTATAATATTGCTTGTCACCATGTGGTACCAAATTCATTGGGCACCACAAAAGTCGCCTCTTTTTTAATGTTTCTTAGGTTTCCTTGAAGAAGAAACGAGTTTCTATAAGATAGTGTTACAATTGTTCATACTCAATATTGTTATAAGAAATTCAGAAAAATAGCAACAAGTGAACAATAATAAAATAGTGACATTTAAAAAGTTAAACCAAAGTATGATATAATCACATTTTTATTTCATGAATAGTCAATTTTGATGGTAGATATGTACATATAAATAAATAAATAATTGAGTAAAATACAATCCCCTCCTTTTGAGAGAAAGTTTTATCACACTACCTTCCCTTCTATTATTTCTAAAATATACACTCCCCTTCTATATACATTTAAGAGTATAACATAACCCTTTTCCCTTGAGAGATACTATTATTACACTATATTTCCCTTTACTTTTAAAACATACATTACCATCCCCTATAAATTTAAAATAAACTACATTTTAATCCATTTTCAAATTTTCTATTAATTTTTCATTTTCCCATGTTTATTATTTTGTTGTTGAATAAAATACCCTTTATTAATTTATATATATAAATTTTTAATAAAATAAAATGTATATGATTTATAATAATTAAAATATTGAGTTATATATATTAGTTTTAAATTATTATTTTATTGATAAATAAATAAGTAGAAGTAAAGATAGTTAATATTAAAATTTAGAAATAGAGGGGAGTTAAATGTAATTAATCCTTCTCTCAAGGGAGAGGCTATATTTTACTCAAAAAAAAATTATTGTAGATCAATTCAACTATCTGGAGAATAACAGCGATAAGTACCTTTAGCATTTAGTGAACCACTGAGTAAATTATCACCAAGGTCCAATAATTCCAGCTGAGTAAAATTGACAAAATCTATTGCAAAGAGTAAAAGACTTCTATTAGAAAGGATAGTTGCCAACTAGTGAGTTTGATTGAAATAGTAAGTCATATAAACAGATTGAAGAGAGAAGTGGAACTCGAATATACATGCCTTGAGGAGATAAAGAAATCTTATTTGATTGAAGTATCAACTCCCTTAGCGATCTTAATCCATTCAGTTCTCCAAAGATGCTGCTGTTTAGTTCATTATGTGAAAGATCTAGGTCTCTAACTTCTCCAATCTTGGAAATCCTTTCAAAAGGTGTATAGAGATGGGTAGTTTGAAGTTAAACATCAAAAAGGAAGAGTGAAACCACATATCACTTAGTAACAGGAGCAAAATTAAAATAATTGTGAATTAAAAATAGTAGAAGGACAAATTTTTTGTTATTTTTTATTGTTCAAATAATATGACATATTTGTTAACTTGTAGATAAATAAATAATCATCTGTTATGATTTTCGCAATATTTTTTTTATATAGATGTACTAGATTATATTTTTCTGAATTGTTTCCCAATCTCTCTTAAATTTACTCTTTTCTACCATGTCTTTCTATTTTGTTTTGCTTTCCTAGTTTAGACTAACTCCTTAGAATTATATGTGATCTATCTATTTAATATCTATAATCTAAATCTATCTATTCTTATATAGTATAATATAATAGAATATAATATGAAAGTTCTTTCATTATCATTGACATGTAGTATTTTCCTTTAACTTTGAATTTTAAATATTTTTAAATATAATTACATTTTTAATTTCTGATTCATAATTTCATTTATGCTCTTTCATTACAATTACTATGTAACATTTTTCTTGTTTCAATTAAGGGGCAGGATTATAACTTTATTAAATAACTATTATACTGTTGAATAACTTTTGTGAGATTGATTTTTGACAAAATTCACTATTGGATTAGAGATCTACATCATATGGATTATGTCTATAAAATATTAAATTAATATGAAGTCATTTAACATAGTTTTAATATACATCAAAATCAACGTAATGTATATTTAAAATGAACGAGAATAAGAGTTATACGTTTACATTCTTATTAATATTCAATTTTTGTAAAATTTAAGTCATTGTAAAATGGTTGGATCAATAAAAAAAATTATTTTATGTAAAATTATTAAGTGGTGTAATAATGCTTAAAGTTATACCAAGTATAACTTTTTTTTAATGAAGATATTAGGGAATGGGGGGTTGGGGTGAGTCGAATTGCGACTTCCCTTAACTCATTCATGCAGAGTCTCACTAGACCGGGGCTCACTTGCTATACCAGGTATAACTTGATCTTATCCATTAATTACTATTAATGTTATTTATTATATTTTAACCTTTCATATTTTTCATCTACATCTTGCTAAAATTTTCATAATCCTGCAATTTTTAAATTTTGGTTTTTAAAATAGTAATAAAAGTGAATAGTTTTTAATGTTACAACATAAGATATATAAAATATTTCATAAAAATATATGATATAACATGATGAGTTGAAACTCAGTAAATTCAGTTTAAAGTTATCAAAATATGATTAATATTGAGTTAAATATTATTTTATAAAAATAAAAGGTAACAATCATATTTTTCATTATATTTTAAAACATTTAATTATATTTCCATCAATTTACTTTTGTTTTATAAAAATTTAATTTAATATTTTCTTAAAATGAGTAAATATAATTCTATCAAAATTAAATAAATTTAAATTTAAGGAAGATTTATTTACTAAAAAATTAATAAATAAAATTTAATTTATATCGTTCCAATAACACACAGAACAACACAGCTAATTTAGAATATATAATTGGTCACACAACCAACCAGTATCGCTGTCGTTCATTATAACATTTTTATGTCTGTTTCATTTTTATTTATTTTAAAAAAAAACTAACACCACCATAAATAATTCCTTATCAATTTGTACTTTTGTTTTCGTACTCAATAGTGAAGTCATGCTGAATTTATATTGATTGACTCAAAATTCTTTAGTTAAAAATCAACTAAACGCACATTACTCAAAGCGATTAAACTGATTCAAAAAAATATAACAATAAGGTAGCATGAATTAAATAAAGAGTTTAATTTTGATATATTATTAATGTAAAAAATTTTATACATATATTTAATCATGTATTACCATATTAATACAAGTATTTGACTCAACTGTCCACTAGTTTGAAAATCTTATAAATATAAGTATTTGATTCAATGACACTATAAAACTCTTTTATATTGTGAATTAAAATTAAAGTTTAAGATAAAAGAAATAGTATTTAAAAATGTTGAGATTGCATAGGAGCCAAGGCTATGTTTGGATATTACCAAAAATGGATATGAGACATGGGTTTTTCATTGGTGAGAAAAGAGAATAAGAGGAAAGAAAATAAAAGAGGAAAAATTGAGAGAAGGAAAATAAAAAGAAAAGTTTTTTTTCTTTCTTGGTGTTTGATTTGATGGAAAAGTGAGGCTAAAGAAAATATAATTGTATTAAAATGACATCTTTGTCTTTTTGTCTTATAAGAAATCAAAGATGGTATGAAAATTTTACATAATTTTTATTCTTTGTCACCATTTCTCCCAATCTGCGGGAAGAAAAGTTTTATGTGGATCTTACCTATATCCTATTGCTCATCATCTTTTTAGCTGTCCCAACAAATAATTGCCCTCTAGTTTTTTTTTTTTTTAATCAATCAAGTCGGATAAGTAACATTAACAGCAGGCATTGATAGTTATGGTGCCCAATATGCCAAACAAAATCAACTTAAAGCTAGAGACTAATAGTAATTTATAGAACAAAACGAAAAAGGACGGCGCATAAAGGTGTATGCCATAAAATCTAACTAGTGTCTTTAAGGATTTTAAAAAGAAAAACTTTTTATGGAAAAATTTACTTTCTAGGATTTTAAGGTGTGGGGTTTATTTCAAAGTTTATAAACTTATTTTTTTTGGGATTCCTTAACCAAAATCCCAAAATCATTAACTAATTAACTAAAAAAGTCTACTTATTATGGAAAAGCATATGTGATCGAATTCTTATACTCACAAACATTACTGTTACTATTATTTATATAAAGGACTTAACTTTAATATACAATTAATATAAAAAAAATTAAACTCCCAAATTGGTTTATAACAATTTTGTCATTGGACAATTTGATCCTTGACAAAAAGGAATTATCAAATTGGTTCTTGATAATATCAACTATCAGACACTTGTTAGTCCTAACAATAAATTTAACATATTGCTTAGTGGCACCCCAAATTAGTCCTGACAAAACCCATCTACACATATCAGATGCTCATCCTCACCTTCACGAGCACCTCCACTACCACCCCTATTTCTCTCTTCTCTTTCATCTCTACTCCGACTTCCACCCCCACCCATCTCTAATCCACTCTCCAACACCATCTCCATCATCAACCACTATCATCCCCCTCAAGCCAAATCCTCTTAAAGCTTGAAGGAAATGAAAAAATGGAGCCTCATAAGCTGCTATAGAGCTAAAATTGATTCACAAATTTCTCGTCATTCCCTAAAACCCCTCCTCCATGAAATTCCAATTTTTACATACCTTGAAAAAAAAAATCAACTCCAATAATCGTTTAAATACCATTGAAACTTCTACAAACACTCTGAATTTCATCATAAACACAAACAATAACCCTAAGCCCCATTCTTCATTCAACAGTACCCCTCCCCCTAAAAAAAAGGTAAAAAACAAGCAACAACCTTAGCCACAGTCATGAACCAACTACCACTGACCTTCTCCTTCTTAGTCGTGACCTCGCCTTGTCACCATCGCATCTCACTATTGTGCCTGTCGTGGTCATAGCACCTTTCGCGCCACCAAATCCACTACTACCATATTTGTCACCATCGCCATTGATTACAAGCTCCTGAAGCCACCTTGTCCAACCTTGACAATGTGAGCCAAGTCAAGCAACAACAACATCCCCTTTTCCCTTTCTCACTCTTTGTTACCTTCCATATCTTGCTTATTCTCTGCTTCTCCTTTTTGCTTCAACCATTTTTTATGTGGTTCAATTCAGTGGTTAATTGAAGAGTTAATTTGAGAGTTTTTTTTTTTCCTTTGTTCGTCATTTTTTTTTTTTTTTGTTGAAAATCAATGAATAGATAAAAGGATTGGTTAGCGAGTGGATTAGAAAAAGGGTTAAAGTGGGTGTGGAAATGAAAGAGAAGAGAGAGAATCGGAGTGACGGTGGAGGTGGTGGTGGAGGTGAGGATGAGGGATTGATAGGGTGGGTTGGATTTGTTAGGGATTGATTTGAGGTACCATATATGCAGGTCCGTTAAATTTAACGTTAGGAAATAACAAGTATCCAACGTTTGATATTGTCAATGACCAATTTGGAAATTTCATTTTTTGTCAGGACCAAGTCGTCTAATGACCAAATTGTTAGGAACCAGTTTGGGAGCTTGCTCTATAAAATCTTTTTATACAAGTCATCTAATTTTAATTCTTATTGTAACTTTTTAAAAATCATATAAATGATTTGTTAATATAAAAATATTTATTTATACTCACAATTTATAGGACATTATGCATACATTTATCTATTATTGGATAAAGTGTGCATCCCACTTAATTTGGATTTCACATACATTTCATCTAATAGTATATGAGAATATGTTGGCACAATATCCACAAATTATGAGTATAAATAACATTACTCTTATTTAATTATATTTGGTTAAACTAATGAGTCACTGGTTGAACTAATATTGACCTAAAGACTCAATGTCTTGATCAAGTCAAGACTGAGTCGAGTTTGGTAATGTCAAGTTTGATAACTATATGCCTTTTGAGGAAATGGTGCAAGAAACATGGATTGGTGGATCGACACTATTGTTGCATAGATGTACATCAAAGAAATTATGTCTTAGGTGCAACAACTTATAGCCGATAAGGGGCGGAAAATAGCTTAGGTCATATCAAGCTTCACTCTTAATAGGTCAGATCTATATTACAAACACTTAGCTTGAGCCTCTATCTAGCATGTTATAGGCTATTTTTTAAGCCCCATTAAGTCTAGCTAACCTAAAGCCTGTTTAGAAAACTTAAAAATTCTAAAAAAATTAAATTTAGAGTAAAAAATATATAAATACAAATACAAATACAAACACATAATTTGTAGAGCAAGCACATCTCAAATGTTAAAACTTGCATTAGGAAAGCCAAAATAATGGCTTATTTGGAGGTAGAGTGATGTGTCAACTTGCTTAGCACTTGTTTCAAGAATAGTTATAGCCGATAAGGGCTGGAAAACAGCTAAGGTTAGACCATGTTTGATTCTTAACAAGCCAGGTCTATATTATAAACATTTTGTCTGAGCCTACCTGTACCATGCTATAGACTATTTTTTAAGTCTAATTAAGTATGCTTTATTCATAAGTCTGGCCTAGCGGCCTAAAGCCTATTTAGAAACCTAAAATTCTAAAAAAAATTAAATTTAGAGTAAAAAAAATATAAACACAAATACAAATATAAACACACAATTTGTAGAGCAATCATGTAATAAATGTTAAAACTTGCAATAGGAAATCAAAATAGTAGTTTGTTTGATCGTAGAGTGATGTGTCAACTTGATGAGAGATTCTTATTTCAATTCTCACTTTTTAACTTTTTTTGGTTATAGCTGAAAATGTTTGTCCTTAACTTTTAACATGTCCGTCTAAGTTGCAGGCCTTAACATATTAGATGGCATGTTTCTACACCTATAGTTGATTAAAATTTATAAAAAGTATTGCATAAAGCATAAAATTCGACCATAAAAAAACGTAAGGAAAGAATATCTATATATATCAGTATTAAAAAAAGAATTAATATATACTCTGACACACAAAAAAGGAAAATTAATATTTGCAAGTTGTGGGTTTAGTATTGATCATTGGTAGTCAAAGGAGAAAAAGGTGGGAGTTGAAGATACATGCCTTGAGCAGATAAAATACCATTCATTGAATCAACAAGGTACAGATTCCTTAGCGATGTTAATCCTTTCAAACTTGACAAAATGCTGCTATTCATCGGTCCATTAATTGAAATATCTAAGGTCTCGAGTTTCTTCATTCTTCGAAATCCTTCAAAAATTAAGAAAAAAGCAGAGCAAAGAAACAGGCAGTTTAAATATTAAAGAAATATAGGTATTGCATGCCCTGTCTCTTTTGGTACACTTTTACGATAAAAAACTCACATTGTTTATCGTCGTGATGTTCAGATTTCAACACTGCATGAATCTCCATGTATTTCATTTAGAATCACACATATTGCTGAATATGCGTGTGTACAGTTAATTTTACCGAAGAACGGCTCCCCTTTATCAAAATGAAAATGATGGCCATGTGTGAAACAAAAAATGCAGAAATATACTTGCCTTGGGCAGGAAAAGAATCATCGATCATGTTATCATCAAGATACAAAGTCCTCAGCGATATAAGTCCACTCAAACTTGGAAGGATGCTGCCATTTAGTGCGTTGGATGAAAGATATAAGGTCTCCAACTTCTTCAACGATGGAAATCCTTCAAAAATATAGTGTGCAAAGGAGTTACCAAAAGCTTAGTTTAAATTGTTAATTTTTGCTTTATAATCTCAACTTTCCAGTATAGAAACAAATTAAGTAGAATATGTGGGGCAAAGGAATAAATAATATACCTTCATTGTTACTCCATCCTTTAAAATTGTTGAAAGACAAGTCGAGTATGAGCAGCTCTTCAAATGGACGAAGCAAAGAGACGTTTAACATCCAACTTTCCTCATCAAAGTGGGATGGTAAGAGCAGCCTGAGGGATAGATCTGTTACGTGTCCTGTTGAGATATTAGAGCATTTGACTCGTTCCCAAGCGCAACAATTGCTGCCTCTATCCTCAACCCATGATGCTAGTCGCCACTCTGCATAATCACCCCCATGTGCTACGAAGTATGCTTTGATCTCAAGGAGGCCTGTTCTCTCCTTCTCTAAGCACCCGTCGCATGCTTGCATTCGGAGAGCAACAAGAAAAGAAAGCACTTATTAGAACCCAACCCAACCTCATTTCTATTCTATGTGTTCCACTTCAACTTCAAGTTCTTGTGGCACCTTCAACTTCTCCAGCAGCTTTAAATAGACTTTTCTTATGCACGAAATTGTTGCCCAAGTAAGAACTAGTTACTAGGGAGACTTTGAGTTTACTTTCTCAATAAAAGCTCAATCTATAAGCATTTTCTTATTTTACTCTGAGAACAACTCAAGTATTATTATTTAATTTAATTAGGTTATTTCGTCACTTTTCTAGTAATATATTGTAAAATATATAATTTTGTTAAATAATTTAAACAAAATAAGTTATCAAATTTAAAATTGATTAATTTTATTGTAATTAAATTATAAGAAAATTATCTACATATATGTCATGAAACTTATCCATAAAAACTTTTATCTCATTTTTCCTCTCCCAATATAATTAATCAAACACACCCTAAATTCACATAACCCAGATGAAGTTGAAAATAAAAAGGTTCAAACGACACTAAATAACATGAGACGAAATAAAAACTTGAAATCAGGATAAAAATGAAAGGTTTTTAGTATGTAAAAGATAAGAATGCTATTTTTCTCTAAATATAATGATAAAACTATAACACTCTTTATTAAAATTGGAAATATACTTCTCTTAGAGCAATAAAAAAAATAACTATATATATATATATATATATATATATTCTCATAATTATTGTATAATATTTACCTGTTTTTTGGAGTATTAATGGATATGTTATTTGTACTTGATTAGTATGTGACAAATTGACTCATTTTTCATCCATTGTTCAATGAGTGTACGCTCCATTTAAATATGATCCACTTTAATAATAGATAATAATTAAGTTGACATAATTTCTCATTCAAATTAATACAAACAATATTTTTAGTAACAGAGTAATATTTTATCTAAAAGCGAGAGTTAACCATCAATTTTAACCGAAATTCACTTAGCTTTATTGTTGCGTATAGAATACATTCATTCAGCTCTAGGCCGTCCTCTAAATTTTCGTTGTCTGTGGCTTTGACAGCCCTATCAAATGAAAACATGACATAGGGTGTAGGTTTTTATATAGAAGTAATTTTTAGAAAGTAACTTATAAATAAATTATTTTTTATTTAAATATATAATAATAAAAGTGTTTATTTTTAATATTTTAAAAATATTTTTTAAGAAGTTAAATATTTTAACTTTTAAAAAATATTAATAAGAAAATTTTTTAAAGAAATAATAAGTTATTTAATTAAATAAGATAACAAATAAAAATATAACTTTTAATTTTTAGAAAGTTAGAAAAAATTAAAAGTTGTAGTATTCAATGGACTCTTATTTAAGTGGGATAGCTCTTAGGTTTTGGACGGTAGTGAGATAAGAAGTTAAATGGAAAATTTTACAATAAGACTTGCATTATATTGACTTAGTATTATAGTGGTCCCTAAATCATAAACCTTAATTTCTTTGGTCAGAAAAGTTTTTCAAGTTTTAATCAATGGTTAAATTATTTAAAAATAAATTTATATTTACATTTTGATATTTTAATTAGGAGAGAAATGAGTGAACAACAAGAAAAATGAAGTCATAACCATCATGGTCCATAAATGGCAATGATGACAACCTAAGAATTCTCCTCTTATTATTCAAATATTAATTTACGCGGTGAATGAAAATTTCAAAAGTATTCTTATTGGTGCAGCTCATGAAGCAAGTAGATAAGCCTTTCAGGGGGGAACCTTGCTCCTGATTGGTGCTCTCTAGATTACCTTTATCCTTAACCAGGTATTCTGTCTCAAGACTTGGCTCTCTCTTTTAATGCTTCAAAATGGACACTCTGTCCCTTCATTTCCTTTTTCTATGTAGGTAAAAAGCGCACAAGAGTACCAGCAGCTGTAACATTGCAGCTCTGAAATAGTGAAATTTGTTATTTTCTTGCCCTCTGTTGGCTGGCCCTGCTATGGGCTGTTTTATTGAAATGGAGAGAAGCAGAAAAAAAGCTTTAGCTTTTGCCTTCTACCCAAATTCGGAACGTGGAGGCATGCGTGGCAACCATTCGGTGGTCTTTGCGTTTCTTTTTCATTTTTTTTTCTTTTTTAGTTTTTATCTTCTGAAAATGCAAGCTTTTATCTTTTTTAGACAACATACCTAATCCCCAAAAAAAAAAAAAAAATTGGTCCTTGAATATGTCGAGGACAAATTAATTTTTTAAAATTTAAAAGTCTTAAATTAGTAATTTATATTTTTAAAATAGGGACAAATTGTTTCCTATAATGAAAAGAGAATAAGTTGATTTCTCCCTACACTATAAAAATGTATGAAATGGACAATTTATACCCCATTTTAAAATGTGAGTGACTAATTTAAAACTTTTAAATTTTAAAAGATTAAATTCATCCCCCAATACTTTTACGAGGAAACAATATAAGTATTTTGTCTTTTTTTTTTCTTCTTTATTATTTTTTAAAAATCTATTGCATGCTTTTTCTCGTTATGAAAAGAAAAGATTGTGTTGGGCCTAAATAAAAAAACAAAGCTGGTATGTGGGAGTCATTTTTGTTAATATGGTATTTGGGTGTTAAATATACAATAAAATGGTCTTTCTAAGAAAATTATAAAGGTATGAGACTTTTGAAACCTCACATTGTGCGAGAAATATAAAATAATAATATATTCTTCAAACTATAATCTCGCACTAAGCATGAATTCTTTTCAAAAAAATAATAATATTCATCACATAAATCTCCCACCATGCGAGATAGATATAAAGTATTAATTTTTAAAAACTCAAACTCGCTTCATGCCAGATTTCTAAATGATAATAATAAAATATTAGAAAAAGAATAACAAATAAAACATTTGAAAAAAATCACGTGATAAAATGATAAATAATACATCTAATTAATATATATAATAAAACATTTAAATAGTAATTATGTTGATTAAATTAAAAAAATAATAATTAATGAATAATTTGTTCTATTTAAACAAATATGTGGTCTGTGTCATAAAAAAAAAGAGTAGAGTAAAAAAAAATGGATGTGTTCTATTTCTCAAAAACAAAAAAAATAGAATAGAGCGAAGATAAACAAAAGCCCCTCCTTCCTCCTCATCTGATTAGTTGGCTTTGTGTTTCTTGTCTAGAGAGAGAGAGAGAGAGATTAGGGTAGGAAAAATAAGGGCTTGGTCTATTGGGTGTAAAAATGAATGCAAATATATATTTCAATGACAATATAGTTATAAATTTTCTAGTAATGGCATAGATATGGGGTGTAACCATGTCAAGTTAGTTTGAGTTTGAGAAATGAAAATCTGAAACAACCAATTTTATTTAGATTGCGTAATTTTTTTTTAAAAACTCTAATGGATCAAACCAATTAAACTGAATTGGTTTTGTTTAAGTGATCGGGTTACCTAATTGTTATTATTTTATATGTAATTCAATAAAAATATAAAAAATCACAAAACCTTTTTAAAATAATTACAAACTTTAAATCTTTAAAGTTTTATTATTAATTTCATATACATATATAACTTAATAATATCAATAGACATAACTAAAATATGATTTATTTACTAATATGTATATATATATATATATATATATATATATATATATATATATATTATAATGTATATGATCGGGTCTATAAGATCATCAAGTTGAAATTTATGAAATCCGATCCCAAAATGATTATTGATAGGGTTAGTGATCTCTTAAAATTTTCTAACTTAACAAATAGTTAAAACACAGTTGTGTCCTGTATATACAGGAGATATTTGTGTAAACGCAAGTGATTTTTTAACAAGCTTTAGATTACACTATTTTGTATGCTGTTTTTTTTTATAGCAATATATCAATAATGTAAAGATAAATGTATTTCAACTATAATAATTAAAAACTTGTTAAGATAAAGTAAAGATAAAGAAATATAGTTGAAGAGAATGCACAAGAACTTTTATCCTGGTTCAACTTCAATGTGAAGTCTACTCTAGTCCTCACCAATGTTGATAAGAGTTATCCTGATTTTCAATTCAAATACAGATACCAAATTCACTGAACAAAGTTGGTGAAGACCAACTAAAATCTCAGAAATATAATCCCAATATTCCAAAAAGGACCAAGACTAATTTTCAAATGACAAACTCCAACTCTCTCAAGGAATACTCTTCACAAGATATCACTCAAACACTAAGTGTGTTTGGTATGCCGTATCCATGATAGTATAAACTTATACTATACATTATGTCTTATACGTTGTTTGGTGCAGACAACGTATTATATAAGCTTACACATCATAACTCCCTTATACGTTAAAATGCCTATAACTATAACTTAATAATTTAAGGAGACTATATTAGGCCTGATTAGCTTTTAACGTATATGGTTACTTTTATTTTTTAATATTTTATTAAAATAAAATAATTTTTAAATAAATAATAATAAGTAAAAATTTATAAATAAAATTATTTCATAATAAATAAATATTGTTAACAAATAATATATGATATCAATCTAGCTATATACAATAAAAATAAAAAAGTAATTATAATTAATAAATATTAAATATTAAATAGAAATAAATATTTAAAATAAATAATAAATAATAAATAATATGTAATATATAAAATTAAGGATCAATAATAAAAATATTTTGAGTTAATATTTATTTTAAAATTAAAATGAAATAATTATAATTAAAAATATAAAATATAAAAAACATCTAAAAGAGTTATTTAATATTTATATAATTTATTGAAATAATAAATAATTACAAAATATTGAAATAAATAATAATATTTAAAATAAATTAAATTAAATTAATAAATATTTACATGAATATTATATTTAAAAATTATATTTAAATCATTAATAAAAATTTATTTTATTTAATATTTAATTAAAATATTAGAATTATTTATAAATAAATAATATTATTATAAAATATAAAATATAATATCTTATACAATATTACACCAAATACTGTATAGTATTAAAAGCTTATTAGGGCCTTATACTATCAAGTCTTATCTTATTCTAGTCTATACTATCAGCCCTTATCTTATCCGCGTGCAAACAGGCCATAAACTCAGAAATATTGCTTTTCTTGATAAGTCTTGGTGGTTTGAAGATGGTCCTTTTCGAGACATATATAGGTACCATCCTAACTGTCAGCCATAAGAGAGAGGTCAAGAAATCTGATGAGTGCTTGCTGTAGTGTAACATTGGTGTAGCAGGAAGAATGAGCTTGGAAGCATAGGAGGATAAGTATTTCCATTTTGGATGATAGACCATGAGATTCTTTTTTTGTTATGCAGAAGGTTTCAGCAAAGGGGTTGCCAAGTTTGAGTAAAGTTTTGACCTTTGAAACCCACCTATAGTGCTTTTCTCGTCCTTTTTGCTATGTGCTGTCATTTGGTAGAAATGAGCTGTTGACCTTTCACTCTTTTCCTTATTAGCTCCCTTGTACTTTATCTTTGTTTAGCACTCTTCCTTCTTACTTTATTGTATTGAGATGTAGACTATTCTTGCTCCATGAGTCCCACAAGCTTTTAGAAAAGTACATTTTATTTGTACAATGCTGCTCACTTTCAGTTTTGGCCAAGCATCGTATCTATCACCTTGGTTTATGTGATATTCATAACATTTGAAACTAGACCAAGGACGTCTCCTGTGAATTTAGGAAATATTTGCTGTTTGATGTAATTTATGAAAACACTTAGCAAATACATTAGAAGAAAATATAATTATGTTTGTCATCATTTAAGGTTCTCAAGCCAACAATCTCCCCATTGATGACAAACATACATAAAAGGAAATGATGATGAATGATCAAGAAAGAATACTCCCCTTTTATGTAAGCTCCCCTTAATATGAGCTTCCCTTTCAATGTTTGCACATATTTCACAATATATGTATATCATAGTAGGGGATTTTGATGTGAATAGAAATCTAATTCTTTTCACTAGCTTTCAAGATAGATCTATGTGCTTTCTTTTACTTCATCACATCATCAACATTTCCTGTGCTTTATTTTACTTCTCCCCTTTTGTCATCAAAAGGACTCAATAAGTCTGAAATATTAGCACACTATGTAGAAGAAAGACAAGCTATAATATGCAGCAAGTATCAAGATATGCAAAAAGGTTTCAAATTAAAATTAGAGGCACAATAAACATATATGATAAAATATCATATCGGAAGCGCAAGCAGTATGAGTATATTTGATATATATATATATATATATATATATATATATATATATATATATATATATATATATATCAATAAGTGCAGCAAGAATGATATAGTTCAAAGCTCAGAGATAAATTCATTCTAGGTGTTATGAGTAGGGTTGCATGCATAGACAAGTATAAGAGAGAATGGAATAGAATGCATGATTGCAAGAAGTGATAGATTCTGCTAATAGAGAAAGTTCCAGAAATGTTTCCTAATTTTGTCAGGAGACATTTGATCTAAATTAGAATCTATACAAGAATGATTTTGCATAGATGATTTGTACTGAAACACAATTATGCAAATCTTGAATCATGCATGAAATATTTCAATAATCTTATGTAGTTAATGAGTCAATTATCGAGTCAATCAAAAGCACATATTAGCATCATATATAGAGAGTAACATGCCATCACAAAGCAAATCAAATGGACATTTTATTTGCATTATCTCAAAGTAGCAAAAATGGCAAGTAACAAGATGGGATAAAATAACAGTAGAAGCAATGTCCACTATATCAAGCATATTAGATCTGGGATGTCATAATCCAAGTGTTTGAGTTTCAAGCAAGTATTTGAGAATCCTTTCATTTTTTTTTTTATTTACATGAAATTCTTTTGGTATTTGATAGAAATTTTGAGCATAAACCAACAATGTTGATCATACCTTTGCACCTTTGCTCATTTATACTCTTACCATTTTCTCTTTTAGTGAAAGGATGCATGAGTGTAGTCATTGGTTTTGCCATGCCAATTCCAAATCTTATAAGCAACACCTTGATATGTCTTTCTGGATAAATGTGAATCCTTTAGAAGTTTACTTGACTTGAAACTCAATAAAAATGGTAAATTATCCAAATGTTAGAGTGGCAAAAATCTCATGATAGCATAGACCAAGTAACCAACATCATATTTGAAGGAATTTTAAACATTTTCAATGTATATCTAACTTAGTCATTAAGAGCATACAAGTGCACACTTTTTAGATAATATGCAACAAACACAATGTATAATCACTCATCATGATATATATATATATATATATATATTTAATACAAATTTTGCAAAGCAAATACAATTCATTTACTCCAAAAGGAGATATGTCAATTCAATTTAAAAGAAAAATATGTAGAGTTTTTTTGTAGGATTGGAAACCAATTCAAAATAGAAAACATTCCAAAAGGAAATTTGTTTTGATGATTAAATCATGAATATGAGAAGTTTAAAATATCTCGTGCAAAAAATAAGTTGGCCATACATGATTAAGCAAGGAGGAAGTTTCAAAAACTCATATTTTGGTCAACAAATATAATTCATTGTAAGTGCATGAGAAATGATCATATAGCAAGCAAGTTAAACAAATACATATCGTGCAAATGCAACATAAGTGAAAATCTCACAATTCTATACGGTCAATCAATCAATTATAGTATATAATGACTTGTGATTATCTCCATGCAATGCAAATTCAAATATTAAAAAATACACATGTGATAAAAACAGAATGTCATAATTTTGTAGCATAAAACATATAGCCAGTTGACAAATTTATTAAAGTTTGAGGGATAGAAAGTTATACCCATCCTTTCCAATAATTGAGGCATTCTCAAGTTTTGGCAAGTGCATCAACACATCAACATTTTCAATCAATTTCAGCCAAATTTTAGTATTCCTCTTTTTGTTTCTTTTCCTTGGAGACGATGCAATGCAACCTTCTTGTTTTAACTGATGCTTCATCATTCAAGGTTTCATTGATTGACATTGGCTTAATTTGAGATATGAGAGCAAGGTTGCTTTCCTTGAATGGAGCTCTATTCTCATTCGTGAGATGGTTCTCCAATGATTAGCTCATGTGAATAATTGCTTGAGGACCTCAATTCCCTTGGAACAACTTTCTGAATATTTTGTCATGATAAGGTTGGTTCTGCAAGTGTAATATCAAGTTCACCACATTCAATTTCAGGTTTTGCAGATGTAATTTCTGGTTTAGTATTCTGCATATCTCCTGAATTCAGAGATTTTTCTAGAAGATTTTTGCAGGTGTATTTCCTTACTATAGTATCTTAGAATTTTCATGTTCTAGGCTATCCTTTATCTTGCCAACACCAATAATCATCTCTGATGGCTATCAAGGAACCATAATTTTATTCCTTTTTTAATTTGCTCCTTGACTTTAAGCATACCTACAATGAAACTCAAGTGGGATTTGGTACCCAAATTGTTTTGGGTCCATTTAAGGTTAGTAGCATTTTCACCAGGCATATGTTTACCTTTAAGAACCTAAATCAAATTTCTTCTGGCATGTATTTTTCTTTCATAGCTATAATTGAGATATGTGTGACCTTGACATACTTTGTGAGGTGTAACTTTCTTAACTAGTCTTGAAGCTTTAACAAAATATTTCAAGTATGATTTCTTTCTTTGAGGAGCTTTGCTAGTTGATGAACATTTCTTTTTAAAAAGGTTTTTGAGAAAACGATTTTGATCATACACATAACACTCTAAACCCCTCTATTAATGGCACACCTCTATTGTCCCAAAAGGTTTTCTAAATTTTTTATCCCATGAACAAATCTTGCAAGATCAGAGGTGGGACCTTCAATTTTCTATTTTAGCAAATCATTTTCAGATTTAAGAGTATCAACAGATGTCTTATTAAAGCATGCTTTTAGAGCCTCAATTTCAGATTTTAGAAAGGAGTTTTCCACATTCAACAGTTCATTTTCTTTCTTTATTGATGCATACTTAGAAAGCATATTCTTTGAATTAATGAGTAAATCATCAATAATGTCTATCATTTCATCATGCCATAAATCTGAAAATTTTACCTCCTCTTCATGGTTGGCCATGAGACATATTTCACGTGTAAGCCATGTTCATCTTTGCTACTAGATAAGTCATCTTCCATGTCTTCCCAAGTGGAAAGCATGCCTTTTGTTTTTCTTTTCTTTCCTTCCTCCTTCGTTGGTAGCAAGGGACATCCAATTTTGAGATTAGGGGGCTGTTTAGAGTAATTGCAGGTAGCATTTTTCTTGCTTGTCAGAGTTTCATCATTCTTTGTGTAAAAGGTCGAACTCATCTTCTTCATTTGATTCTTCTTCAAAGTTAGATTTTTCTTCAGCAACTTTGGACTTGAAAGCTAGCTCTTTCTTCTTTTTGTCACTCTTCAAATGTGTTGTCTCAAAGGCACTTAGATTACCTCTTAGCTCATCATAAGTTAAGGTACTTATGTTTCTTCCTTCTTGTATGTCTGATCTTGGACTAAGTAGAGCAAGACTTCCTAGAATTTTTCTAACCAACTCCTCATCTTCGAAACATTTCCCATCATGTCAAGATCATTGATGATCACAGCAAAACGTTCAAACATGTCATCAATGTTTTCTTCCTCCAAGATAGTAAAAAGCTCATATTTTCTCATAAGCAAATCAATTTTGGTTTGTTTGATTTGCTTTGTTCCTTCATGTGTCAATTCCAGCTTGTCTAAAATTTCTTTTACACTCTTGCATCTTGATACCTTTCTGTATTCCTCTAAGCTTATGGCACAATGCATTGATGGCTTTTGCATTCATTCCCACCTTCTTCTTTTCTTAGGGAGTTCATTCTTCATCTCTTTTAGCAACATTTTGTCCTTCTTGATTTGTAGTCATAGGAATTTCAGGACCTTTGTTGATGATTTTCCACAGATCATAGTTAGTGGACTGTATGAATATTCTCATCCTCTCCTTCCAGGAAGGATATTTCACTCCATCAAAGAACGGAGGACGTGTGATCGATTGTCCTTATGGAAGCGTGTATGGAACCATATTTGCCATGATATGCCTTTGGATCATTTTCCCAAGCGGTTAAGTTAGACCCCTAAGGACCTAGCTCTGATACCAATTGATAGTATCAGATCACTTGAGAAAGGGAGTTTGAATCAAGTGATCTTTTAAAATTTTTTGCACACTTAACAAACAGTTAAAAGGTTCACCCAATTGTCTCCTATATATTTAGGAGATATTTGTGTAACAGTGAGTGATTTTTGAATAAGCTTTAGATACAATATTTTGTATACTGTTTCTTTTTTATAGCAATATATCAATAATGTAAAGATAAATATATTTCAGCTATAATAATTAGAAACTTATTAAAATAAAGTAAAGATAAAGAAATAGAGTTGAAGAGAGTACACCAGAACTTTTATACTTGTTCAACTTTAATGTGAAGTCTACTCCAGTCTCATCAATGTTGATGAGAGTTATCCGATTTTCAGATTCAAATACAGATACCAAATTCACAAAAAGTTGGTGACAAACCAACTAAAATCTCACAAATACAATCTCAATATTCCAACAAGGGCCAAGACTAATTTTCAAATGACAAGCTTTCACTCTCTCAAGGAATACTTTTCACAAGATATCACTCAAACGCTAAACTTAGAAATATTGCTTTTCTTGATAAGTCTTGGTGGTTTGGTCCTTTTTGAGACATATATAGGCACCATCCTAACGTGAGCCATGAGAGAAAGGGATCAAGAAATCGATGAGTGCTTGCGGTGTAACATTGGTGCAGTAGGAAGAATGAGCTTGGAAGCATGACCATTTCCATTTTGGATGATAGGCCATGAGGTTCTTTTTTTTTTTTTTTGTTATGCAAAAAGGTGTCGCAAAGGGGTTAAGTTCAGAGTAAAGTTTTGACCATTTGAAACCCACTTGCAGTGCTTTTCTGCTATCTTTTTTGTTGTGTGCTGTCATGTGGGGAAAATGAGCTTTTGACCTTTCACTATTTTCCTTACTAGCTCCCTTGTACTTTATCTTTGTTTAGCACTCTTCCTTCTTACTTTTTTGTACTTGAGATCACTCCATGAGTCCCACAAGCTTTTAGAGAAATACCTTTCATTTGTACAATGTGCTCACTTTCATTTTGGTCAAGCTTTGTATCTGTCACCTTGGTTTATATAATGTACATAACATTTGAAACCAAATCAAGGATGTCTCCTGTGAATTTAGGAGATATTTGCTCGTTTGATGTAATTTCTGAAAACACTTAGCAAATACATTAGAAGGAAATATAATTATGTTTGTCATCATTTAAGGTTCTCAAGCTAACAATTATATCATGTTCAATTAGCTTTTACCCGATGTGATGATTTAATGACCCGAACCAACCCAAACCAATTTAATTGATTCGGTATGGCTTGATTGAGTTTTCGATTGGGTTGATTTGCTTATACCTCTAAGCTCAGTAATTTAACAACCTAAATTTTCTACTTATTAACTTATATAACAATAAAGTTAATGAATATGAATATTGCTGAATGCTTTCCATGTATTTTATTTTTTCAAAGTGCAATTACCTTTCGAGTATAAATAACTACTTACAATCTCACATGATGTGTGTTTTCATTTGTGATGGGATGTGTAATGGAAGGCAATTAAGGAAATTGGTTTACTCTTCAAGATGAATTAATGAACTATGGAGAAAGTATGTGGTAGATACAGGTATGACAAAAACAATGTAAAGTGTGTATAATTCTAGTAAACATAAATGAACAAGGGAATGTAAAATTCAACAACAATATGTGTCTCGATCTTCACAATGATGGGAATTTCAGCTTCCTGAAATTAAAGAGGAGTAATAAGGATTGATACCAAGGTGATGAGAGGAAGTATTACAGAGGAGGAGAAGAAAAAGCTTACATTCTCATGCCTTCTCCGTGATGAAATCCCTTAGTTTTGTAGGCAATTTCCTAATTTTTTCACTCCTTCTTGGTACCCCATTTTAAATTCTGTTGCCCGTGCCTAGGTTGCATAACGAATGGTTCTCACTTTCTGTTTCCTGTTCTCCCCAATTTGCCTTTTGCTGAATTATTCTTGCATTATTACCTCCCCATCAAGCTCAACCTTGTCCTCAAGGTTGAAATGAGGGTAGCTCATGAGATGCTTAGCATCCTCCCAAGTAGCTTCTGAGTTTGAGTGTGTTGCCATTGAACTAGAACCTAGTGCACCTGTTTGACCCATAAGAGTGGTTTGATGAGCCAAAATTGCCTATTGGTGTAGAATGGCCTGAACTCAAAGGTCAAGTGGGGAAGGGCATATAAGGCATACACTTCACCCTTGAATTTCTTAAGAATTGAAACATGGAATACTAGATGAATTTTGGATCCTTTGGGAAGCTAAGCACTTAAGCAACCTGACCCACTTTTGCCAAGATTTTAAAGGGTCCAAAGTACCATAAACCCAACTTGTAATTCTTCCTTAACCTTGCTTAATGTTGTCTATATGGTTTAAGCCTTAGTAATACTTCTTCTCCTATTGTTCGACGCTAATATCTCGTCTCCTCTTGTCTGCTTGAGACTTCATGTAATTTTGTGTTTTTTGAAGATTGAATTTCAGTTGATCGAGAATCGAATCCATTCTGAAAGAAGTTGTTGCTGAGGTGGATCATTGCAAGATTGCTCATATCTAGTAATGGCAGGTGGTTCTCTCCATACAATGCCTTGAAGGGTGTCATGCCAATGCTCCTGTGATGGTTGGTATTACACCAAAATTCAACCCAAGGTAAATGCTTACTCCAAGATCTGCGAAATCAAAAGAAAAGCATCATAGATACATCTCCATACACTTATTGACAAATAAGCAAAGCTCATTGCCAAGGTAATGCCCTGTTTGAATAAATGCTGCCAAAAGTACTCACAAACACCTTATCTCTCCAAAACAATGGAATTAGGCATGCCATGTAATTTAACAATATTAGCAACAAAGTCGTCAACCACACTCTTACTAGAGAAATCAACCTTTAATGTTGTGAAATGACCATATGTGGTTAGCGAATCACCACCACCATGATAACGGTGATTAGGATATAAATATTAGGGTTTGCGATCACGGGAAGCCCATGCATATTTATGTACATTAAACTCCGTTCATATCGGTAATTAATTTCCGTTTATTCACGTAAATAATGATTTTTTTTAATTTTAATTGGGTAAAAAATCCTCACAATAAGTTTATTTTTTTCATTTTAATTAAGCCTCAATACTTCTCTTTTAAAATGTTTAAATATGTTTTATGTCTTTTGAAATACAATTAAATTTTAATATATCATTAGTATTAAATAATTTTACACGGCCACAACCTCATTTCTGTATGTTCAACTTCAACTTCAAAGTTTTGTGGCGCCTTCAACTTCACCAGCAGCTTTAAATAGACTTTTCTTATGCACGAAAGTGTGGCCAAAAACAAATTGGGAAGACTTCTGAGTTTACTTGGGAATAAGAAATTTCGCACCTAGTGCCCTGCCAATGTTCTTGTCACATATTTCTAAAGTACATAACTCTATTGCTTACAAAAAACACAAAATTGCTTTTCAGGATTGGACTAAAATGTGTGTTTGAAAATGAACCACAATAAGTTTTTATTTTATTTTTTCCTAATAAAAGGGTGTTTTGAGTTGATTTAACATATTTAGAATAAATAATTTAAACTGAAAATTTTAGAGTAAAAACCACTCATAACTAAAGTTCAAAAAAACTCTTCAACATTTTTGGTTATAATCCTTCTAGATTATTTTGAATCTATAAGCATTTTCTTGTTTTAATATGATGAGAACATCAAATATTATTTAATTAATTATCACTTTTCTAGTAATATATTATATAAAAATAAATTTGTTGAATAATTTAAACAAAATAAGTTATTATATTTAAAAATAAATTAATTTTATCATAATTAAATTATAAGAAAATTCTGCATGTGTCGTGAGCACATATATGAAAATTTTCATCCTACTTTTACCTTCCAACCAAATACACCCTAAATCTACATAACCAAAACAAAGTGACAAAAAAAAAAAAACAAATTAAATGGTACTAAATTTTTAACATGCAAACCCCTTAATGACGAATAAAAACTTCAAATTGAGGGGAAGTTGAAAGGTTTTTATATAAAAGATAACAATGCTATTTTTCTCTAAATCTAATGATAAAACTAAACACTCTTTATTAAAATTATGGAAAATACACTTCTATATGTAATAAAAGATACTATGAGTACAAATAACAAAAAGAAACTATTTACAACTTTTTCAATAATTAGAAGTTCTTAACTCTCAAAGAGAGAAGGGAGAACACAAAGTATTCATCATTATAATCAGAAAAAGAAAATGAGACTCAGAGTTTAAAACCTAACTAAGGTCCAACCACAAAACGAAAATAGAAAACTAATTGAATGAGATATATAAATAAACCAATAACCAAAACAGATCCATCTACGTAGATGTTACCACTCATCAATAAGACTAAAACAAAAGCTTCATTATCGACCGAGGGCATAGCACATAATTATTGTATAATACTTAACTAGTTCCGGGATCACTAGTTGGATATATACTCTATTCAATAATAAAGTGACATTTCACTTAAAAGTGTGAGTTGAAAGTGAATCTTTAATGAGATTTACTTTATTAATGGGTATGAGATCTATTCAGACTGCACTCTAAAAGCATACAATTTTTTCTGTGTTTATTAGCGCCGCTGCCTCTGTAGCGTTGTCGCACAGCTGCCTGCCTAGAAGATCAACTGTCCACCCAGTCAAGTGCAAAAAAACACAGTAGAATCACGCAATGCACGCTGCTAGTGTGCTTCCTGCCCGCGAGGAAAGACAAGAGTCAGTCAGTCAACCCCTATGGTAGACTTCTTGCAGAGCGTGATTCATGTGCGTTCTAATTAATGTGATGATGGAAAGCATTTGCCTTCCTCATTAGCTCATTGCGAATGAGACCGAAAGAACCATACGCGCAAAACAAGTACAGCGGATAGACTTCACTGAAAGTCGTAAATAACTGGAACATGTTGCTGAATTTATTTGCTGTAAATGTTCTCAATGAAAAATTGATTTAATCCATTTCTATTTTGCTTTTATTGCTTCAATAATTTTTTTTGTCGTAGCGTCATTCTAGATGATTACGGCAGCAAAAAAGAGGCGAATATGATAATGATCATATTTATATGTTATTATTCTCTATAATTCTTATTGTTTAATAGTGAATATAATTGTATTATTTTAAATTTAATTTTAAAAATTTTATTTTGAGAGCAAACATACCAAACATATTTTTCTTATTTTCTCCTCTTGTAGATAAGATATACTTTTACAAATGAAACCCATTTCCTAAATTTTTAGAAATCCGAGAATGAAAATCATTTTCATGGAATGGAAATAAGAATGGAAAATAGAAAGTGGTTTTGTAAACAAAACTTGCTCTAAGTGTTTGTAACTCTCCGTTCACCGAGTACAGAATATATCTTTACTTTAGATTACAAGTGTCAATTTCCAATAGCCCCTTTTCTCTTACTTTTGAAATGCTTTCAAACCAGTCTTCTAATTGGCTTGAAATATATATTTTTTTAATGAGATTGGCTTGAAATAATTGCATAACGGGACCAATAAGTTTATATAAAAAAAATGAATATATAGCTCTTTTGGTTTTTGGGTAGATACATCTATATAGCTCATATTTTAAAAAGTCTCCAAAATTTATGTGGATTATTTCTTCTAAAATCATCATTATATATTCTTCAAATTCATATGACACTTAGATTGTGAACAATGCTCTAAATGATTTATCAAAAGTGTATAGGGAAATCAAGTAAAAGCCCGAATTCATACAGATAGAATGCCAATCACAACACAAACATCAAGTGAGTTCTAAAACTTCAAATCTAGCAATTTTCAAGAGGAACAATATAATGTCATTTGAACATTTAAAATTGCAATAATTGAGTACTTACCTCATAATCCTTGAATGTAATAGATAAGTGGAGTATGCAGAAGCTACCATCACATGCTATGATATAAACTTCTAGTGTTTTTTAATATGCTATTGTGAGATTAACATTTCAAAATTAAATCTTACAATTCTATTATGAACAAAATTAATCCTTGATCAATCCGCTAAGGCCTAAGGATATGAAAAATCTTTGAACTTCACAGCTCAACAAACACATCGGAATTCATCATTGGATAATTGGCCTTGGGTGAAACCTACATGAATACATTGAGAGTGCTTAATATGCTATGGTACTTTT
>JAMLFY010000012.1:11027942-11054614 GCA_030441495.1 Dalbergia oliveri | reverse complement strand
TGTGAACATCTGATATCCGAAGCAATAGAAAACTTCTGTTTTTGTATATGCCGAATTATTTCTTAATACCCTATGCAATGAATTTGCCACTCACTTTTTTTTTTCATATTAATTGGGCCCAGAGATATGTAGCATTGTTTGTCTTCATGGTCAAATGGCAGGTGTTATTCAATTAGTGAAATCGAATTCCGAGAATCATATCAAGTCACACGTAATAAAGAGTGAATAAAGTTTTAAAATCAAGTATCAATTCAAATGAGTGATTTACAATATAAGAAAAATGTAAATAGAATAATCAAATGCTTTAACTCAAATGAAAAAGAAAATATGAAACTAAAAATAAATTGTTGAGAAATATGGATGGAAGACGGATATTATGGGTTGATTTCATTAAGTTCTTTGGAATTGCACTACCTAATTGTTAAAATCATTTCCTAATAATATTATTCTTGGTTGAATTACCCATTGTTAATAGTGATAACACGATCTCTCACCACTATAACTCTCTTAGGAAAAACCAGTCAATCTCTTGTACTATTTTAAATTTATCCTAAGGATGAAGAACAAGAATTCTCAAAGAGCACATAGATAAGCACTTCTATTTATACTGCTTTAACCTATGTTAAATTCTAGTTTAGCTTATTTTATAAAGTTAAATATATTTTGACAATATTAAAATATACATCAGTTAATGGCGACCAAATTAAACCAAGAACATCATTAAAATTGCTAGAAAATAAGAAATAAATTAAAATAAAATTTTAAAAATAAAAAGGGTGCAAAATAGTTCCATAAAAATCCATCTCCCTAACATTTTTGGGAGTTTAGAAAGACATAGAAGCAAGAACAAATGCAATGATCCAAAGAAGAACTCTAAAACTAAAACTTCAAAAATTCCATTGAAGAAATTAAAAGCTACCTATTAATTATATCCTTGAAAGTCAAACTGAATAAGATAATTAAAAGGTAAAAGCAAAAGTACTATAATGCCTTTCTATTTGCATGCTAACTCCTCAATGCTAGCATCACAATACCAGACTTAGGCTTGGTTTGGTATTGTTATGACTCTCAAAAAGCTGTTGAGCTCTTTGGTTCTTAAAAGATTATTATCAAAAGTCATAGTAATATCATTTAATGAAATAATTCAAAAGTTGCTTTCAATATGCATGACTCATTGAAATAGTGGTTGATAAATATATTATAAAGTTACTCTCAAAATATAAAATGATTATAATGGACATAAATATTTGTGTAAAAAAAAAATTAAATACCTTAATCAATAGAAGGATAAAGTTGGATTTTTATTAAAATTCAAGGGTTATATTAGTTTTTTTAAATTATTTTGAATTTTAGATAGCAGGCGACTCAAAAACATGCCATCGAAAATACTTGGAAGATTTTCAGATAAATCAAGGAACCAAATGTGACCTTCTGGACTTCAATACTATCTAGTTGTGCGCTACATTCTAGCGGGAAGACAATCAGTCTTTTTAGAGAAATGTTGAATCAGGTTATTAAACCAAATGATGCTACACTATATAACGAATGTGCCTTATGTTGGCTGGGTTATTAAGGAAGGTTATTGTGGATGGGCTAAAGGGAATAGTAATCGTGTGTTGTTAGTGCATTATGTTTGGATCTTATCATTCCTTCCTAAATGCATTTACTAGTTTGCTTGAGCATTTTAGAAGAGATGTTGGACCTAAGGTTAGGCATGTTGTGGCTCAACACCATGCTGAAGGCATCACTTAGAATTTGTTGCATAGGGAAATGAGAGTTTTTCCCATTAAGGTTTGCTATTTTTGGCTAATATAAAACATAAAGGTAGTAATGGCTCCAAAATTCTGGTTGTATTGGAACCATTGCATACACTTAGCTGGAGACTAGTGAGGGACACTTCTGCATGTAAGACTTCGAAGTGGTGTAGCTATATTAACAGCACTCTTGACCTTGAGGACAAGATTGATTTTAAAAGAGGAGGTAATGTAACATGTATGTACAAGTTGAACTCAAGCCCATCAGTACTAGCCCAAGCCTATGAGAAGAGCAAAACATAAAAATGGAGAATAATGACACAAGGAGTATAAGCTAATTGTGGTATATTTTCCCTTTGATATTTCTCTTTCTTCCTGACTTTTTTTTGCTTCTTCATTCACTTCTTATATTGATTCTTCTCTATTTGGTTTAGGTCTTCAAAGTTTATTGTGGAGTTTGATCTATTCCTTGCTATCCCTTATTATGCCATTTGTGTTTTTGATACTTCTTATCAGTGATTCTTAGTACTTAATACTTCTTATCAGAGTGATTCATAGTACTGTTACATTAGAGATATACTCCTATTATTACATTGAGTTCGTAGATTCTTATTGCATTTGTTAGGTGGCTTGCAATCAAAAGGTGCGGCCACCAAAAGAGAAAATCAGGTGAAGTTACTATATGCATGCACAGGTAACTTCACATGTGATACCAGGTACCACTGAAATCACTATAAGTTCCTGTACGCGTGTATAGTAACTCTCAAAAACTCTATAAATAGAGAGGATGGAAATAAAGGAAAACCATGCTAAGCTGAATGCATTTCTAAGCTGTTTTAGAAAGAAGCAGTGTAGGCTTCTTGTAGTGAGAGAAAAATAGAGTGTATGTAAAAAAATTCTAATAGTGTAGTGTGAGTATACACTAGGGGTTTTGAGTATATCTCTAGATCTCTGTAATACTATAATTTGTAGTAGAAGAAAGTCTCATTGGAGATACACTATATTGTAATTATTCATAAATATAGTGGAATATTTTTAGAGTTTGGCCCGTAGTTTTCCCTCAAAATTCAGGAGGGTTTTCCACGTTAAAATATTGGTGTGTAGTTCTCTTGATTATTTTATTAGAGTGAATAGTAATAAGTACTATTTATAAATAGTGATGTAGGTCCCATTGGATTAATATTAATGCGGTTTCACTAGGTACTATTCACATGAATAGTGACACATGGGTCCCATTGCGATTAGTATTCATCGTGCTTTATTTAACCGTTACTCTCCATAAATTTGGGCACGCTTTCGCTCACATCCATAAAGTGTTTATTACACTTGGGATGTACCCAACTCTTGATATTCCCTAGCAAGTGGTATCAGAGCTTTAGTTCAGTGGATTTATTCTTAGGATGCAGTGTGATTGCAACTTAGTCTGATCTTCCACATTAGAAAAGAATTTTTCCCTAGTACTTGAGGATCATCCTTTGGTTGCAAGTGTAATACTGAGAGTACAGTTTGAAAAGGTTTTGGTTTCAAATCCAAGATGTCAATGCCAAAATTTAAAGTGGAGAAGTTTGAGGTCCAATCACTTCAGACTATGGAAGCTGAAACTTTAGGCACTACTAAATTAGCAAGGTGTTGCAAAGGCATTGGAGGGCAAAGAAAAATTGCCGAAATCATTACCTAAGGACAAGAAGGAGGAGATGATGGTCAAAGCATTGAGTACAAAACAACTGAGTCTTGCGGACAATGTTCTGAGAAGTCATGGAAGAAGAAATTGCTGATTCATTATGGAAGATTTTGGAAGAAAAACATTTCGTAAAGACCTTGTCTAACAAGATTTATCAGAGAAAGTGACTGTACATGCTCAAATATTCAGGAGAAAAATCAATGCAAGAGCATATAGACGACTTCAACAGGATGATCTCAAATGTTGGAAGCTGGAATTAAAGTAGAAGATGTTGATCAAGCTATGATCTTGTTGACTTCATTACCTCCATCTTATGATAATTTCTATGATACCATACTTTATGGTAGATTTGATATCTCAATGAAAAATTTCAAAGAATCACTGATGAGAAAGGAGAATCAGAAGTTAGTTTCGGACCAAATGCCGAAGGTCTTGCAGATGGGTTGTTCGTGACGAGAGGACGTAGTCAAGAAAGAGGATCGAGAAGCAAGAGCAAGAGAAGATCAAAGTCCAAAAAGCACAAATCTGTAAAGTGCTTTCATTGTCACTAAACGGGACATATCAGAAGAAATTGCCTAGAAAGAAAGGAGAAATCAGGAGATTCTACCAACAAAACAATTGAAAGTTCTGATGATAGTGATGCTGATGCCTGCTCCAGCCTTGACAATATACACATGTGACACCGAAAATGAGTGGATCTTGGATTTTGGCGCATCTTTTCACATGACACCTAATCGAAACTTTTTCTCATCCTATAAAAGCAGAAGGAAAAAGATAGATTAGGAGATAATAGAATTATTTCAATTATTGGTGAAGGAGATGCATAAGTTAATTTGGATTATGATACTAAAAGGACGTTTCAAGTATAGCATGTATCGGAATTGGGTAGAAACTTGATCTCGTTGAGTACCCTAGATAATCGGGGGTACAAGTTCACTGGAGAGAATGGTTTCTTGAAGGTAATCAAAGGCTCGATGGTGGTATTGAAAAGAAAGCTAGAACGGAATCTATCTATTGCTAGGAAGCACAATTGATGGAACTGTTGTTCTATCCTCTGAAAGAAATGATAATGCTACACGATTGTAGCACATGTGGCTTGGTCATATGAGTGAGAAAGGAATAACCATACTTGCTGCAAGAGGCTTGCTGAAAGGCCTACAGAATTGCAAACTTGGTTTCTGTGAAAACTGTGTATTTGGAAAGCAGAAATGGGTTGAAGTTCAATTCTGGAAAACACAACAGTAAGGGAATATTGGAGTATGTTCACTCGAATGTTTGGGGTTCAGCCCTTGTTAACTTTTTAGGTGGAGCTTGCTATTTTCTTACTCTAATAGACGATTATTTTAGGAAAGTCTGGATTTATTTCCTAAAGAAAAAGAAGAGGTGTTCAACAAATTCAAGCAATAGAAGGCCATGGTCGAGAAGCAAACCTGGCGGTCAGCCAAAACCAGAACTGACAATGGCGAGTTTCCAGTAAAGAATTTTTGGAGTTCTGGAGAAATGCTGGTATAGTAAGGCACCATACTGTAGTAGGAACACCACAATAAAATGGAGTTACAGAATGAATGAACAAAACACTTCTGGAGCATGCAAGAAGCATGTAAATCAATGCTACACTTCCCAAATAATTTTTTTGGTTGAGGAAGTCAATACAGCTATATATCTAGTAAACAGATCTCCATCAACTATTGATCTGAAGATTCCACAAGAAGTATGGTCCACTCAACCTGTAAACTATTTTGATTTAAAGATATTTGGTTGTCCTGCATATGCCCATGTGAGTGATGGAAAACTTGAGGCAAGGGCAAGAAGGTGTATATTTCTAGGGTATGCACGAGGGGTGAAAGGCTACAGACTATGGTGTACAGAGAAAGCAAGTTCACCCAAAATCATTGTCAGCAAAGATATCACTTTTGACGAGGCGGCAATGTTAAATTAAAAAAGGAATCTAACCTAGATGAGGCGAGACAGATCATGGTGCTAAGAAGCAGGTGGAGCTGGAAATTGATTGTGGAAAGGTGAAGCAAGAAAGGATGCAATGGATCAGCGAGACTTCAGGTGTTGCTCAACCTGAAGTAGAACAATAAGATGAACCTGATTATAAGGAGACTGGTGAACAAACAGAGAAGAGAGCCATACATTATTGCTACTGGAGAGAAAAGCGAAATTCAGAAACCAAAATGATATCTAAATTCGGCTGCCGTGCACTCGACTCATTAGATGTAGATCCTATAGCCTTTGCATTGACTATGGCGGATGATGCAATTGGAGATGAACCATATACCTACCATGATGCAGGAGAAAGTAAAGAGTCGAAGTAGTAGCTGATAGCAATGAATGAGGAGATTGAATCGCTTCAGAAAAATTAGATGTAGAAGTTGGTACAACTTTTGAATGGGAAAAGAATTGTTGGCTGTAAATGGTTCCACAAAAGGAAAGAAGGAATTTTTAGCATTGAGCCCCCAAGGTTCTAGGCGAGATTGGTAGCAAAGGGTTATACTCAGAAGGAGGGTGTTGACTTCCTTAAAGTATTCTCTCCTGGTGAAGCATAGCTCTATTCGGATCCTATTAGCTATTATGAGCACGTTTGACTTGGAGCTAGAATAGCTTGATGTGAAGACGGCGTTCTTACATGGTGAGCTAGAGGAGCAGATCTACATGAGTCAACCAGGGGGTTTGTAGTTCCCGGAAGGAGAACCATGTTTGCCTATTGAAGAAGTCATTATACGGCTTGAAGCAATCCCCGTTGCAATGGTACAAAAGGTTTGATGCATTTATGATTAGTACTAGATATAGTATGAGCTAATATGATAATTGCATCTACTCTAAGGAGCTTTCAGATAGTTCAGGATTTCTCTATTGTTGTATGTAGATGATATGCTAATTACAGCTCGAAACAAGGCTGAAATTAGTATGTTGAAAACTGAGTTGGGAAAAGAGTTTGAGATAAAAAAACTTAGGTGCGGCAAGGAAAATTCTTGGAATGGAGATTTGTAAGGAGCGATATAGTGGCAGGTTGTGCTTGGCACAATAAAATTACATTATAAAAGTGTTGCAATGCTTCAATATGGATCGGTCCAAACTAGTTGGCACCCGTTAGCTGCACATTTTAAGCTATCTTCGAAGGAATGTCCAGAATTGAGGAGAAGCTGGAGCATATGTCTCATATACCTTACTCTAGTATAGTTGGCAGTCTCATGTATGCTATGATGTGCACTAGACCAAATCTTTCACATGCAGTAAGTGTGGTAAAGATTTATGAGCAAACCTGGAAAGACACACTAGGAAGCTATGAAATGGATCATGCAGGACCTGAAAGGTTCCATTGATGTCTGTTTGGTGTTTGAAGGTCAAAAGAATCGTGGAGTTGTGGGTTATGTAGATTCTGATTATGCAGGTGATTTGGATAAAGGAGGTCATTGACAGGCCATATCTTTATAGTCTTTGGATGTACTATTAACTAGAAGGCAACAGTGCAATCTACGGTGGCATTGTTAACTACTGAAGCTGAATATGTGGCATTGACTAAGGCGTTAAAGAGAGCATTTGGGTGCACAATCTTTTGGATAGTTTTGGGTTGAATCAACATGTACCAGTTGTACATTGTGATAGTCAAAACACTATTCATCTAGCTAAAAACCCAGTCTATCATGAAAGGACTAAGCATATTGATGTTAGATTTCATATTGTCAGAAAGCATCAGGAATGGTCCTGTTAGTTAGAAGATAGCCACAGTTGAGAATCCAGGAGACATATGACAAAACCATTACGAATTGACAAGTTTAAGAATTGCTTAGGCTTGGTCAATATTTGCAGAGGTTGAAGGGTGTTGCAAACTGCAAGCCAAGGTGGAGAATTGTTACGTGGCTTCCAGTCAAAAGGTGTGACCACCAAAAGAGAAAAATCATGTGAAGTTACTATGCTCATGCAAGTAACTTCACATGTGATACAAGCTGTACCACTGAAATCAGAGAAGTTACTATGCACATGCAAAGTAACTCTCAAAAGCTCTATAAATAGAGGGGATGGAAAGAAAGGAAAACCATCCCAAGCTGAATGCATTTCTAGCGTTTTAGAAAGAAGCAGTGTAGGCTTCTTGTAGTGGGAGAAAAATAGAAAGTATATGTAAGAAAATTCCAAGAGTGTAGTGTGAGTATACATGGAGGTTTTGAGTATATTCTCTAGATCTCTGGAATACTATCAATTGTAGTAAAAGAGAATCTCACTGGGGATACACTATATTATAATTACTCATAAATATAGTGGAATATTTTTTTGGAGTTTGGCCCGTGATTTTCCCTCAAAATTACATGAGTTTTCCATGTTAAAATATTGATGTGCAATTCTCTTAATTATTTTATTGGAGTGAATAGTAATAAGTACTATTCATAAATAGTGATGCGGGTCCCACTGAATCAAAATTATCACAGTTTCACTGTAGGACTATTCATGTGCTTCATTTCTGTTACTCTCCATAAATTTGGGCACACTTCGACTTACATCCGTAAAGTGTTTATTACACTTGGGGTTTACTTAACTAACAGCATTTGCTTTGTTAGGTTGAGGAATTAGTTATGTACATGAGTTGTACTATCTCAATGCCCTAAAATAAGACAAAAGAGCAACCATGTCATGGATATAAACCAATATATTATTAAGATAACTAACACAAAGTCCCTCAAATAAGGTATTAAAGTAGTGTTCATAAGGGATTGAAATGTAGAAGGAACATAGGTGAGCCCAAAGGGCACTGCTAACCACTCACAATTGCGTTCAAATATCTCCAATGATGTCTTGTGCATCTCTTACTCCTTTATTCAAGTTTGACAAAACCAAATTTCAAATCAAGCTTGGAAAGAGTTACAACTCCTCCTGATTTTCC
Organism: Dalbergia oliveri; assembly: GCA_030441495.1. NCBI lineage: Eukaryota > Viridiplantae > Streptophyta > Magnoliopsida > Fabales > Fabaceae > Dalbergia > Dalbergia oliveri. Next base: position 11,046,297 of record JAMLFY010000012.1, on the reverse strand, counting down.
TAAAGCCTCATCAATAACCCAAAATAAGGAACAATTGGGAAAGATATTGTTGAGAGCTTTATAAGAGGAGAGCAATGTGATCTCTCTATACCCTATTAGCCAAAGTCATTCCCCCTCCTCCTGCCACCTATCCTAAATTGTTATTCTCTACTTTACTATGATATTTTTCTGATCGCTCTCCTTTCATCACCCATCTTTCCTTGCCTTTCTCTAATACACATAGGCCAAAGAGTTATCAAGATTCCTTATGATAGATGGAAAAAAAAAATATGCTATAGGAGTAGAGATGTCTTATCAAAGCAAACTATACTGAATGTCTTGATCGTATAAGTATTACTCAAGCGATAATTGAGAAATTTTTCCTTTTTGTGCCATTGTTCCTTTTTTTCATATCTTCTATATTATGCTAGGAAAGATGATCCTCTGATACAAGCTTCTAATGAGCTTGAAATAATTGTTGTATCCAAATGTATAAAAGCTCGTATAAGAAGAACTCAATATTAAATTCATAACATAATTCAAATACCAAACTGATTCATACAAACTATTATACCATTATATCATACAAACTACGAACCATTGCAGGAGACATTCTTTAACACAATGGAAAAGATGGAAAACATTTATGTATAATCTTACTAATGCAATAAAACCAAACCATGTGCCAATAAGCATTGATGCACAATATGATTATAAACCCTAACAATATTGTTATGTAAGATGCATGAAACTCCAATAGAATGCTACCATGTCCAATGTTGTTTCCTTTTCTTCTGTGTTATTGGATTGTGATGGAGGTGAAGCTGTAGCATTTCCACACTTGTGCTTTAGTAGTGGGCGACATAGATTAGGATTACCTTTGTAGTTCTCCTCATCATAATTTGCAAATTGTCCTGGACTAGGTGGTGTTCCAGAAAGATTGTTGTATGACACATTGAAGATTGATAAAAAGTTCAATCTTCAGTCATAGGTATTTGACCATTTAAATTGTTGAAGGACAAGTCAAGATTCTCTATCTGGGTGAGGTTGGATAATGATTTTGGAATAAAACCTGACAAGTAATTATGAGCTAGGTTCAATGCTCGAACTTGTCCCAAGTTTCCAATTTGAGAAGGGATGAAACCTGTTAGCTTGTTGCATGATAAATCCAATCCAGTCATGCTCTCTAAGATGTAACTTTCATAAGAGTAATAATTACTCTTTGTTCTAAATTCTGCTACTACTTGTGCATTGTCATCCCATTTTATACCATTTTGGGGATAAAATATGGATGCACTTGCATTGAAGTAAGATTATTCTGATGGAAAGTAACCCTTTGTATTGAATTGAAAATCATTAGGTTGATTATCATTCTGATATCTTTCCATTCCGATTGACAAATTTGTGAAGCAAGATGGTATTGTACCATTAATCATGTTGTGTGAGAGATCCATAATGGTGACGTTTTTAAGATTACATATTTGGATGGGAATTTGACCATGAAATTCGTTCCCTCCTAACAAAAGAACTCGTAATCTTGACAACTGATCTATCCAAGTACGAATATTTCCAAAAAAGTTGTTGTCCCTTAGATCCAACACAACTAGATTTGACCTTTTAGCTGATGTGGATGGTATGACACAGAGAGAGCATTCTTTTGCAAATACAAGTATTTTATGGATGATAAATTGAATTATGAAATTGACGTAGATAATCTATTTTGAGAAACATCCATGATTACTAAATTCCTTATGTTGCTAAACTCATTGGGGATTTCACCTTCTAATTCATTTTTTGCCATAAGAAGGATCTCCATGGAAAGAGCCAAAGTCATTCCCCTCCTCCTGCCACCTATCCTAAATTGTTATTCTATACTTTACTATGATATTTTTATTGCTCTGCCTTTTCATCATCCATCTTTCCTTGCCTTTCTCTATTACACATGGACCAAAGAGCTATCAATATTCCATATGGTATATGGAAAAGGAAAAATGCTATAGGAGTAGAGATGTCATATCAAAGCAAAATACATTGAATAAGTATTACTCAAGTGATAATTGAGAAAGTATTCCTTTTTGTACCATTGTAACTGTTAGGATTTTGATTGAAATAGGTTTAGGAAAGAAGTCTCACATTGCTAAGAATTGAAATAGAATGGGGGTTGTCAAGGCTATATATATGAGCCTAAGTTCTCCATTTCAAGTGCACCAAGTTCAGAAATACTTTAAGCTTGTATCTACTTATTTTTCTTCCTCTATTCTTGTTTTTGAGTGTTGTAAGGAGTAGCTCAAATATTTGCTTTAAGAGAAAAGTCTGTGTGTTGTAATAATTTTCATATAGTGATATTCTCTGGTTGTCATTTGACGAGTCGTGATTTTTCTTTGATTTTGGAGTTTTCCACATTAAATTATTATGTTGTGATTGGGTTCCTATTTTATTTCTTTGTTTAGAGTGGTTCTCAAGGAGGAAAAGTGGCTTATTTTCCCAACAATTGGTATCAGGAGCTTTGGTTCGTGGATTTATTCTTAGTATGCTTGGTTGGAGCTTAGTGTGATTTTCTATATCAGAAAAATTTCTCCCTGGTGCTGCTTTGGTTCAGGAGGATTTATTCTTAATATGCTCTGGTTGCAACTTAGTCTGATCTTCCACATCAAAAAATAATTTCTCCTTAGTGCTTGAGGATCATTCTTGGTGGCCGTTCCTGGAAGGTAGTGTGACATTGTGAGAATGCGGTTTGGAAAGGTTCTGGCTAAGGAAAGACTTATATTTAACGTGTCCATTGTGACTCACCTCTCTTTCTGGAACCCTCCTGGTGCACGGTTTTACAATTGATTTACACTATTCAAGTATAGTACTGTTGCAACAATGTCAAGTTTTTCAAGTTCAAGTGCTGTGAAGTGTGACATAGAGAAATTTGATGGAAGAATCAGTTTGGCTTATGGAGATACAAGTCAAGGATGTGTTGATACAATCAGGTTTACACAAGGCGTTGAAAGGAAGATGGCCGAAATGGATAATGAAACTGGAGGAACTAGATTTGAGAGCAGCAAGTGCAATTCGTCTGTGTTTGACTAAGAATGTTCTTGCAAATGTGCAAGGAATATCAACAGCCAAGGAACTTTGGGAGAAACTTGAAGGGTTATATCAGGCAAAGGACATCTCAAATCGGTTGTTGCTGAAGGAGGTTTCAGAATCCCACATGGATGATAGCATGAAGTCTTCGAACCATCTTAGTGCCATCAATGGTATTGCCTCTGAATTAGAGGCTATTAGAGTGAAGATTGATGATGAAGATAAGGCACTAAGGCTTATATTGTCTCTTCGTCTTCCTATGGGCATATCAAACTAGTATTGATGTATGGAAGGAAACTTTGAATTTTGAAGAAGTTGCCAGGAAAGTCATTGCTGAAAATGAGGGTAGCACTTCATCTAATTCATTATTTGTAGCTAGAAGTGACACTTATGGGAAAAAGAATTGTGGAAAGAGTGTGACATGCTGGAAATGTGGAAAGCCTGGGCATGTAAAGAAAAATTATCCAAGTGGCGCGTGTTGGAAAAAGGTTCTCAATCCGATGCTTGTGACATTGCTCTGGGGAGGGATGATCTTTACTAGAAGGTAAGAAGTATATTCTCATGGCATTATCGCGCTGCCATGGAAAAGGATAAGTTATTGCCAGCGGATCCACATTTGTACACGGCATTGGTTGGCATTGAGATGCAGGGTGTGTGGTGGGATTATGTCGATAGTGAAGAACTTTCAAGAAAAGCCAACGTGGAAGTTGCACCATAACTTTTCAGCGTAGTTTCGACATGTGCTGAGGTGAAATGCTTGGAGTAGTTTAATTCTAAATGAGCATATTTTTATGGTGGAGTATGATAGTTCTTTAAATTATGATTATCGATATAGACAATGATAGTAAGAGATTGTCAGGATTGACAATCGGAAGCTGAAGCGGTGTTTATTTCAATCAAGGTGGAGATTGTTAGGATTTTGATTGAAATAGGTTTGAAAAAAATCACATTGCTAAGAATTGAGAAAGAGGAGGGTTGCCAAAGCTATATATATGAGTCTAAGTTTTCATTTCAAGTGCACAAGTTCGAAAAACACTTTAAGTTTGTATCTGACTTATTTATCTTCCTCTTACTCTTGTTTTTGAGTGTTGTGAGGAGTAGTTCAAATATTTGCTTTGAGAGTGTGGGTGTACTGGGGTGTGGGTATTTAAGAGAGAAGTCTGTGTGTTGTAATAATTTTCACATAGTGATATTCTCTAGTTGTTGTTTGAGTTTGTGGTTTTTCTCCAATTTTAGAGTTTTCCACATTAAATTATTGTGTTGTGATTGGGTTCCTATTTTATTTCTCTATTTAGGGTGGTTCTAAAGGAGCGAAAGTGGCCTATTTTCCCAACAGTAACTCTTTTTCATGTCTTCTCTATTATGCTAGGAAAGATAATCCTTTGATACAAGCTTCTAATGAGCTTGAAATAATTGTTGTATCCAAATGTATAAAAGTCACTATAAGAAGAACTCAATATTAAATTCACAACATAATTCAAATACCAAACTGATTCATACAAACTATTGTACCATTGTATCATACAAACTAGGAATCACTTGGAGTAGACATTCTTCAACACAATGGAAAAGATGGAAAACATTTATGTATGATCTTACCAATGTAATAAAACCAAACCATGCGCTAATAAGCATTGATGCACAATATGATTATAAACCCCAACAATATTGTTATGTAAGATGCTGAAACTCCAATAGAATGCTACCATGTCCAATGTTGTTTCCTTTTCTTCTGCTATTGGATTGTGATGGAGGTGAAGCTGTAGCATTTCCACACCTATGCTTTAGTAGTGGTCCACATAGATTAGGATTACCTTTGTAGTTCTCCTCATCATAATTTGCAAATTGTCCTATACTAGGTGGGGTTTCAAAAGATTGTTGTATGACACATTGAAGATTGATAAAAAGTTCAATCTGGTCAGTATGTATAGGTGCAATTATTTAAAACTTTTAAGAAGATAATGTTGCTTGCATGACAAAAGAAATTAATCATAGAACAAATTTTTTTTTTATTGTTGCTTTTATTGGGTAATACCAAATTCATATATTACATGAGTGATAACAAAAATATACATTAGATGGGTAATAATTTACTTACAACTGATTACTATTAATGTATACTAAATTAAAATTAATCCAAAGTAATATAAAAAAACAACATACACACACACATAGTGGTATACAAACGTAAAATTTTGATAAATTATTCATCTTAAAAACGTAAAGGGTACTATAAAATTACATGTGTTATAAATAATTACACTAAAATCATAGCTTATGACGATACACATTTAATAACATATTAGAAATCATTGGAATGGTCCAATGACTCCACCTAATAATAACCTCATGCGTGTTGCCATCATGGTTGCTTGAAATGTCATGGGTTGGCCCACTTTACTAGCGAGTTAGGAAAATACCAAACTGGCATTTACCTTTGGTGGAATATGTGGGTTAGCTTACTAAATAATTTAAAAATAAAAAAATCTAAAAATCTTTAAATTTGTAACAAATGAGGACTTTTAAATTAAGAAAAATCCTAGATTAAGGGGGCAATTAACCTTTACAGAATAAATTAATTATTAAATTAATAATAATAATAATAATAATAATAATAGAACTATTAAAAAAGAATTAATTAAAGCCAATACCTATTCAATCTAAATCAATATTAATCTATCTACTAAATAATATTATTAAAAATAAGAAAGCTAATTAGCTAAAATCTAAAATTGGTGTTTAATAATATATAACTATATAATTGTTGAATATATAACTACTAAAACTTTCATATACTTATTGGTCAAATATATACGTCTTCAATATCCTAACATATACCTAAACTAGAGATGTGTATATAATAAAAAATTAAGAAATATTTAAATAATTACATTTGAAGGAGAGCTATGTAGAAGTGGTTAATTGTGAGTGAGAAAAGTAAATGTTGACCATTAGATTTATATTAGTGTGATCAAGATTAAATTAAAAGTCATGTAATTTTTTAAATGAGCATGTAAAAATTAATTACCATTAATTAACTTTACTATCATATTAAACAGATTGTTTATATAATTAGAAAATTTTTATTATAACTTATTTTATGTTTGAATTTTTAATTTTTTATGTATTAATTTAGTTATTTGAAAAAAATATCGAACAACAAATAAATTACTCCATTGTCTAAATTAAATGTAAAATAAATGGTAAATTAGAAGTTTAGGATAATTTTATACAATATCCCTAAATTTAAATTTTAAAATGTCAAATCTTGATATTTCATCTAATTTAGTAAATTGAGTAATGACAACCAATTTTTTAAATAAAAATATATAAAATTAAAAATGAGAGGAATTTATGTTAGAGGTTTCCACCAAACAATGAAAATTTCCACTTAAAAATCTGTTAAAAACAAATAAAAAATTTCCCTCTCAAATTCAATAGGAAAGAAAAACAATTTCCCCATTAAACTAAAACCCTCATCCTGGCAAGTTGGCTATAAGTTAAGCCAAATAAATGTTGTTGTGCGTGAGTTAGTGTATGCACTTCGCAGCTCGCCGTAGACGTGCCGACACTGTGCAACCCCGGAATTGCCGGCGCAGCTCGCCGTCATTCCCGTGGCCCTGCCGGTTCCACCACCTCTGCGGAATCTCCAGATGCCCAGCCGTTTCGCTGCCAGAGAATGCCGCGAAGCCTCTCGCGAAATCTCCGCCGAAGAACTCACAAGCACCGCCGTGACTCCACTGCGTCGGCCTTCTTCTTCAGCCGTCGTCTGCGCACTCCCCCCTCTGCTGGGTCACCGCCGCCGCTCAATCCCTTAGCTTCTGCTTTGCTTTCATTTTGGTCTTGTTTTCCTACAGGATCAGATGGTGCAATTTTATATGGGAATTGGGTGAACCAATTGTCTACTTTTACGTGCTTTTGAGCTTTGAATTGGGTGAATCAGCTTTCTACTTGCCTGTGCTACTGATTAATCACAGTCTCGTTTCTTACTTGTTCCCACATTTCAATGAGCGAGTGAAGTTCTGTCTGCACACAACCTATTCGACGAAATGCTTGAACAAATAATGGAGTCAGCGGAGAGAGGAAGGAGAGATACAAGAGAATGATGTTGGGAGTGGGGCTGGGGTAGAGAAGGTTCCAGTTGCCACATCTAACCCCTGGATAGTCTTCTTTCGCGATAGAGTTTTGGGCGTCTCTAATCATAAGGCTTTCACGGAGATACCGGTTGGGGATAGTTTGGGTGTTGTCCAAGGAAAGCAAGGCGATGTAGCACCGCCCACTATCAATTTCACACAAGAGGGAATCTCATCCCTTGCTGCCCCCTATCAAGAGGCTCTCGTGATCAAACTTCTTGGTAAACCCCTACCTTACTCCATTGTCTAAATTATTCAACTGTTGGAATTTGTGTGAAATTCTTTAATTTTTGGTCTTCTATGTATTGTTCTGTATTATATTTTTTTCTAGTTACCTGTATTGACAAAAAATATTGGTCTAATGTTCGTTATTTTAATTTATGATTTTTGTATATATAATCGCTCTGTTCATCTCAATGAGAACTAAGACAGTGGATGAATTCACCTCTAGACTTCTAGATATTCATTCCAAGATGCTAGAGATTAACAAAAAAGAGGTAAGTGTATATTCTGTGGACATTTATTATCAGAATTATTAGGACATGATCAGTTTTAGTGCACACTGGAGTTATGATGTTGGTTCAAAATGACTTGCTATCGTTTCAGATACTCTTTCATGAGAACTCATTATTCTATGTTGCGAGAGAAGTGGAATTATTTTTTATTTTCAAGATATGACTACACAGAATGTTGTATAAAAAGCAGAAATCATACCTGTAAAATACTTTTCCTGTTGTAAACAATTCAGGGTAAACATTTAAAATTTTCTTCTTATTCTAGTAAATTGAGTCAAGGGATTGATATTAATTTTGCTCTTGCCATAATTTTGATAGGACATATAGTTGGAGTTACATTTTAGATTATATGCTTGATGACAGACTAAATCACTTCTGAGTAGAGCTTAGCACTATTTCCTCTTCATTTGCTGGTCTTAGTAGTCTTGTGATTGAACTTCATAGGTAAGTGTTGCTGTAAATTCTGTGTATTATGTTATTATCTCTAGTCTTGAACAATATTAGAATTGTATACTAGTCTTGAATGATTTTTGTTTATAATAGGAGAACTTTGAAAGAAAAAAAATGAATTATCATCATAGCTAGACTAATTCTGAGAAGCGTTGCAAGTCGCAATCTTTGCCATTTGATTTGCAAATTTGGGTAGACTCTATGGGAGGAAAGAAAAAGGGGAGTGTCTGGGCTTTGTTCTTTGCGCAATCGCGAAAACTATTACTCAGGAACTTCACTAACGACGACCATATCAGGAGACATTGAGGAAAAGATAAGAAGTGAAGTTCATTTATTCAATGCTTCCTTACAAGCTCAATTGGAACAAGGGAGGCAGGAGAAAGAAAATATGAAGGAGTTGTATCAAACAAGAAATACATTGAATATATTGATGAAGAAATTAGGCTATGAAGCAACTTTTCCTCATTCAAAGCCTATATCTTGTAATCAAAATAATTCAAGTGATGAAGATGATGAGGATAGTACATCATCTAAAGACTCTAATGCATAGCTATCATTTATTAGAACTATTACTTTGCTTTATATTTATCGATCTTAGTACTTTATCATATATGATGACAGATGACTTATGAATTTTTATTTAATTTGAGTAATGCATTACATTGAAGTTATTATATTATGAGAATTTATGTTTCATTGTTGAATTAGGCATTTTGTTTATTTGAAGTGAGTTATTATAAATAGATTATATATATATTGAAGGTGTGGGCTAGAAATAAATTTAATGAATAATTATTAAATTTTTTCAATTTGGTTGCAAATTTTCCTAAACCATATTAGAAATGTTTAGTTGCGAAATTTGCTATGAATTTAATTACATTTAGTTCATATTTTGTGCAAATTTTGTTGTAGAATTTATTATTTGCCAATTTTGCAAAACATACATGCAAAATTACTTGCAAAATGAGTTTTGAAAGATGCATTACTTGCAAAATTCAGTGAAACATAAATGCAAAATTACTTGCAAAATCAACTTTGTTGTGAAAATTACCAATGCAATTACCTTAATTTAGATTTTGGAAGACCATGACGACTTGTGGATTCTTGCGAATTAAATTACATGCGGATTTTGTTGGGCCAATTAGATGCGTATTTTGATAGGAATATTACCTGACAATTACTTGTGAAACTGAATTTGGATTACCTATAGGTTTTGTTAATTTAGTCACCTACACTTTTCGTTGCAACAATTACTAGTGAAATTTGCTAACAATTTAATTTAAGGATTTTCTTGCGCAAACTATATGCGAATTTTCCTGCAAAATATCTCGCGAACAAATACGCAAAGTCCAGCAAAATTCCTTCCAACCACACATCCGAGCATGGAAATTAGTTGCGGATTTTTCGTATTTCTTGTAAAATAATTCGTAGCAATTACTTGCGGAATTCAAAATCCGAGCAACCAATTATCAACGAGCATATTACCTGGATTTTTTTTTCCAACAAAATCCACATGAAACCTTGCTGACCTCGAATTTTTAACAAAATTCCGTAACAAAATCCTTAGGTAACAGGTAAGTTTTTAGTAGTGATTGTTGAAGGACAAGTCAAGACTCTCTATTGGGTGAGGTTGGAAATGATTTGGAATAAAACCTGACAAGTAATTATGAGATAGGTTCAATGCTGAAACTTGTCACAAGTTTCCAATTTGAGAAGGGATGAGACTGTTAGCTTTTTGCATGATAAATCCAATCCAGTCATGCTCTCTAAGATATAACTTTTGTAAGAGTAAAAATTACTCTATTTCTAATTCTGTACTTACTTGTGCATTGCCATCCCATTTTATGCCATTTTGGGATAAATATGGACGCACTTGCATTGAAGTAAGATTCTTTGAATGGAAAGTAACCCTCTGTATTGAATTGAAAATCATCATGCTGATCATCATTTTGATATTTTCTATTCCAAGTGACAAATTTGTGAAGCAAGATGGTATTGTACCATCAATCATGTTGCGAGAGATCCATAATGGTGACATTTTTAAGTTTACATATTTGGATGAGAATTTGACCATGAAATTGGTTCCCTCCTAACAAAAGAACTCGTTATCTTGACAACTGATCCATCCAAGTAGGAATATTTCCAAAAAAGTTGTTGTCCCTTAGATCCAACACAACTAGATTTGAGCTTTTAGCTGATGTGGATGGTATAAAACCTGAGAGAGCATTCTTTTACAAATATAGGTATCTATGGATGACAAATTGAAATATGAAATTGACCCAGATAATCTATTTTTAGAAAGATCCACGATTACTAGATTACTCATGTTGCTAAATTCATTGGGGATTTCAGCTTCTAATTCATTTTTTGCCATAAAAAGGATCTTCATGGAAACAAACTTACCAATTGAACCAGGAATTGTACCTGAAATTGAATTGCTAGATATGTCTAGTGCATACAAACTTGTATTTTTTTACCAATTCTTCAAGGGTCCTACTGAAGTTGTTGTTGTCAAGATACAACCTTGGGAAATCCATCGATTTAAACTTTGAGAAGCTTGAGAATGTTCAAGTTGATGCAATATGTGGCTAGTTCTTCTGGTAACACACCTGAGAAGTGATTGCGCGACAAATCCAAGAAATAAAGTTGTGTCATCTTACCAATTGATGTAGGTAGATTTCCTCCAATGTTGTTCATTGGCAAATTCAATGATATTGTGTTTGGAAGGGAAGCACCAATATCTTTTGGCAACAAACCACTAAACTTGTTGTTAGACACATCCATGTAATTCATGTCTTGGCTGGTGGAGTATAATTGAAGATTTCCTTCTAATGAATTATTCCTCAAAAACAAAGTTTCTAGCCTTGAGTTATTTTGTATCAACCAACTTGGGAATGCTCCACGTAGTTTGTTGTGGGAGAGGTCAACAAATTGTAACTCACTTTGATATAGAAGAAAATGAGGAATGACACTTCCTTTGTCCATGTTTAGGTTGCAACTTTGAAGGATAAGGGATTTTAATTGAAAGGTTGGAACCCATTGTGTCTTTTCAGTATCAATTTGTGCTTTTGGACTTTGTGATTAAATATACAGAACTTGAAGTTTGGAGTGGTTGGCCAAAGTGCTCAATGAAAATGATCCTTGCAGATAATTTTCAAAGAAAGACAAGTATGCGAGGGATGTGAGATTGCTAATAAATGATGGAAAATTGCCACTTAACAAATTGTTTGAGAGGTCAAGGACTTGAAGGTTTGTTAAGGTACTTAGACACTCCGGAGGTTGACCATCAAACTCGTTGTTGTTGAGATCCACCTCTACAAGATTCCTCATTTTGCATAATCCTGCCATGGTTGTAGGGTAATTTTGGATATACACTTAGAAAGAAATAGTATTGAGTGCGTTAAAAAATTTAAAAATTTACTACTTTTAAAAGGCTTTCATCAGAAAAACCATATATGATCATTAGAAAAAAAATTAAAAAAAGTTAAAAATGTTTATTTTAATACTTCTTTCATCAATTGAGGAGTACGTCTAAAAATAACTTAAAAATTACATGTTAATAACACTTTTCTAAACTAAAACAAAACATTCTAATTTGTTATTACCTTCCATTGAGTTGTTCAGTTGGTTATCACTCAAGCCTAAAACCGTCAAGTTTCTCAAATTCTGAAGATCTGCAGAAAGACAAAATATTGTTAGAGATGTGTATAATTCATGGACATGTAAGACTTTGGTTTTCACATACATCATGGTCATAAAATATGATAGCACCAATTAAAATTGTTACCAGTGATATGTTTGATGTGAAAAATTTTCTGGAAGGGCCGGGTGATTAATTTAATTTGATACATTTCCTTTCATGTCTTAGTTATCTATATATGTGTAAGTCAAGGAAAGTAAATCAGATCAAATATTATTTTTTATCACTTAAGTATGTGAGTAACTTTAATTTAAAATTAAAAATTAAAATGTATGAGTGACTTATTAGTTAAAGCCTAAACAAAAAATTGAAAATTATTTTCTTCACTAGTAAATATAAATGAAATTGAAATTTATTTGACATTTTTTGTTTCAGGAATTGTCTATGTTGATTGTAGGCATTTCAACTTTGACTTAGTGGGATCAAACAATAAATGAACTACCTTCACCTAGAGAGCCATGGAGTAAATTAAAGCTTAGGTCCAATAACTCAAGCCGACTAAAATTGACAAAACCTGTTGCAAGAAAATAACAAAGGTCAAGAGTAAAACAACTGGTATAAAGGAAAGTTTCTAAATAGAGTGAGCGTGATTGAAAAAGGCCCTCATATAAAAATAAAAAGTTTAACTAATATGTAAGTTTTTATAATTTTATTCAACTTTTAATTAGATCCGTATAGTTTAAAAATTTATAACCAGATACGTATAGTTAGATAAAAATTTACAATCAAATCCCTATCTAATACTTTCCATGAGCAAAGAAAGCACCATCGATCATGTTGTCTGAAAGCTGCAAAGTCCTTAGCGAAGTTAGTTCCCTGAAACTCGGAAGGATGCTGCTATTTAGTGCATTATTTGAAAGGTCCAGGATCTCCAACTTCGTCAACCTTGGAAATCCTTCAACAGATATAAAGTGAAAAGGAGTTAAAAAATAAAAAAAAATAAAAGTTTAGTTTATATTATTTTACTTTCATTTTCCATTGTCAATTTGGAAACAAATGGCAGAAAGTTATTATATAAGCGAAAAAGAAATATGTGGGGCAAACGAATAAACTAAGATACCTTCATTGTTACTCCAACCTCCGAAAATGTTCCCAGACAAGTCAAGGCTGCGCAGCTCTTGAAATGGACGAAACAAAGAAACATTAAACATCTGAAAGTTCTGAGGTATATCATCCAGGGACAGATCTGTTACGTGTGCTGTTGAGGAATCAGAGCATTTGACTCGTTCCCAAGCGCAACAATTGCTGGCTCTGTCATCAACCCATGAAGCCAATTCACTTTCGGCAAAATCATCACCCTGCGCTACCAAGAATGCTTTGATCTCAAGCAGACCCGGTCTCTCTTTCTCTAAGCAGCGATTACTTGCTAGCATCTGCATCTGCACCACAACCAAATAGAAAACGGCACTTAGAACCAAATCCAACCTCATTTCTTTCTTTCTTTCTTTCTTTCTTTATATTTGTGCGTTCAACAATTCAAATCCTTAATTTCCTTCACTTCTAAGGTTATAAATAACTAATATATGACATGATATGGGATTGAGTAGCTTAGTATCGTGGCACCTTCGACTACGTCAGTACCTTCCGCTGTATATAGACTTTTTCTTACACGAGAAGCTGTCCCCAAGAATAAATTGGGAAGACTTTTGACTTGACTTAAGAAATTAAAGAGAAGTTCCACACTTAGGGCCCTGCATGCCCATCTTCTTGCCAAATATTTCTAAAATATATAACTTTATTGCTTACGATTTAATATATATATTGCCTTTCAGGATTGGACAAAAGTGCGTGTTTGTAAATGCACCACAATAGTTTTTTTTTTTTCCTTCTCTAAATAGAAGTTATTTTCAGTTAATTTAATAACACATGTTTGAAATCAATAATTTAAACTGAGATTAAAAACCACTCATAAGTAAAACCTTTTTTTATTCAACAATATTAATCATAATCCTTCAAGATTATTTTGAATGAATCCAAAGCCAATAATTTGAGCTAACAATAATTTATAATCATAACCAACATTTTAAAACTTTAATTTTGATTATAAGTAGAAATTGATTATTTCACAACCATAATAGTTTCACTAAATTTACTCTAAATATCAAATCAAATATTATACAACCAAGGGCAAAGATGGACCGCTTTTCCAATAGGAGCCAATACTTATTAGTTAATTTTACATTAAAATAAATATAACTTATAATCTTTAGTTTTATTTAAAAATTTAAATAAAAATAATGATATATAAAAGAAATAAATATTTTACAATCAAAACTCAATAAAATACACACATATATTTAAATACATATAACATATTATCTATTATAATATTCAAACATTTAATTAAATAAAAACTTGATATTAATAAGCCAAATAAAAAATTTGAGGGAACCAAATCAATAAAAAAAAAATTGTTGGGGGGCCATTACCCTAGACTAACGAGAGAGGCTTCGTCTCTGTATAGAATATAAATAAATTTTTTCATACTAGATCTTTTTAGTAATTAATTTACTATAAAAAAATTTCTAAACAATAAAAAAATTATCTTAAAACTATTTTGTAGCTAAAGTAATATAAATTGATTATTATAATCGATTATAAAAAAAATATTATCAAAATAATTATAATCTTATAATTTTTTAAAACACGCACTAAATTCTATATTACTTTGCTCTCTTCTGGAATGATGTCTTGTCACAACCCAACCTTGGTTGTCACAACCCAACCTTGGTTATGACTGGCGCGTAATGAGCACGCTCCCCTACAAGCCTAAACACTCAACTTTAAGGAAAAATGGAAAAAAATTCTCTGTTGTTCGGATATTTCCCAAATACAAATATAAGACCTTTATCATGTTACAATTGCCGTCCAACACAAGATAATAGATAGGTATTTATAAATACATGCATATACAAGTCTATAATTAGAGAGTTCATATACTCTCCATCCATACTTTATACAAAAATTAAGATAACTATAAACATTATCATAAACTTAAACACCACTAATCTTGGTCCCTGCCTGATCAAATGGAGCACCTAAGCATATATGATTTATCATAGAAGTAAGAGACAAGAAACCACAAAATAATAGCCCATACACCATTGTTGGGCTTACCAAAGGATAGCGACTCAATCCTGAGCGGGAGGAGTGGAACTGAAGCTACACTTAAATCCGAAATGGAGGAAATAACCACGGGTGAGTTATGAAACTCGTGAGGAATAATATGTTTAGTTAATTGAAACAAGTCCCCAAGACAATAATAAAAAAAGGAATAATTAATATAAGACATTAACCAAACTAAGTGAGTATGGAATCAACATAAAAATCTCTCATAATGATATAGAATTATGGAATTTATGCATTTAAAAGAGGTTTAATGAGGTTTCTATGTTAGAACAAAGTCCAAAATCAATTCCACAACTGGCGGCCCTCACACCGTCCCTAATGTGTTTACACCACTTCTAGGCAGCCCACACCCATCCCTAGAATGGTTACAAAGCATCTAGGCGGCCCTCACACCCATCCCTAGTGCCTAATAATCCAGGTATGCCTGCCTAACATACCGGGCTAGCAACCCTCTGCTCAGCGAGGTCTATCCCAAGGTGCACCAAGACTAACGCCACCGCCGTTAGCTATGGTTTTTGTCAATGATATCTCCTTTTAAAAAAACAACTTTTCACATCAAATAACTCAAGATTCATTCATTTACTTTCCTTTCAAGAAACCAATCATGTCAGGAAACATAAAGAATGCAATTCTTTTCAATCTTCAGCTTCTAATTGAGCTTGCTTAGAAAATCAAGTCACATAATATTTTATACAAAACCATAAGCATTCCAAAAATATATTTGTCCCATAATCTAGTTCTGATATAACATAACAAAACATTGTATCAAATCATATAGAATGCTTATTACAATATCATAGTGGTTATTGAATCCCATCCATATTTCTTCTTAAAATATAACAATTTTAAGGGTAACTAATAAATGCAACTTTCAAGACATGAATACAATAAGAAAATCATTCTTCTTGCTAGTGCAAAATAGATAACGAATATGCAATATAGATATTTAACTACACAGAACTAAATACCAATTAACCATCAACACATTGTTCACTCACAAAACAATCCAAGAATGTGGTGCTCCAAGCCTACGTCATGGTAGAGTAGATAGGATGTGAGTATTTGATGCCACATACATCATCTAACAACCACTAATTAGCATTTAGAACTACAATTTTCTGCACTATTAGTCTAAACTCCATAAATCCCCAATTACATAACCTAGGTTTTAAAGATTAGAGTTCTAATCCTATACCCATAACATAACCTAGCTAATCCATGAAATTGGAAGTAAGATTGAGCTTTGCTATACCTTTAATGGCTAAGGAAAGGAAGATGGAGTAGTGGGTGCTGCTATTCCCTCAAGAGATTGAAGCAACAACCCTTGAACCACCAAAAGAGAGGGAGAAGGCGCGCTGTCGCGTCACAAGGGAAGAACGTGCGAAGTTTAACACCCTAACTTTCACCTCACACGCTCGAGTCGCATTTGGCTAGTTATTAGACGTTACGCCTTTTGTTTCAGAACTTGACTTATCTTTATTTAAAATACGAGTAATAAAATATGACTAATTTTTTTCTTTTTGAACTTAGGACTTAAAATGCGAGCCGCGCGTGCGCATACATAACGATTAATACACGCAAGACATAGCCAACATATACACATTATCATAGCATATAGAAACAAGTCATGGAATAGTCACAACATAATTTATATTAACATATCATAGTCACATCATAACGACGATGCCCTTCGAACATGAGGACATCTCAAGATACTAAACATAACAAAAGATGAACGTACACGAACCCAACACTAGACATTACTATAACTTTACTAGACTAATCTTCGCGCTTCCGCCTTACCTCCTACCCGGTAGCGTGGTTCCTAAACTTGCACCTCACAAAGGATCACGAACATCGCATCACTCGCCTCGGAGATGACACGAAGAAAGGAAAAGGGATGAGAAATCTATATAAGATTCTCAGGAGGGCTTCCCAACTCTAACACAAGTGTCATCGTCGCCCCAGCCACTTCGGTCTTATTATGAAAGGGTGTGCATGCATAAGATTCAATTTTACATTTTTCAAGTTCTTTTATCCGAAGTGGGTGTCTTTTAACATGGGTCTTAATGACATGAATGCAACATATATTCTATGTATGCATGACAATACTTGAGCATGACAATACACATAGATAACACATATTACTTAATCAAAGCATCAATGAAACTTCAACGAAACATATGCATGTGCATCTTTTACTTTATCATAATTGAACTTGTGAGTTCCTTTCATAACTTTTCACTTAATCATTTTTCTCATTTTCCACCCTCGTCATAGCCACCAAAATCCATCCAACATGCCGCCCAAATTTTATCATAGCCACCAAAACTCCTAATCACCTATCGCCTAGGAATGAGCTCATCCTAACTAGCCATCGCTAGATTTATAGGGGAAAAATATAGGGAGAATCATATCTCTTCTTGGATCACCCCGTACAACCCTTAACTCTGGAAGTATAATGGGATCATTTCCTCATTAACATATCTTTTTTCTTTCTTGGAGACGCATTAAGGTTAAGACAGTGACTTTGTCCGCTTCGATATGGCTCGACGTCCATACCACCGGGTTTACTTTCTCCTCACGTCGCAGGAGAAATGCGTCTCGGCATATAACCTTTACATTAACATATCTCTTTTCTTGGATCACCCCGTACAACCCTTAACTCGGGAAGTCATAATGGGATCATTTCCTCATTAACATATTTTGTATGGATGCAACATGAGCGTACAATCATAATACATCATATAACTTATCATTTATGCAACATGAGCATGGAATCATCTTAAAACATATCATATACTTTTCTCATATGCAACGTTATAACATTTCAAGTAACATTCATCACGTCATATACATTTCAAGTAAATAATCAAGTAAGACTTCAATACTCATAGGCATTCTCATCATAATTTCATTTCATCATATCATGTACATTCCCATTAAGTAATCATGTAAGAGGCAACATCACATAAGCATCCATATCATAGGTTCATCCCATTAAAATCAAAACACTCATTTTTGGCACATTTAGGTCCTGGTAATCAATTCCAAGACAAAACTGTTTATGGGAAAAGGACATTATGGTAATCGATTACATGAACTGGTAATCGATTACATGAGTCTAACTGGTTCTAGGTACAGAAAACACCTTGGTAATCGATTACTGATACCAAAATATCATAAATTGCTTCCTAGTAATCGATTACATAGCCCAGGAATCAATTACCAATCCCTTGAAAAACTAAACTTTCTAACACATTTTCAAGTATCCTTCCTTTCCAAAAACACTTTATCACACCTTTCTAAAAACTCTTTGAAATCATTATCATATTTCCATAATTTAAAACCAACATTTTAACATAACTAGAAATAAA
>JAMLFY010000012.1:10932431-11027442 GCA_030441495.1 Dalbergia oliveri | reverse complement strand
GGAAATATATTCAATGTCATGTTGATTATATTATATTAAAATTTCATTAATTTACACCATGAATAATGTCACTTTATTCTTAACATGTTACACAAAGTACCGAATGATGACCATCCTGCCAGGTCATATTACTTCAATTTTAACAAGTCCTAATTTATTTAAATGGCATAATGCAGTAAGGAAGTGATGTATAGCACAGATGCATTCTTCTTAGTTTCCATGGTGACAATTGTTGGACTCAAAGATTGATTCATAATATAATTAGATGATGTCTATGTCTGGCAATAAACACCAAAATAAATATGATAAAATTAAATCTATCAATTTGCAAGCAAACAATAATAAATATATACAAAGCCAAAAGAAAATAAACACCAAATTTTAACATAAAAATCCCCAAATACTGAAAGGAAAAATCACTGATAAATTCTAAAAATATTTCATTATATTCAAGATAATTATAAAATATCATTTGCATACTCTCATACCCAAAAGATAAATATAATATTTTTCGATAAGAATTCTTCTATTCAAATACTATAATTTTGCAATATTAAGAAATAATAGAAATGATATTAAAAATATTTTCAATGTATTTATCAACACCTTACACTTTTTAATATTTACTCACACTTTCAATTTCTCCTCTCCCTCTAAGAGAATAATACATTTTTAGTGTATCTCCCTTCACTCTGGAGCTCTCTAACTCTCACTGCTTGATATGGAGGTTTCGTGCCGTGTGAATGTACACTGCAAACTTCTGCTGAAGAAGAAATTTCTTCATGTATGCACCGAATTTTCTTCATCCAAGCACTCTTGACTGTTGAACATTTAATGCCATGTTTCATGGCTTTTCATTTTTCAAATTCTTCGGCTGGATTTCACAACCATTGGGTCCATAGCCCTCCTATTGAGAATATTTGAGTACAATACTGCAGAGAGCATAGGTTGCCTCCTCAAAGTGGGGTCCTTCAAATCAATGTAATATAGGCCATAACTTGATTCAATCCACCCAATAACTCCGACCACATCCAAGAAGGCCCACACAAAATAACCTCTTACATCAAGGCCATTTCTTTCAAAGTGAGAAAAAATGCAAAAAAATAAAAAATAAAAAGAAAGAAAAGATGGGCATGGCGGAAAAAGAGAAAAGGGGGAGGGGGGGACCTTTATTAGCGTTCTTTTTTTTTTTTTTTGGGTGTGACCTTTATTAGGGTTCTTATAAAACTAATAAACATCAACTACAAACTGTTTAATCAATGTATTTATTGAAAATAGAGAGAATTATAGAGAATAATAAAAATGAAGATTTAAGACATCAAAGTGTGCGCGCATAATATAATCTTTGACATTTGTATAAATTCTTCTCTTGAAAATGAAAATAGAAGTACCTTACCATATCAACCACACTCTCAATGCATTCATGCAAGTACTTCACCCTAGGCCAATTATCCAATGATGAATTCCGATGTGTTTGTTGACCTGTGAAGTTCAAAGATTTTTCATATCCTTAAGCCTTAGCGGATTGATCAATGATTAATCTTGTTCATAAAAGAATAGTAAGATTTAATTTTGAAATGTTAATCTCACAATAGCATGTTAAAAAACACTAAAAATTTATATCATAGCATGTGATGATAGCCCCTACTTACTCCATTCATCTATTACATTCAAGGATGATGAGGTAGGTATCTTAATGACACCCAATTTCAAATGTTCAAATAACATTATTCCTCTTGAAAATTGCTAGATTTGAAGTTTTAGAACTGATTTGGTGTTTGTGTCTGGTTGGCACTATACTGACAAGTCTCGTCGTTGGGCTCTCTAACTTGATTTCCCTATACTCTTTTGATAAATCTTCAAAGCATTGTTCACAATCTAATATGCCATACCAATTTGAAGAAATGATTTTAGAAGAAATAATCCACATAAATTTTGGAGACTTTTTAAAATATGAGCTATATATCTACCCAAAAAAGAAGAGCTATATATACATTTTTTTATATAAACTTATTGGTCCCGTTATGCAATTATTTCAAGCCAATCTCATTTAAAAAAAAATTATTTCAAGCCAATTAGAAGACTGGTTCAAAGCATTTCAAAAGTAAGGGAAAAGGGACTATTGGAAATTGACACTTGCAATCTAAAGATATATTCTGTACTCAGTGAACGGAGAGTTACAAACACTTAGAGCATGTTTTGTTTACAAAACCACTTTCTATTTCCCTTTCTTATTTCCATTCCATGAAAATGGTTTTCATTCTCGGATTTTTAAAAATTTAGGAAATGGGTTTCATCTGTAAAAGTATATCTTATCTACAAGTAGAGAAAATAAGAAAAATACGTTTAGTATGTTTGCTCTCAAAATAAAATTTTTAAAATTAAATTTAAAATAATACAATTATATTTACTATTAAACAATAAGAATTATAGGGAATAATAACATATGAATATGATCATTATCATATTCAATCTTTTTTGCTGCATAATCATCTAGAATGACGCTACGACAAAAAAATTATTGAAAGCAATAAAAGGAAAATAGAAATGGATTAAATCAATTTTTTATTGAGAAAATTTACAGCAAATAAATTCAGCAAGATGTTCCAATTAATTATTTACGACTTTCAGTGGAGTCTATCCACTATGCTTGTTTTGCGCGTATGGTTCTATAGGTCTCATTCGCAATGAGCCAATGAGGAAGGCAAATGCTTTCCCTCTTCACATTAATTAGAACGCGCATAAATAACTTTCTGCTTTGAAAAGGACAAGCATAGGGGTTGATTGACTGACTTCTTGTCTATAATAAAGAGAAATAACTGTAGGTTGTTGGTCCGGTACTCTTGAATTTAAGAGGGTTTAGTTAATTTTTTTTAGGTAGGAATTGTGTTATTTAAATTTATAGAATATATAATATTATATCAATTCACATTTTATTTTTTATTGAATGAGATGAACCCTATTTAAATAGAGTTTACATTTTATTTAATATAAATAAGATATAAATTGACATTATATACATCTTATGAATACAAATAATACAACCCTTTTAACGACAGCACTCAACCTCTTACATGCTTTTTATTCAATGTCATGTCGTCAATCCATTGTCAAATACTTTTTTATGCCCTGAGATTTTTTTCTTATACTTTGATCCCAAATGTTATTTGAATTTATTTTTAAATCACAAGGCAAGAATCCATAATTGAATCATACAATTGGATCAAATCTCAATAAAATTCGATAAAATTAACTAAAATCAATAATTCATGATACAATCCTGAAACATTAAAAGTAGGATCTTAACCCTGACCAAAATCATTGTATGCTTCTAGGATACAATCTGAATATATTCTATACCTATTAATAGAGTAAATCTTATGTAAGATTCACTTTTAACTCACACTTTTAAGTGAAATGTTACTCTATTATTAAATAGAGTATATCGAACGAGTGCTTCCGGAACTACTTAAATATTATACAATAATTATGTGCTATGCCCTCGGTAGATGATGAAGATTTCGTTTTAGCCTTATTGATGAGTGGTAAATACATCGATGGTTCTGTTTTGGTTATTGGTTTATTTATATGTCTCATTTAATCAGTTTTTCAAAATAATCTAGAAGGATTATAACAAAAAATGTTGAAGATTTTTTTTTTCAATTATAGTTATGAGTGGTTTTTACTCTAAAATTTTCAGTTTAAATTATTTATTCTAAATATGTTAAATCAACTCAAAACACCTTTTATTAGGAAGAAAAATAAAAAACTTATTGTGGTTCATTTTCAAACACGCATTTTAGTCCAATCCTGATAAGCAAGTTTGTGTTTTTTGTAAGCAATAGAGTTATATACTTCAGAAATATTTGACAAGAACATTGGTAGGGCACTAGGTGCGAAATTTCTTATTACCAAGTAAACTCAAAAGTCTTCCCAATTTGTTTTTGGCCACAGTTTCGTGCATAAGAAAAGTCTATTTAAAGCTGCTGGAGAAGTTGAAGGTGCCACAAGAACTTGAAGTTGAAGTTGAACACATAGAATAGAAATGAGGTTGGGTTGGGTTCTAATAAGTGCTCTTTTCTTTCTTGTTGCTCTCCGAATGCAAGCATGTAATGGCTGCTTAGAGAAGGAGAGAATAGGCCTCCTTGAGATCAAAGCATACTTCCTAGCACTTGGGGATGGTTATGATGCAGAGAGGGAACTAAGATCATGGGTTGAAGATAGAGGCAGCAATTGTTGCGCTTGGGAACGAGTCAAATGCTCTAATATCTCAACAGGACACGTATCAGATCTATCCCTCTACAACCTCTTACCATTCGGCTATGATGAGAAAACTTGGGTGTTAAACGTCTCTTTGCTTCGTCCATTTGAAGAGCTGCTCAGCCTCGACTTGTCTGTGAACAATTTTGAAGGATGGAGTAACAATGAAGGTATATTATTTATTCCTTTGCCCCACATATTCTACTTAATTTGTTTCTATACTGGAAACTGGAAATTATAAAGCAAAAATTAACAATTTAAACTAAGCTTTTCGTAACTCCTTTGCACACTATATTTTTGAAGGATTTCCATGGTTGAAGAAGTTGGAGACCTTAGACATTTCATTCAACACACTAAATGGCAGCATCTTTCCAAGTTTCAGTGGACTTACATCGCTGAGGACTTTGATCTTAGTCAGAACAGGATCAATGATTCTTTTCATGGCCAAGGCATGTATATTTATCTTCTGCATTTTTTGTTTCACACCTGGCCATCATTTTCATTTTGATAAAGGGGAGCCGTTCTTCGTTAAAAATTAACTGTACACACTCATATTCAGCAATATGTGTGATTCTAAATGAAATACATGGAGATTCATGCAGTGTTGAAATCCCAACATCACGAAGATAACAACGTGATCAATACTAAACCCACAATTTGCAAATATTAATTCTCCTTTTTTTCTTTTGTGTCAGAGTATATATTAATTCTTTTTTTATATATAGTGATATATATTGATATTCTTTTCTTATGTCTTTTATGATCGAATTTCTTATACTTTATGCAATAGTTTTTATAAATTTTAATCAGCTATAAGGGGTAGAAACAGGCCATCTGACATGTTAAAAATTAAGGACACATATGTTCAATTATAAAAAGAAAAAATAAGTCAAAGGGTAGGAAACACATATATGTTCAATTATTAAAAAAAAAATCAAAAGGTGAGAATTGAAACAAGAATCTCCCAAGTTGACACATCACTCTGTCACCAAACAAACTACTATTTTGGCTTTCCTACTTGCAAGTCTTAACATTTATTATATGCTTGCTCTTCAAATTATGTGTTTATATTTGTATTTGTGTCTACATATGTTTTAACTCTAAATTTATTTTTTTTAGAATTTTAGGCTTTCTAAATAGGTTTAGACTAGGCCAGACTTATGAATAAACTAGACTTAATTAGATTAAAAAAATAGTCTATATCATGGTACAAGCTAGGCTAAGACCAAATGTTTGTAATACAAACCTAACCTGTTAAGAATAAAGCATGGTCTAACCTTAGCTGTTTTAAACCCTTATCAGCTATATATAACTATTCTTAAAACAAGAACCTAATCAAGTTTACACATCACTTTACCACCAAACAAGCCATTATTTTGGCTTTCCTACTGCAAGTTTTAACATTTGAGATGTGCTTGCTCTACAAATTGTGTGTTTGTATTTGTATTGTATATATATATATATTACTCTAAATTTATTTTTTTTAGAATTTTAGACTTTCTAACAGGTTCAGGTTAGGCAGACTTAATTAGGCTTAAAAAAAAAGCCTATAGCATGCTACAGATCAGGCTTAGACTAAATGTTTGTAATACAGACCTAACATATTAAGAGTAAAGCCTAATTGGCCTTAGCTTTTCCACCCCTTATAGGCTATAACTATTGTTGCACCTAAGACATAATTTCTTTGGTGCACATCTTTGCGATAATAGTGCCAATCCACCAATCCAGGCTTCTCACACCATTTCCTCAAAAGGTGTATAGTTATTGAACTTGACGTTACTAAACTTGACCCGAGTCTCTGGAGTGAGTCATTAGTTTAACTAAATATAATTAAATAAAGAGTAATTTTATTTATACTTGCAATTTGTACAACATCATGCCAATATACTCTCATCTACTATTAGATGAAATGTTGTGAAGTACAAATTAAGTGGGGTACACACCTCATCCAATAATAGATAAAAGTGTATACATGATGTCCTATAAATTGTGATTACAAATAATATTTCTTTTAAATAAATGCTTTTATGTTAGCAAATTGTTTATATGATTTTTAAAAAGTTACAATAAGAATTAAAATTAGATGAGTGTATAAAAATATTTTATAGAATAAACTTCCAAACTGATCCCTAACAATTCGTCATTAGACGACTTGGCCCCTAACAAAAGAAATTACCAAATTAGTCCTTGACAATATCAAACATTGGACACTTGTTAGTTCCAATGTTAAATTTAATGGACTTGCTTACCTGGATCCAAATTAATCCCTAACAAATTTACCTGCCCATAAAGTCCCTTATTCTCACCACCACCTCCACGTCACTCCCACCTCTCTCTTCTCTTTCATCTCCATGTCCACTTTAATCCCCATTTTCTAATCCACTCTATAACCAATACCTTTATCTGATTCATTGATTTCAACAAACACCAAAAAAAAAAAAAAGCAACAAAGGTAAGAAAACTCTCAAATTCAACTCCTCAATCAAACAAACCACACAGCTTCTTTATCATTTTTCTTTTTCAAAGAACCAATGAATTCAACCACGTAAAAAATTGCTGAAGCAAAAAGGAGAAGAGAGAATAAGCAAGAGATGGAAGCAATAACAAAGAGTGAGAGGAAAAAGGGGACGTTGTTGTTGCTTGACTTCGCTGACGTTGTCAAGGTTGGAGAAGGTGGCTTCAGGAACTTGTAGCCAATGGCAATGGTGGCATAGATGGTAGTGGTGGATTCAGTGGCACACAAAGGGGCTATGATCACAATAGCACGATAGTGAGGTACGGCGGTGACAAGGCGAGGTCCCAATGAGAAGGAGAATGTTAGTGGTAGTTGGTTCGTGACTATGGCTAAGGATGTTGCTTGTTTTCTACTTTTGTTGGGGATTGAGTATTGTTGAATGACAAATGGGGGTTAGGGTTATTGTTTGTGTTTATGATGAAATTTAAAGAGTGTTTGGAGAAGTTTCAATGGTCTTTAAATGATTATTGGAGTTGATTTTTTTTCATGGTATTCAAAGACTAGAATTTCATGGAGGATAGGGTTTAGGGATGACGAGAAAATTGTGAATCAATTCTGGCTCTATAGAGGTTGTTTCCTTTTTAAGCTTTGAGAGGATTTGGCTTGAGGAGGATGATGATGGAGATGGTGTTGGAGAATGGATTAGAGATGGGGTGGGGGTGGAAGTGGGAGTGGAGATGAAAGAGAAAGAGAAGTGGGGGTGGCAGTGGAGGTGGTGGTGAAGGTGAAGACGAGCGACTGATATGGGTGGATGGGTTTAGGGACTAATTTGGGTTGCCATGTAAGCATGTGCATTAAATTTAACGTTAAGGATGACTAACAAGTGTTTGATGGTTGGTATTGTCAGAGAACAATTAGATAATTTCTTTTTATCATGGACCAAATTGTCTAACGACAAAATTGTCATTAACTAGTTTGGGAGTTTACTCGTTTTTATATTAATTGCATATTAAAGTTAAGTCCTTTATATAAATAATATTAGTAGTAATATTTGTGAGTGAAAGAATTCGATCATCTATGCTTTTCCATAATAAGTAGACTTTTTTAGTTAAATAGTTAATGATTTTAGGTTTTTGGTTAAGGAATCCCAAAAAATAAGTTTATAAACTTTGAAATAATAATTTTAGGATTTTGGTTAAGGAATCCTACAAAGTAGAATTTTTCATGAAAAGTTTTTCTTTTTAAAATCCTTAACGACACTAGTTAGATTTTACGGCATACACCTTTATGTGCCGTCATTTTTCTATTAAATTACTATTAATCTCTGCCTTTAAGTTGATTTTGTTTGGCATATTGGGCACCATAACTATCAATGCCGGCCGTTAATGTTATTTATCCAACTTGATTGACAAAAAAAAAAAAAAAACTGGAGGGCAATTATTTGTTGGGGTGGCTCAAAAGATGATGAGCAATAGTAGATAGGTAAGACCCACATAAAACTTTTCTTCCCGTGGATTGGGAGAAAATGGTGACAAAGAATAAAAATGATGTAAAATTTAATTTTCATACCATCTTTAATTTCTTATAAGACAAAAAGATAAAGATGTCATTTTGATACAATTATATTTTCTTTAACCTCACTTTTCTATCAAATCAAACACTAAGGAGAAAAAAAACTTTTTTTTTTATTTTCTCTTCTCTAATTTTTTTCCTTTCATTTTCTTTCCTCTTATTCTCTTTTCTCATAGATGAAAAACCCATATCTCGTATCCATTTTTGGTAACATCCAAACATAGCCTTGGCTCTTGTTCATTCTCAACATTTTTAAATACTATCTCTTTTATCTTAGAGTTTAATTTTAATTCACAATATAAAAGAGTTTTATAATGTCATTGAATCAAATGCTTATATTTGTAAGATTTTTAAAATAGTGGCAGTTGAGTCAAATACTTGTATTAATATGATAATATATGATTAAATATATGTATAAATTTTTTTCACTAATAGTATATTAAAATTAAACTCTTTATTTAATTCATGCTACCTTATTGTTATATTTTTTTTGAATCAGTGTAATCGCTTTGAGTAATGTGCGTTTAGTTGATTTTTAACTAAAGAATTTTGAGTCAGTCAATATAAATTCAGCATGACTTCGCTATTGAGTACGAAAACAAAGTACAAATTGATAAGGAATTATTTATGGTGGTGTTAGTTATATTTTTTAAAATAAATAAAAATGAAACAAACATAAAAATGTCATAATGAACGACATCGATGCTGGTTCGTTGTGTGACCAATTATATATTCTAATTTAGTTGTGTTGTTTAGTGTGTTATGCGAACGATATAAATTAAATTTTATTTATTAATTTTTTTAGTAAATAAATCTTCATTAAATTTAAATTCATTTAATTTTTATAGAATTATATTTATTTATTTTATGAAAATATTTAATTAAATTTTTACATAACAAAAATTAATTGATGGAAATATAATTAAATATTTTCAGGTATAATAAAAAATATGATTGTTACTTTTTATTTTTATAAAATAATATTTAACTCAATATTAATCATATTTTGATAACTCTAACTTGAATTTACTGAGTGTAAAATTTCAACTCAACATGTTATATCATATATTCTTATGAAATATTTTATATATGTTATGCTTGTAACATTAAAAGCTGTTATCTTTTATTACTATTTTTTAAAAGTCAAAATATAAAAATTGCAGGATTACCAAAAGTTTAGCAAGATGCAGATGAAAAATATAAAAGGTTAAAATATAATAAATAACATTAATAGTAATTAATGAATAAGGGTCAAGTTACTCCGGTAAAGTTTTAATTATTATTACACCACTTAATAACTTTATATAAAATAATATTTTTTATTAATTATTTAATAAAGTTACACTAGTGTAACTTGATCCTACCTCTAATTAAAAAAAAAAAAAATGTTACATAGTAATTGTGATGAAAGAGCATAAATGAAATTATGAATCAGAAATTAAAGAATATAATTGAAAAATATTTAAAAATTCAAAGTTAAAGGAAAATACTACATGCCAATGACAATGAAAGAACTTTTATATTATATTATACTATATAAGAATAGATAGATTTAGATTATATATATTAAATAGATAGATTACATATAAATCTAAGGAGTTAGTCTAAACTAGGAAAGCAAAACAAAATAGAAAGACATGGTAAAAAGAGTCAAATTTAAGAGAGATTGGGAAACAATTCAGAAAAATATAATCTAATACAACTATACCAAAAAAATATTGTGAAAATATAACATATGATTGTTTATTTATCTAAAAAGTTAACAAATATGTCATATTATTTGAACAATAAAAAATAACAAAAAATTTGTCCTTCTACTATTTTTAATTCACAATTATTTTGATTTTGCTCCTGTTAACAAGTGATTTGCAGTTTCACTTTTCCTTTTTCATGTTTAACTTCAAACTGTCCATCTTTGTACATCTTTCAAAAGGATTTCCAAGATTGGAGAAGTTAGGACCCAGATCTTTCATATAATCAACTAAACGGCAGCATCCTTGGAGAACTGAATGGATTAACATCACTAAGGAAGTTGATACTCAAGGGAAATGAGATTCATTCTTTATCTCCTCAAGGCATGTATATTCAAGTTCCACTTTTCTCTTTCTCTTCAATCTGTTTATATGACTTACTATTTCAATCAAATTCACTAGTTGGCAACTGTCCTTTCTAATAGAAGTCGTTTCCTCTTTGCCATAGATTTTGTCAATTTTACTCGGCTGGAATTATTGGACCTGAGTGATAATTTACTCGTGGTTTCGCTAAATGCTAAAGGTACTTGTTGCTGTTATTCTCTATATAGTTGAATTGATCTACAATAATTTTTTTTTTTTGAGTAAAATATAGCCCCTCCCTTGAGAGAAGGCTTAATTACATTTCATTCCCCTCTATTTCTAAATTTTAATATTAATTATCTTTACTTCTACTTATTTATTTTGTCAATAAAAATAATAATTTAAAATTAATATATATAACTCAATATTTTTATTATTATAAATCATATACATTTTATTTTATTAAAAATTTATATGTATAAATTAATAAAGGGTATTTTATTCAAAAACAAAATAATAAACATGAGAAAATGTAAAATTAATAGAAAATTTGAAAATAAATTAAAATGTAGCTTATTCAAAATTTATAAGGGAAGGTAGTGTATGTTTTAAAAGTAGAGAGAAATGGAGTGTAATAATAGTATCTCTCAAGGAGAAGGGGTTGTGTTATACTCTTAAATGTATAGGGGAGGGAAGTGTATATTTTAGAAATGATAAAGGGGAGGATAGTGTGATAAAACCTTCTCTTAAAAGGAGGGGATTGTATTTTACTCAATTATTTATTTATTTATGTGTAAATGTCTACAATCAAAATTGACTATTCATGAAATAAAAATGTGATTATATAATACTTTGGTTCAATGTTTTAAATGCCACTATTTTATTATTGTTTGCCTGTTGCTATTTTTCTAAATTTCTTATAACAATATTGACTGAAACAACTACCTATTTCTTTCTCAAGGAAACCCAACAAACATTAAAAAAGAAAGGCTACTTCTGTGGTGCCCAATGAAATTGGGACCACATGGTGACAAGTAATATTATAATAGAAAATTTTGATAAAATGACTATTTTACCATCATTTATTCTCTTTATCCTTTCTCCTTCCCAACCACCATCCCACCATAATACCGATTGCTCTCCCAATCGGTGGCCTCCTCACTGCTATGAGTCACTCAACGCACTCAAGGACTTTCATGATGAGTCGTTCTCAAAGTCTCTCTCACCTTTTTTCTTTTATCCAATTTGCAAAAGTTTGAAAAAAAGAAACAGAGCGAAATAAGCAAATGATAACGTCATTCTTCTTTCTTTGTCTTTGCTTGGTCCTTGTTTACATAGAACCCCAAAGAGCCAAGCAACAAAGAAAGAAACCTTATTCAAGAAAATAATCAAACTAAAGAGAGAGAAACAAAACACACGGTCTCAAGAAGAAGGGATCTCCAAGTTCAAATTTTGTTTGAAATGTTGACCCAGAATTGTCATTTATCATTTTCTTCATGGAGATTGTGAAATGTCAACCCAAATTCAAAATACAATGTCACCTATCTCACTTTGACCAATGTGGACTCAATTAGAGGACTGAAGATGCTTGTGGGTGCAGTTGGTGTTTGGGGAGGGGTAAGGCTTGGGAACATAATAGGTTGTGGTTGGGGTTCGATGACAAAGGTGGCGAGGGCAGCTTGTGGTGGTGGTGGTGGGTGGTGGTATAAAAAATTGATGAGGGGTATAGAAGAAAGAAAAGGGCAAAAATGATAAATCATCTTCAAAATCATGTTTTAAAGTATTAGGATATAAATACATATTTTAATATCAATTAATTTTGACCTTTAGATTTGTTCATCAATGGTTAAAAATTGATCACCATGTGGTACCAAAATCATTGGGCACTACTTAGGAGTCGCCAAAAAGAGATATTTGCAGTGGCCCATTTATCTCCTTCTTGTTCGCCAAAATAGCTACTTGGATTTGATTACAAGTGTACTTTGTTAACCCCATACCTCGTCAATGGAGAAAACCATAGTTATACATGGATCTAACAAAGTTAATGGTAGATATAAAAATCAACTCTACCAACATAAAATGCATCAACAAAATCCAATTTTCTTTAATTGGTGGGTCGATTTAGTAACTTCCATTTATTGTTCTATATAATTGATCATTTTATGCTTTGAGCCTCTGACACATTGAGAAAACGTTAATAGTGTGCATCAGATCTAGCTTTAGGAGTGATCAAGACTAGTAGAGGTGCATTTCACTATTGTTTTGATAAAAAAAAAAAAGGGTCCATATGCAAAGCCAAAGACTTTGGTTCTCTCATGTAATTCCAAAACTAACAAAACATGGGTGCATTCTTAGCATTAGATTTTAATGAAACATCATCTACTGGTAGATAAATGTTGACCAAGATATGCTATTTAACAAGGGTTGAACCAACATATCCACCACCACTATTTCGATACATGATTAATTCTATTAGCTTATGCTGCATATTCCTCTTTAGCACGCTCAACGATGGGTGAGAACAGGCTAGGTCGGGTTGGGTCAGGCCACACCTAAAATAGCTAAGCCTATATAACAAGAACACTAGGCCTCAACTTGGCCTATTACCTGTTATATGCATTATTTTTGGCTTAGCCTAGCTACTTGAGAGCCTGACCTGCCTGAAACCTATTGTCAAATCCTATTTTTAAAATCCATTTAGACCAAAAAATAAAAATAATCTATTAATATCAAGTTGCAATTTTCAAATAGCAACACAAATCTAGCTAAGATTGCAAATAAACAAAATCTCAGCAGATAAAAAAATAATGTAAAATTGCAAAATAAAATGTAAATAATTATGGATAAGTAGTCATATTGGAACAAAATCTCAAGAATATATTTGTCTAACTTATCAATAAATACATAATAAAATCTCAATAGAAGGACAAAATATTAGTAAATAAACAAAATTCTAGAATGAATAAACAAAAAAAATGAATCATCATCATCAACAAAAACAACAACAACAATAACGAAGATGGAGAGTTAATAGTTATGGACTTGCAGAACAACACTTGTAGAACAACTAAGGTGGAGATGTGAGAATCAAATTGGGTTTTCTTCAAAAATCTAAGGATGACGGTGATTTGCGCAATAGGCGAACGAGAGAGTTTGTGTGGTGGCTTCTTGACGTGGTGCGTGCATGGGTGCAAGGTCGAGGAGTGAGGAAAGTGGTGTCGTGCGAGGTTGACAGTGCATAGCTAAGGTGAGGATGGTGGTGACGGTGCAAAGCTAAGATGAGGTGCATGGTTGTGTGGTGGGGTTGAGGGGTGTGTGTGCTATAGTGCTTGGGGTATGGACTTGGGAGGAGCTTAGAATAAGAGAAAGAGGATTTCTAAATTAGGTTTAGGGTTTTGTAAACTGTAATGTGAGTTGAGTTGTTTGTGATACACTATCTCACTAATACTAAAACAATGCCTTTTGAGTTCTAGTTCTAATTTTAATTTTTTAAATTGCTTAATTGGTTTTTTTTAAAATATAAATATGTTAGTTGGGCAATTTAATATCAAATAAGCTAGTGTAGTGGTTTGTAGTCTTTCACAAAATGCTAATGGCCTTGGTTCAAAGCCTTTACACACCTAAATTAAAATTCAAGTTTCTTAGGTTGGTATCTTTCTATCCAATGGTGATGGGAGGATCCTAATGTTGCAAAGCCACCATTTCCGTCATCGATCATGCTAAATGCTTTGTAATGGCATTGTGTTCTCTTTGGATTATTCGATTCATTCCAACAATGATCCAGGATTGTAGGAGTGGTGGCTCACGTAGTGTTGGTGGAGGCCATACAATAGTTCTCAGTGGTAGTGGTGTGTATGGTGGTAGAGGTGTTAGTGGCCTAAGGAAGTGAGGATGTTCATGAATGCTTTCAGTGGTGGCATCATGTTCATTTTTTTTTTTTGGTTATTTGTGCTATTTTGGAAGGAAGTCATATGGTTCCTACTACTATCTACCAGCAAGTTTTTTAATTAGGGTATCTTTCAAGCTTATGGTACTAGCGTGATGGATACTTGTTCAAGGTGGATTATGCAATTCATCGTGGCAAGTATGTAGCATTATGCACCTATGTTTAACCACATTCATAAATGTGTGAATGTCGTTAAGTGTAATACCCCTCACTCTCCTTGTTCTGTCCATCACCTACCCCTTTGCGGCCTTGCTCCTCCATCAAACCTCCCATCACCTTCCGTCTACTCCTCTCCCATCAACACAATACTAAAATTGGAAATTAAAATCAATAACAATTAACTAAAAAAAGTGTTTTACTCGCCTTGTTCACAACTAGATTTATGGCTAGTTGGGGTGGAATATATGAGAAGGAAAAAAGAGAGGTGCACCAGTGGAGTTAACGAAGGGGTGATTATTGGTAGTTGAAGAATGTGCTACTCTTTAAGTTGTAATGAGCATGATAGCGTTCGACATTGTTCAATGTGATCTTTTGGGATATGTTTTCATGAGTTTGCTTTAAGAGTTTAATTACTTTCAAGCCTATATAGTAGTAGCGCGTCGATGCTTTCAATTAAAGAAAATCCAAGGAGTCTCATCTTTCCAAATGCACTGAATCTCCTAGCCATGCCTCAACAATCATCTTCCTCTTCATAATATATTGCTAAAATTCTCCTTATTTGAAATAGTAGATTCTCTCTACACTCTCTTCAACGAATAAACCACGTAAGCCCCATCACATGCCCAAGATTCTACAACAAACTTGCTACATTCAAGATTTATCACCTAAGCTATGTGAAAATGAAAAGACCATTTCTGAAATTTGATTCCCATTGCACCTTTGAAGAATTGGAGCATGGTCCGAAAGTAACTAAGATTATCAAAATAAGGCTTTAGGCAAAGCATGCCTCTGTAAAACATTCAACAAAGTTATGTCCAATCTTTCAACAATCATCCTTCTTCCTTCTTCTCTTTGAAACCATATACTCTGATGGCCTATGAGACCAGTATCCATATGTTATATCAATCCAACGTCTCAACAAATTTAGTAATATTACTCTGAGGAGCACACCTCCATTAACTTTGAAAGAAAAGCGAATATAATTAAAATCCCCTATCAACATCTATGATAGTTGCACGGAGGTCTGAAATAAACCCAAATAACTCCACAACTCTTCTAGAGCAATTGGGATGAGATTGGCATATACCGCAATACAAATCCACTATTTTGAATAAATCAGATTCTATGTTTTAATTTTAAAACCCATTCTAGGCATCATGTAGTAGTATGTTAGGCCTATCAAGTTCTAAGTGTGATGCTAAAATAATAAAGCGAACAATTGGATGATGGATTATCATTTGTGGGCTACCATAAATCATATTCTTTCTTTTAAGTCAAACTCAGATTAATTGGATGTAAAGTGTTAGAGCATATTGTTTGCCCAATTTGTGATTCATATTCTTATTGAGCTTCAATAATGTAAAAAGATATGATATGGGCTTTGTCTTGTAAACCTTATTGTGATGGGTGGCTTGATCTGCAAGTTTGTTGATACGGAAGAGTCCCCCATCTCCTAGCCCTAAATAAATGCAATTATTGCCCCCCATTAAGTTAATATGCATATTTGGCTATATTGAGTGAAAAGTCTCTCTCTCTAATCGCTCTCTATGAGGA
Source organism: Dalbergia oliveri (assembly GCA_030441495.1). Classification (NCBI taxonomy): domain Eukaryota; kingdom Viridiplantae; phylum Streptophyta; class Magnoliopsida; order Fabales; family Fabaceae; genus Dalbergia; species Dalbergia oliveri. The sequence continues at coordinate 11,011,442 of JAMLFY010000012.1, read as the reverse complement.
CCTCTCGTTCTCTCTAACCTTCCCCCCTCTCAAAAAAAAAAAAATCTAAACTTTGGTTGACTCTACCTCTGATATGCTTCCTATGCTTAGTTCGAAATTCCCCATGAGTGATTAGAGAAACTACAGCACATTATCAACTCTCAAACACAAGGCTATACTCATGCAATAGATAAACAACACATGAAAGTCCTCGAAAGCTTGCAGCAAGTTGGATAATGCAATCTTTCAATGACCAATGACACCACCTAATGATTTAAGTTTCTCCATCAGAACTTTTCTAAAACAAAAAAACAAAAATGCAGCAAATCACCTAGCAATTCCTAGCACATATATACATAACAAGCTATTTATACTATAAATAAAGCCAATCAACAGAAAATTTAGTGAACTATGTAACTCGTAAGCCTCATATAATGTTTAGGAGATGAATTGTTATCTATTTTTTTCGTTGCCGAGTTGTTATCTATTTATAATTGGAGATAATAAATTTCAAAGCCTTTTACATTTAATTTTGACTACAAATTCAGTGACACAAAGTGATAAAAAATAATGAAGACCTTGGTGCTATTCTATCTAGTTTGACCATATTCAAATTGTGTCATAGCCGAATTCTTACATGCAAGTTCATGAATTATATATATTTCTTTAACAATATTTTGTCTTTTGCAGATCTTCAAAATTTGAGCAACTTGACTATGTTGGATTTAAGTGGTAATCAATTGAACAGCTCAATTGAAGGTAATAATAAAGTAGAGGAAATTTTGTTTTGGTTCATAAAAATATGTTTTTCATGGTGTAATTGTTTTTTAAGGTTATTCTATTTAATTATTTATGAAAGGCATGTTAAAAATGATCTTTCAAGCTTTGCCTTTTTTTTCTGAAAATTTTATAATTATCTTAACAATCTTATGCATACCTTTTAATAAAAAATATTTTTAATTAAGAAATAAACAAAATAATATATACAAAGTGGCAACCAAAAACAATCTTCCAAGAGCTAGTTTCAATTTACCTTATGCTTTTTGTATATTACTAGTGGGTGTAATTAGGTCGATCAGGCTAGTTTGGATTTGGGAGAAAAATGAATCTAAACCAATTAATTGTGATCAACCAAATTTGATTTGACGTACAGGTGATCAAATTAACCTTATGATTATTATTTTATATTTAATTCTATTAAAATGAAAAAAACACCACATAGACATAAAAAACACAAACTTTTAATCTCTAGAGTTTTATTATATTCATATAAATATATATGCTCAATAACATCAATATATATAGCCCAAAAAAATCTCTCTCTTTCTATATATATATATATGATTGAGTTGGTCATCGGGTTCAACTTTATAAAATTCGATTAATATCAGTTTTATTTGGTTTTTTATTCGATGACTTGAACTAACCCGAACCTATTTAATTGGTGCTATTTGGATTTTGATTAGGTTCATCAAATTAACTGGATCTACTTATACCCATATCAGTTGCAGTTTGAAAATTATTTATAGGCATTATTTAAATTTGATATATTTCTGATTAAAACATTTATTATAAAATTAACTACTAATAAATATTTTGCAACTCAACTATATGATACTAACTAGCATACAAAAGAACCTCCCTTCTTCATGGAATATTATTTATTTAGAGAGGACCATAATCATCCTATTAATTATTGCAATTATTTGTAATATCTTTGTTTGTTTCTTATTTTAAAATCATAGAAGATTATTTATGATAATTGTTAATTAACTTAATCATTTATCCATAATTAAACATAAGAGTAGTGTCACATAATCAACATTATCTTCTTATATTAAATGAAGTCAGCAAAAGCAGGTTGGTTGTAGTCCTGTTATATCATTTAATTGCTCATACAGTACCAATTTCTCAATACAAATTGCAACCTTGATATATTAACTGTGACAGGATTATGCGAAATGAAGAATCTTGTAGAGTTGGATCTCAACAGCAACATGTTGGGTGGTAAACTTCCAGAGTGTCTAAGCATCTTAACAAACCTCAAAGTTCTTGATCTTTCAAACAATTTGTTCAGTGGCAATTTTCCATCATTCATTAAGAATCTCACATCCCTTGTATACTTGTCTGTCTTTGGAAATTACTTGGAAGGATCATTTTCATTAAGCATTTTGGCTAACCATTCCAAGCTCCAGGTTCTATATATTTCATCACAAAGCCCAAAAGCCCAAGTTGACACTGAAAAGACACAATGGCTTCCAACATTTCAATTAAGATCCCTCATCATTCAAAATTGCAACCTAAATATGAATAAAGGAATTATTCCTACTTTTCTTCTTTACCAAAAAGATTTGCAAGTTATTGACCTCTCCCACAACAAACTGCGTGGAGCATTCCCAAGTTGGCTGATTCAAAACAACTCAAGGCTCAAAATCTTCTACCTTAAGAATAATTCATTTGAAGGAAAACTTCAATTATACTCCATCAAGCAAGACATGTTTTACATGGATGTATCAGACAACAAGATTAGTGGTTCGCTGCCAAAAGATTTTGGTGCTTTCCTTCCCAATATAATGGCTTTAAATTTGTCAATGAACAATTTTGAAGGTGGTATACCAGCATCAATTGGTAAGATGAAGAAACTTCTGCTCTTGGATTTGTCAAACAATCACTTATCTGGTGTGTTACCTGAAGAACCACAGGTTGCATTAACTTGAACAACCTAAGGCTTTCTAATAACTTTCTCCTTGGAAATGTTCCTACATCTTTTAAATCGGCAAGTTTGGAAATGTTGTATCTCAACAATAACAACTTTAGTGGGACTTTCGATGAAGTATTATCAAACAATACAAGTTTGGAGGTGCTAGACATATCTAACAATTCAGTTTCAGGTGCAATACCTAGTTCAATTGGCAAGTTTATTTCCATGAAGATCCTTCTTGTGGCTGAGAATAAATTAGAAGGTGAGATTCCTTTTGAGTTTTCCAATATGAGCAATCTTATAATTGTGGATCTTTCTCAAAATAAATTATCTGGCCCAATTGCATATTTCAATTTATCATCTATAAAGTACTTGTATTTGCAAAAGAATACTCTCTCAGGTCATTTACCATTTGCTTTTGCTGAAAACTTACAATTGGTAGTGTTGGACCTAAGGGACAACAACTTTTCTGGAAATGTTCCTAGTTGGATGGATAAATTGCCAAAATTGCGAGTTCTTTTACTAGGAGGGAACACATTTCATGGTCAGATTCCTATTCAATTGTGTAAACTAAAACACATCACCTTTATGGATCTCTCACGCAACATGATTCATGGTACAATACCATCATGCTTTACAAATTTGCCATTTGGAATGGAACATGATGATGATGGTGGTGAATTTGAAGACCAAATTTCATATGGCTCCTTTTCCTTAGCAGAGAGCACCAATGCAAGTTTATCACTGTTTGATCCTCTCACAGATGATTTGTGGTTCAACAACGAAGTAATAGCAGTAGCAGAATTCAAGACAAAGAGTAATTATTACTCTTACAAAGGTAGCATCCTTGAGAACATGACAGGATTGGATTTATCATGCAATGAGCTAAGAGGCAACATCCCTTTTCAAATTGGAAACCTTCAACAAATTCATGTCTTGAACTTATCTCATAATTACTTCTCTGGTCCCATTCCAGAAACTTTTTCAAATCTGAAACAGATAGAGAGCCTAGACTTGTCCTTCAACAACTTGAGTGGCCAAATACCCTTTGAATTGGCCCAATTGAACTTTTTATCAAACTTCAATGTGTCATACAACAATCTTTCTGGAATAGCACCTAGTACAGGGCAATTTGCAACCTTTGATGAGGAAAGCTACAAGGGTAATCTAGGTCTATGTGGGCCACTCCTCAAACACAAGTGTGACGAAGGTTTTGTAATTTCACCTCCATCACAATTCAATAACACTGGAGAAAAGGATAAAATAGTGGGTATGGTAGCATTCTATTGGAGTTTTGTTGCCTCTTACATAACAATATTGTTGGGGTTTGTCACGGTGTTGTGCATAAATCCTCAATGGCGCATGGCATGGTTCCATTACATCGGTAAGCTTGTACATACATGTTTTCCAACTTTTCCCCTATATTAAAGAGTTATCTGGCTGGTGGATAATTTGCTCCTACCTTCTTTTAGACTTTGTTATGGTCCTCAAGACATATAAAATACAATCTCTTTTTCTTATTCACATTCGCCCTTACCTGATGGCCCTTCTCCATATGCTCTCTAGCCACCATCTTTGTGTGGCATTGATTGTATTCAGTTTGAAATCTTTTTTTTTAATTTTCTTTCCTGAACTCCATATTATGTCATGATTTATTATCAAGTTTGTGACTTTGTTATGTTGTTAAATGTAAAGCATATCTTGGAAAATGGGTGTGAGAAATGATGAATTTGTGCTTGAGATTTAACTTATTTTATTTACAGAAGCTCTCTATCGTGTTTTCCGTTTCTTAAAAAAAGAAAAAAAAAGAATGTGCAAAATGAGATAATTGACAATGGTGATAAAAGTGAGAGATAATAGTGGTAGAGGGGGAAAAAGAAGTGACTGGTTGGCTAGCTATGAAGCATTGTGGTGGTGGTGGTAAATGGGAAGAACGATCATTTAGTGTTGAAGGGATAATGTGGTCTTTTAAAAAATATTATTTTCAGCTTCAAATTTATTATTTTATTTTTTAATTTTATATCATTATTACATCTTTAAGTCTGAGTCATTTGAATAATATCTGACGATAAAAAATAAAAAATCATCTAATAATCCAAAAGAATAGTTAGACCAAATTATCATCCACCGAGTTGTCTATTTTAGTTATCATCAGTGTGCTATGCAGAACATCATGAATATTTGCAAATAATTAGAACATTTGCTGTTAATTTGTTTAGAATTTGAATTAATTTCATCTTTTAATTATTGGCTCCATTCTATCAGTTGGTCGAAATTTAATCATCATTCGTGTTTAGATGAAAATTTTTAACTTACATAATAATAATTGATGGCAGATACGGTAATCATATATCTATAGGGAAGGATCTTCCTTCTTCCTAGAGATGGATTTAGTTCCAAGATTGTTAGCCTTATCATGAAAAAATAAAGTACTGTGATAAAAAAAAATTTGGAAATATTGCACTTTACCCTTTAAACTATAGTTTATGCGCACTTTAGATTTTGAATTTTAAAATTATTCAACTCGACCTCTCAAATTTCTTGAATGTGCGAATCTAAGGGCATAGTTGAAACTTTTTTAATTTTTTATTTTTTTAAGATTATTTTAAAAATAAATATTAAACTCATTTTTAAAAATAAAAGAAAAAAAGTAGTTTGATAACTTTACTATCAAAACAATTTTTTAATGATAAAAAATGAAAAATTTATTTGAATAGTTGTCTTTTAAAGAACAAGTTTTAAAAGCAATAAAATTAAAACAATAACTTATTTGACAATTTTTTTTTGTTGTGAAATTGACAAAGCTCAACAATTAACTAGGATGTATTATTATAAATAATATAATTAAATATAAGAGTTAATAATAGTAACAATTTTTGAATAGTTTCTATTTAAAATTAAATTTTAAAAATAATGGATAATAATTCCGTGCATTTTTTTTAAAGATAAGATTAAATTTTTTTAAAAAATTCAAACTATCGGCTAATAGCTATAGTAAACTGTGGCTAGTTTCCACCTTACCCACGGTTACATATAGCTAAGATATCTTTCAAGATAAAAATTGGAAATTAAAATAAAAAATTTAAATTGTTGGCTAACTATGATACCGTTGCTAATTTCTACCTTAGCCACGGTTCACCATAGCTGTTAGCTAGTAATTTGAATTTTATTCTTTTAACTTTCAGTGTTTATCTTTAGAAGACTTGGACTAGTTGCATTTTTTTTTCAAGGTCAACCACTTAGTTGCATTTTAAATCATCAACAATTTTGCATATATATATATATATATATATATATATATATAAGAGGAGCGTATCATATGATAGGAGTGATTTATTGAGAGTGAGAGGAGTAAATCTATTAATCATACATGAATAATCAGAATTGAAAGTTAATTAATATAATTAATATTCATATACTAATTTAAAAAAGTCACATGATGACTTTATATTTTAATCTTAACTATTCGTGTAAAATCTAATGGTCAAGATTCATTACTTTCACTCTTATAATAAACTACTTCTCTCATATGATACGCTCTATATAATACATACTATATATATAAAGTTTCTTTTACTTCACAAATTCAATTTATGTGAAGTAAAAAACTTAATTATATTTGAAAACTACATTTAAAATTAACAAAATCAATTTGTTATATTTTTCAGACTTATATATATTTTTGGTCTCTAAAATAAAGCAAATTTTAGATTTAGTACTAAAATTTTTTTTATTTAGTTTTAGTCCAAATATTTTTAAAACTCCATAGTGTTAGTCTCTATCATATATGATTATGGATTATCATATAGAATTTAATGGCCTAACCCTCCTTTAGTCAGTTTAATATTTGACATGAACTTTTTGATGACATGGACTAGAATCAAACAGTTTTAGAAATATTTAGACCAAAATCGAACAAAAAAAATTCTTTAAGGATGAAAACCAAAATTTGCTTATTTTTTAGGAACTAAAAACATATTAAGTCTTTTTTATTATATAAAAGTATAAATTTAATATATTTCATTAATTAACCAAAAAGCAAAAAATAAAATATTCAATTTTCATAAAATAAAATATTACAAGAAAAAAAATTTGAAAAAAAAATAATTGTATGAAGTATGAATAAAAGTAGAAATAAGATTAGATTAGAAAGATATTTTAGAACAACTGAACAAAAACTTAATAAATAGAGAGTAACAATAACCAATTATATATGTTTGGATATAATCGTATAATTAATTTTGGATAGCCAATTAGATTTGATAGGTTAGAGATTCTGGAGGCTAACTATACCTCGTGTGCCCTCTGCAATAAAGCGGTAGAGTATGGAGCTCATCTTTTATTTAATTGTGAGTTTTCCCATTATATTTGGTGTCATTGGTTGAGCTAAAAGAACCTGAAATGGGTAACGCCACTGCACCCGAGATCTTGTTTTGAAGCACGGATGGGGTTCCAAATGAAGAAGAGAGATAAGGAAGACTGATGGAGGTGTTTTAGTTTTTGCTAATATTTGGAGTGTGTGGAGATGTAGGAATAATTTAATAGTTGAAAGTAAGAATGTGAGTAGAGAGGAGGCGCTGGAATTTGCTATTTTTGGCCCAACCAATGGGGTAAGAAAGGTTGAGAAAACAATTTTAAAGAGGAGCAACATATGAAATGGAGGATGGAGTAACATATGCCAAGTTTTGAACTAATCAGGCAACATTACAGAAAGAAATGAGTTGTGTTTGCAGGTGGCGATCGAGTCTAATCAAAGACAGAGGCTTAAGATGGACAAGAAAAAGAAGCTTGGCCTTTTTTCAATGACTGGATTGGAGCGAAATATTGGTGCACTATCCAAGTCATAGGATTTCAATCTAATCCTATTGCTCTGCTGCTCCTTCATTTACACTACAGTTCCTTCATTCTAGGCATCTCCAACGTTGCAAATATTGTATGGCTTAGCTAATTCACTTGCTGTTATAAGCTCCGATCTGTTACCTAGTTTTTAACCAAATATTGTTGCCGAACATTGGGCTTATTTGCTATTTATTCAAACACTGTGTACGTGTAAAATTATGAATTCGAATATACAAGCTTCTGTTACTTTCTATATGGTATCAGATTAGCCCTTGCTTTACAGCACTCAATACATGATCCTTACCATGGCAACTCCATCAACAACCTCCAATTCCAATGGGCTGAAAGAACTCATGGAATTCAACACAAGCACTCAATTTCCAATCAAGCTTAATGCTACCAATTGCCCTGCTTGGTACAACAGACCAATGCTCTCCTCATAGCCCGTAACCTTGAAGGTTATGTCACTTGCACAACCACTTGTCCCCCTGCCACTATTGGTACTGGCAACTTGCAGCGCCCAATCCTACCTTTTCCTTCCGATTCTACAAGATAAGTTTATCTATCTTGCTCTTCTTGGCTTGTGCGATTTGAAGCACGCTCGTCATGGTTACCGACACTTCTCGTGATGCTTGGCTAGCCCTTGCACGTGCATTCTCCAATCAATCTCAATCCAAAATCATGTCACTCAGGGAACGTCTCAGTTCCATAACCAAAGGCAACTCCTCAATCTCCACTTATCCGCTTTCAATTCGCAACATTGCTAATGAATTGGCCCTCATTGGCCATCCAATTGATAATCTTGAAATGGTTATCCATGCCTTGAATAGTCTCGGACCAACTTTCCGAGAATTCATCGCTTCCATTCGCACTCGTGATTCACCAATTTCCTTTGATGAACTTTTTGACAAATTGGTCGATTTTGAGATGTACTTGCAGCGGGAAAAGCGTCTCTCAACTCCTGTTCCTGCCACTGCTAACCTTGCTCAGCGCCATTACACTAGTAATGGTCGTGGATGCCATTACACTGGTCGCAACCCCAATCATCATGGTCATGATTCTAATCCTCCCCAAACAAGAGGCCTACATCCAACAATCCTGTTATTTGTCAATATTGCGAAAAGCCTGGACATTTAGCTAGACAATGCTACAAAATTCATGGCTATCCAAATAAGCCACGACCTCCCACTCTAATGTTGTGCACATAGTGGCTTCCTCCATTCATCTCCACCTTCATGGCTCTTTGATTCCTGTGCATCCCATCACATTACAAATGACATGAGCAATCTGACTATCAAGGATGACTACCATGGCAATGACAATCTTCAGGTTGCAAATGGTAATCAACTTCCTATTACACATATTGGTTCCATAACTATTTCCACAAATAGTCCTACTCTGAAGCTTTCTGATATTCTTTATGTTCCAAATGTTACCCAAAATTTGATATCAGTATCTCAATTGTGTAACACTAAAAAAGTTTCAATTGAATTTTTCCCTTGGCATTACTATACAAGTCATAGGATTTCAATCTAATCCTATTGCTCTCCTGCTCCTTCATTCTAGGCATCTCCAATGTTGCAAATATTGTATAGCTTAGCTGATTCACTTGCTGTTATAAGCTCCAAAATGTTACCTAGTTTTTAGCCAAATATTGTTGCTGAAAGTTGGGCTCATTTTCTATTTATTCAAACACTGTGTACATGTAAAATTATGAATTTGAATATACAAGCTTCTGTTACTTTCTATACGAAACACCTTCGTGAGCGAAACACTCTGAGGAGTATGGAGTAAAACATTTTTCTAAGCTATACATGAGCTTTATAAGAGGACCTTCCTGGAGGGGTCATCAATGTATATGATTGGTTTGCATGACTGAAAAAGAGGGAGGTGGCTCTCCCATGTGTGCATGTGTGCTTTCTGATGTTGTTTTTATTAGGAGATATCAGGATCTAGATCAAAGATAGGTACACCAATGTAATAAACACTTTATGGATATGAGCGGAAGCGCCAAATTGAAAAGATGGAAAAATGAAGCACTGTGAATAGTAATCCGTAGTGGGACCCACGTGTCACTATTCATGTGAATAGTATCATACATAAAACCGTGTTGATATTGCTTCAGTGGGACCCACGTCACTATTATAAATAGTACTATACAGTGGGACCGCATCACTCTAACAAAATAGATCAAGAGAACTCACACCAATATTTTAATGTGGAAAACCCTCCTGAATTTTGAGGAAAACCATTGCCAAACTCCGACAAATATCCATTATATTTAAAGAGTAATTATAATATAGTGTATCCTAGGACTCTTCTACTACAATTTGTAGTATTCCAGATCAGAGAATATACCCAAAACCCTCAGTATACTCACACTACACTCTTGGAATTTTCTTACATACACTCTTTACTTTCTCTCACTACAAGAAGCTTACTCTACTTCTTTCTAAAATAGGAAGCCTCGAGCTTGGATGCTTTGAACCTCCGTTCACTGCCTCTATTTATAGTTTCAGGGAGTTACTCTGCACATGCAGAGTAACTTCCCGTGATTAATGGAGTTCACATGCAGAGTTACCTATATGCAAGTGACTTACATAGTAACTCTCATGATTTCAGTGAATTACTATACAAGTTACTATGCATGCATAGTAACTTTGAAAAATCAAAGCCACGCTTGACAATTCTCCACCTTGGCTTGTATTTTTCAACAGCCTTCAACCTCTGCAAATATTGACCAAGTCCAAGCAATATTTAAACTTCTCAATCGGCAACGATTTTGTCATCATGTCTGCTGGTTCTAGCGTGGCTATCTTCTGAACTACAACTGCACCTTTGTTAATACTTTCTCTGACAAAATGAAGTCTAACATCAATATGCTTAGTCCTTTCATGATAGACTGGGTTTTTAGCCAGATGAATGGCACTTTGAGTATCACAATGTACAACGGTACATTTTGATTCAACCCAAAACTATCCAAAAGACCGTGCACCCAAATACTCTCTTAATAGCCTCAGTCAACGCCATATACTCAGCTTCAGTAGTTGACAATGCCACTGGAGATTGCAATGTCGCCTTCCAGCTAATAGTACATCCAAAGACTGTAAAGATAGCCTGTCAATGACCTCCTTTTATCCAAGTCATCTGCAGAATCAGAATCTACATATCCCACAACTCCATGATTCTTCTGACCTTCAAACACCAAACAGACATCAATAGAACCTCTCAAGTACCGCATGATCCATTTCAGCTTCCAAGTGTGCCTTTCAGGTTTGCTCATAAATCCCTTACCAAACTCGCTGCATGTGAAAATCTGGTCTAGTGCACACCATAGCATACATGAGAGTGCCAACTGCACTAGAGTAAGGTATATAAGACATATGCTCCACCTCTTCCTTAGTTCTCGGACATTCCTTCGAAGATAATTTAAAATGTGCAGCCAATGGAGTGCCAACTGGTTTGGCCTGATGCATATTGAAGCGTTGTAGCACTTTCATAATGTTGTTTTGTTGTGTTAAGCACAACCTGCCACAATACCGCTACCTATGAATCTCCATTCCAAGAATTTTCCTTGCCACACCCAAGTCTTTCATCTCAAACTCTTTTCCCAACTGAGTTTTCAACATACTAATTTCAGCCTTGTTGCGAGCTGCAATTAGCATATCATCTACATACAACAACAGATAAATCCGAACCATCTGGAAGCTCTTTAGAGTAGATGCAATTATCATATTGGCTTCTACTATATCCAGGACCAATCATAAATGCATCAAACCTTTTGTACCATTGCCTCTGGATTGCTTCAAGCCGTATAATGACTTCTTCAATAGGCAAACATGGTTCTCCTTACCACAAACTACGAACCCCTCTAGTTGACTCATGTAGATCTGCTCCTCTAACTCACCATGTAAGAACGCCGTCTTCACATCAAGCTGTTCAAGCTCCAAGTCAAACATACTCACAATAGCTAATAGGATCCGAATAGAGCTATGCTTCACCACAGGAGAGAATACTTCATGGAATTCAACACCCTCCTTCTGAGTATAACCCTTTGCTACCAGCTCGCCTTGAACCTTGGAGGCTCAATGCTAGGAATTCCTTCTTTCCTTTTGTAGACCCATTTACAGCCAACTACTCTTTTCCCCTTTGGAAGTTATACCAGCTCCCATGTCTGATTTTCTGAAGAGATTCAATCTCCTCATTCATTGCTATCAACCATTGATTCGACTCTTTACTCTCTCCGCATCACGGTAGGTACATGGTTCATCTCCAACTACACCATCCGCCATAGCCAATGCAAAGGCTATAAGATCTGCATCTAATGAGTCGAGTGCACAGCAGGAGAATCAGATACCTTTTTGGTTTCCAAATTTCTCATCTTTCTCTCCAGTAGCAATCCTGGATGGCTCTGCTTCTCTGGTTTGTTCACAGTCTCCTCATAATCAGGTTCATCTTGTTGTTCTACTTCAGGTTGAGTAATACCTGAAGTACTCGGCTGATTCATTGCATCATTTTCTTGCTTACTTTCCCATAGTCAATCTCTAGCTCCACCTGCTTCTTAGCACCATGATCTGTCTCGCCTCATCTAGGTTAGATTCCTTCTTCTAATTTAGCATTGTCGCCTCGTCAAAAGTGACATCTCTTGACAATGATTTTTGGTGAACTTGCCTTCTCTACACCACAATCTGTAGCCTTTCACCCCTCGTGCATACTCTAGAAATATACACCTTCTTGCCATCGCCTCAAGTTTACCATCACTCACATGGGCATACAAGGACAACCAAATATCTTCAAATCAGAATAGTTTCAGGTCAACCGGACCATACCTCTTGTGGAATCTTCAGATCAATAGCAGTTGATGGAGATTTGTTTACCAGGTATACAGTTATTGACCCCGAGCCCAAAAAGATTTGGGAAGTGCAGCATTGATTTGCATGCATCTTGCACGCTCCAGAAGTGTTCTGTTCATCCGTTCTGCAACTCCATTTTGCTTGGTGTTCCTGGGATAGTATGGTGCCTCACTATACCAGCATTTCTACAGAACTTCCAAATTTTTCCTCAAAATCTCCGCCATTGTCAGTTAGCCTCTTGGCTGACCGCGGTTTGCTCTCGACCATGGCCTTCCATTGCTTGAATTTGTCGAACACATCTTCTTTTTTCTTTAGGAAATAAATCCAGACTTTCCTGGAATAATCATCTATTAGAGTAAGAAAATAGCGAGCTCCACCTAAAGAGTTAACAGGGGCTGGACCCAAACATCCAGTGGACATACTCCAGGATTCCCTTGCTGTTGTGTTTCCAGAACCAAACTTCACTCGTTTCTGCTTTCCAAATATACAGTTTTCACATAAACCAAGTTTGCAATTCTTTAGGCCTTTCAGCAAGCCTCTCCCAAAGTATGGTCATTCCTTTCTCACTCATATGACCAAGCCGCATGTGCCACAATCGTGTAGCATCATCATTTCTTTCAGAGGATAGAGGAGCGGTTCATCGACTGCTTCCCAATAGATAGATTCTGCCCTGAGCTTTCCTTTCAATACCACCATTGAGCCTTTGATTACCTTCAAGAAACCACCCTCTCCATGAACTTGTACCCTCGATTATCTAGGGCACTCAATGAGATCAGGTTTCTACCCAGCTTGGTACATGCCATGCTTGAAACGTCCTTTTAGTACCATCATCCAAATTTACTTGCACATCTCCTTCACCAGCAATTGGAATAATTCTATTATCTCCCAATCTAACTTTTCCCTCCAGCTTTTTATAGGATGAGAAAAAGTTTTGATTAGGTGTCATGTGAAAAGATGCGCCAGAATTAGGATCCATTGGTTTCTGGATCACCTGAATACTGTCAAGGCCGTACCAGGATTAGCATCACTATCATTAGAACTTTCAATTGTTATGTTGGCATAATTTCCTAATTTCTCCTTTCTTCTTGGGCAATTTCTTCTGATATGTCCGTCTGGTGACAATGAAAGCATATTATAGACTTATGCTTTCTGGACTTTGATCTTCTCTTGCTTTTACTTTCTATCCTCTTTCTTGACTAAGTCCTCTCATCACGAACAACCCATCTGCAAGACCTTCGACACTTGGTTCCATACTAACTTCTGATGCTCCTTTATCATCAGTGATTCTTTGACATTTTTCACTCAGATATGGATCTACCATAAAGTATGGTATCACAGAAATTATCATAAGACGAAGGTAGTGAAGTCAACAAGATCATAGCTTGATCAATATCTTCTACTTTAATTCCAGCTGCTCCAACATCGAAGATCATTCGTTGAAGTCGTCTATATGCTCTTGCATTGATTTTCTCCTGAATATTTGAACGTGTACAGCGCTTCCTTTGATAAAGCTTATTGGACAATGTCTTTACGGAATATTTTTCTTCCAAAGCCTTCCATAATGAATCAACGGTTTCTTCTTCCATGACTTCTCACAGAACATTGTCCGCAAGACTCAACTGGATTGTACTCAGTGCTTTGGCCATCATCTCCTCCTTCTTGTCATCAGGTAATGACTCCGACAATTTTTCTTTGCCCTCCAACGCCTTTGTAACACCTTGCTGATTTAGCAATGCTTGCAACTTCAGCTTCCATAACCTAAAGTCGTTGAACCCGTCAAACTTCTCTACTTCAAATTTTGGCACGACATCTCCGATCTAACACCAAGTGGCTCTTCAAGCACCAAGGAGAAATTCTTTTCTGATGTGGAAGATCAGACTAAGCTGCAACCACAAAGCATACTAAGAATAAATCCCACGGTACCAAAGCTCTAATACCACTTGTTAGGAATATCAGGATCAAGATCAGAAGATAGGTACACCCAAGTGTAATAAACACTTTATGGATGTCAGCGGAAGCGCCCAAAATGAAGAGACGGAAAAATAAAGCACTGTGAATAGTAATCCAAGGGGACCCACGTGTCACTATTCATGTGAATAGTACTACAAGGTAAAACCGTGTTGATATTGCTCAGTGGGACCCACGTCACTATTATAAATAGTACTATACAGTGGGACCCGCTTCACTCCAACAAAATAGATCAAAGAACTGCATACCAATATTTTAACGTGGAAACCCTTAATTTTGAGAAAAACAACGGGCCAAACTCTATAAATATCCACTATATTTAAAGAGTAATTACAATATAGTGTATCCCTAGTGAGATTCTTTTCTACTACAATTTGTAGTATTCCAGAGATCCAGAGAATATACCCAAAACCCCCAGTGTATACTCACACTACACTCTTGGAATTTTCTTACATACACTCTTTAATTTTCTCTCACTACAAGAAGCTTACTCTACTTCTTTCTAAAAACTAAAGCTCTCAGCTTTGATGTTTGAACCTCCACTGCCTCTATTTATAGAGTTTCAGGGAGTTACTATGCATATGCACAGGAACTTCCGTGATTATGGAGTTCACATGCGAAGTTATTATGCATGCATAGTGATTTACATAGTAACTCTCGTGATTTCGGTGGAATTACTATGCAAGTTACTATATATGCATAGTAACTTTGAAAAATCAAAGCCACGAGTTTCAGGGGTATTGCTAAATATAATGTTAATGCATAGGACTCCTTTGAAGGATGGCGCTAAATGAAGAGGACAAAAAAGGTGCCTTCAGTAGAAAATGTTCATGCATTGAATATGTTATTTAGTTACATATTTGAATAAAAAATTAAAATAAGGTGATATGCTCACTCACTCATTAAACGGCCAGCACTTTTATGCCTGAAAGGCCTGATCATCAACATCACTAATACATTACATTGCTAAACATGAAACTATATAAAATGTTTAAGTGTCAAATGTATTATGACGTTTAAAATGCTCTAGTCAAATGTATTGCTATAATTTAAAAAATAGTGTATATTGGTAAATAATATCAAAAGTGATGGATATTTGTAAATAATCATTTTTTTTTGGGTAAAAAAGCCAGTACTTTTCATATGCTTTTTAATTGTGACAGTATCAGTAATTGAGATACGGAACTATTGATAATGATCATTTTATAAGCTTATAAGTGCAACCCTTAATGAAGGGCAGCCCCACATTCAGTTCTCATATTTTCCAAAGGCTGTAAATAAACGAAAAAATATACAAAATAAACAGAAAACAAGTATTTTCTACTATGATGAAAATCAAATGTACATGAATAATTCTCTTTTTCTTTTTTCCCCCTATGTATCTAGAAGTTTAATACAACAAAATCATTACATGGCCTGCATTACCCCCTTCATTAGTGTCGCACGCTCTACTCCTAGTTCCCCCATTTCAAAAGAATACGTAAAGGCACAGAAGCTTGCATAATTATTTTAGTTCTCAATTTTAATTTTCTGTAATGTTATTTTAGGTTATGAGCAAGGTCACCTATTTGTATGCTTTTGCAGCCGAACTATTTTTTGTGGTTCCTATTATCCTCTGTCAAATTGTTGATTGAACAAGCCTAGAAAATTATAGTGGTATGATTTCAGAAATGTACTGTAGATTGGTCAGACATCGAAATTAATTCCATTGGAAGTTGTATTTAGATTATTTGTCTGATGAATACGATTTACTTACTGTTGTCTGGATGAGAATCCATGGCTGTTCCCGCTGAATATTTTTCTCCTGTAGCCCAAAAATTACTCGAAAAAGTGATGTCTAAGGATTTTTTCTTTTTTTTTAACCTTTGAATTACTTCTGCCTATGCTCTCAATCCTCACCATATTTGATTTTGAAATTAGATGAATATGATTAAGAACTTGATGCATTTCTAATCCTTGCTTCAGTTTTGATCCCATTTGTTTTTTACATAAATAAAATAAATTAAAGGTGATATTACGTGAATCCACCATCTAAAACCCATTTACATATTTGTCCTGTTTTATATAATAGAAATTGATTATAATCGACTTCCACTCAACATAGAAGTGACTAAATCGACTTCTCATGCATGCACTCTCTCACATGGTGGCTGATTCCAAGCATTAGTCGATTATAGTTGACTTCTGTTCAAAAGAAGTCAACTATAATCGACTTTGTTCAACATAAAAGACTATTATAATGATTTCTCAATAATCTGACACATTTCTAACACCTATTGAAAGTCGATTATAATCAACTTAAGTATAAACTTTAGTCATTCCTCATTATAAATAGAAGCTCAGAAACTATTTGTATGCTTTCATCGAATCACATTTGTGGGATAACCATTGTAAGAAGGAAGTGCAAACCAACAAAGCACAACAAGTTTAATCGGAAATACTCATTGTCAATTTTTTTTCCTTTTAATTTTTAAGTACTCTTTTTCATTGAAGTTTTTCTATTTCTCTGGAAATTTTGCTAACTAAGTTCACTTGTTATTTACCTTGGGACAATGCTCATTCATTATGTTTGAATAATTTCGCATACTAAACAATACAATAGTAAAATTCAATAGAGAAAAAAAGGGGAGGGAGAGGAGGTGGTCAAGAAAAATAAAATAATAAAATTCAACAGAGAGAGAGAGAGGGGGTATGTATAAATTTTTTTACACCAATATTGTATCAAAATTAAATCAATATTTTATATAAGGGTAAATAACATCTATTCACCTTTATTATTTTACTTCTCTTGACCACCTCCTCTCCCTACCCCCTCTCTCTCTCTCTTTCTCTGTTGAATTTTCCTGATGTATTGTTTAGTATGCGAAATTATTGAAACAACATGAATGAGCATTGTCCCAAGGTAAATAACAAGTGAAGTTAGTTGGCAAAGGTTAGATTACCAAGTTTAGAAATAGAAAAACTTCAATAAAAAAGAGTACTTAAAAATTAAAAAGAAAAAAAATTGACAATGAGTATTTCTTCCAGGAAACTTGTCCTGCCTTCTTGGTTTGCACTTCCTTCTTACAATGGTTATCCCACAAACGTGATTCGATGAAAGCATGCAAATGCAATTCAGGAGCTCTCTATTTATAACGAGGAGCTGATTGAAGTTGATATGAAGTTGATTATAATTGACTTTCAATAGGTTTCAGAACGTGTCAGATTATCTAGAAATCGATTATAATAGTCTTCCTGTTAAAGAAGTCAACTATAATCACTTAAATCTGGAATCACCGCCATGTGAGAGATGCATGCATGAGAAAGTCGATTATAATCAACTTCTATGTTGCGTGGAAGTCAATTAATCGACTTCTATTATATAAAACAGGACAAATATGTAAACGGGTTTCAGATGGTGGATTCACGTAATATTACCCTTAATTTGTTTTATTTATGTAAAAAACCCTGATCCCATCAGCTTATTCTATGCATCCCATCGGTTACACATTGCTTATTTGTTTTAGCCCCCTGAAAACAGGTACTTGCTGTTTCACGTGTAATGGTTGCTTGGCAACCTATTGGCATATCAATGGGCATCTATGATATGTGTCATAGGTATTGCTTTGTTAGTATGTTTTTACTTTATAACTGCTTCCACTGCAAATCATTCTGAATTGCGAGTGATCAAAAGGTATCTAAAGGAGAGGAAACAATTTGGAGCACCACTAGCAGCTTTCCAAATAAACCAACAGAAACTTGTTCAGATGCTCAGTAATATTCAAGCCATGATTCTTGTTGGTTGGCGGCTCTGCAAATTGTATAAGAGTGGTAAAATGACTCCAGGGCACGCAAGCTTGGCGAAGGTAGTTTTGTAACTCAGCAAAATTGTTATTATTTATTGTGATAGATGCCAGTTGATGAATATTGTCATAAATTTTCAGTCGTGGATCACCTTGAGAGCAAGAGAAACAGCTGCTCTGGGGCGAGAATTGCTTGGTGGCAATGGAATATTGGTTGATTCTCTTGTGGCAAAGGTATGCTTAATTTGTATTTGAAGATTTCTTTCGTTGAAACCCATTCCAATCTGATGAATGATTAAAAAGATGGGAAATTTAGTCGGATTTTAATGAGTGGAGATTATTAGGCTTAAAAGTCTATTGCAATAGATGAGATTTTGAGGGACAACTATAATGATGAAATGGTCTTTGCTCCATTCTGAAGGCATTAGTAAGCTATTAATTAAGTGGAATAAAGATTTGAGGTTAAAAGAAAGAGAAATAGTTTGTAGACATGTGAGTGGCAGTTCTACGCTTTGCAACTTGTTCACTATACTTTATTTTTTCTTTTTGAGACTTAGCTATTACTTGATCCTAGATCAGGTGATTTGTTTTCCAACTTTCTTATGTTCATCTTTTCGGTTGTTGCAGGCATTTTATGATTTGGAACCCATCTATACCTATGAAGGCACATATGACATAAATACCTTGGTTACTGGCAGAGAAGTTACTGGTTTTGCCAGCTTTAGGCCGGTTTCCCAAAGAAGCCGATTGTGAAGGTGTAAACGCGTTCCTCCCTGAACTTTGTCAGTCAACTAAAATGTTGATTAATGTCTTGGTTAATGTTTTGTAATTGAGAAATAGCATGCATTCAATAATTATGCTAAAGCTCGTATAGATTACAGCATAAATAAATAAGAAGATATTTTATACTATATATTCTTCCGGTCAACATGTGCTCTTTATTGTGGTTGTGAGGGCGTTGCTCGAGGATAGGCTTCTGTACGTGTTCTTCACTCTTGATAACTGTTAGATTTGAAGTTTTAGAACGGGGGTTGGTATTTGTTATTGGCAATATCCTGGCAAGTCTGATCGCTGAGGGTCCACTAACTTGATTTCCCTTTGCTTTTCTAGTAAGGGCCCGTTTGGTTTAGGAAGATTTTGGTAGAATTGTTTTTAAAATAATTTAATGTTAAAAAAATTGATTTTAAAAGAATTAATTTTGAAAGAATTGATTTATGTTTGGAAAAGATGTTAAAAAAGTGGGTTTAGAAGAATTTATGTGAGATGAAAAAGTAAAATTAAATATTTTTAGCTTTCACTAGAATAAATTATTTTCAAAGTGAGGCATTTTTTTTACAAATAAAAAACTAAAACAAACACTTTCACTTCCTACAAAATTGATTTTATTCACCTCAACGCTAAATTAAAGCCAAACCAAGCTAATACATTATATTTAGACGTATTCATAGTAAAAATGGATCTCATCAGTTTTAGTCACCATATACTCACTTATCAATGTGCTCTATTAACTTTTTTGTTGATGTGTCTAGGATGTTATTGTTATGACTGTGCCCATACAAGATATTTTCATAAAATTGTATACCTTAGAAATATTTGGCAAGAAGATTGTGCGCAGGGCCCCTGGTTTGAAACGACTTTTTGTCAAGTAGTAAACGCTAGTGTCTTCCCAATTTGTTCTTGCTCGCAATCACTTGCACAAGAAAAGTCCATTAAGGCTGCTGCTGGTGAAGGTGAAGGCGGCTCCAAAGTCCAAACTAAGATCACTCCCATATATATATATATATATATATATCATACTCATTTATAACTTTAGAATGAAGGAAAGAACTAGGTTGAACACATGAAAATGAGGTTGGGTTGGGTTTTAAGTGCTCTTTTCTTTGTTGTTGCACTCCGAATGCAAGCATGTAATGGGTGCTTAGAGAAGCAGAGAATAGGCCTCCTTGAGATCAAAGCATACTTCGAAGTACTATACAGAGGAGAAACTAAGATCATGGGTTGAAGATACAGCCAGCAATTGTTGTGTAATTGTATGTTAAACGTTTCTTTGCTTAATCCATTTGAAGAGCTGCTTAGCCTCAATTTGTCTTCCAACTATTTTGCGGGTTGGAGTAATAATGAAGGTATATTATGTTCAGCTGTACTCAATTGCTTCCTTCCATTTGCTCTAAATTGGAAATTATAAAATAAAAAGTAATAATATAAACTAAACTTTTTATAACTCCTTTGCATACTGTATTTTTGAAGGATGTCCAAGGTTGAATAAGTTGGAGATCTTGGACCTTTCGATCAATGCACTAGATAGCAGCATTCTTCCGAGTCTTGGGGAACTAACATCGCTAAGGATTTTGAAGCTTTATGCAAACCATATCAATGATTCTTTCCCTGCTCAAGGCAAGTATAATCAGCTTCTCTCTGCTTTCTTTTTTTAAGACGACTAATAATGATCCATCAAAATACACTGCCTGGCCATTTTCATTTTGATGATTAGGAGAGGCGTTGTTCGCTACACACATATTTCAGCATGTGTTTCTAAACGGGGGATATGTGGAGTTTGATCGATGTAGTAGTGTTGAAATCCGTAAATAATGATAACAACTAATGCAAATTTACTAGAATTGTCTTATTTATACTTAAAAGATGTGTAAATCGATCATTAAAAAGTGTATTTTTTTTTCACGCACAAATATATATATATATATATATATATATATATATATATATATATATATATACGTGTATATATATATGTTACTAGTGAGAAATTCAAGTTAATTAATAGGGAATTGAGGGTAATGTTGTCACCCAATTACTCCTGTCATATACATATATAAAATCTTTAGTCATTTATAATAGTTGATTGGCATATATTTTGAGTGAGTATAAATAATATTTTTGACATATAATACATCACCTGATTTTCTCTAAATTATGAAGTATAAATATATACATATTAGTATAATACCTGTATATCACATTGATCAATTAAATAAGTCAAATATAAAGATGACAAATATATTGAATCAATTTAATATTATTTTGTAATTATAAAACTATTTTTTAAAAAAACTCATCATGTTTTGCCATTTTTTAAGTCATCATCATTTGTTGCTTTAAAAAATTAAATTATCATTTTAACATAAGTAAATGTGATTACTTAAAAAAAAAATATTTTGTGTATCTTTTGAGTGATATATGATTAAAATATAATTAATAACAATTTAAATAGTTCAGATTCTATTCTCTATATGTTTAAAATTATTTCAATTAATAATAATTATTGAATTTAACAATATATAAATATTATTTGCTAAATTAATAAATGTAATGTAAAATCAACAATAATTGACTGAGTTTAATATTTATAGTCATAGTCACCTTTTCATTCAAACTATGTAACTTTCTTTCTCCTTATTCATGTTCTACACAAATTATTTAACCTTCCCACTCACACTTTCCACTTTATACAAATTAAAAGAATTCAAGAAAAGAAAAACTTACCTACAAACATAGAACTGGTCTGATCAAATTTTAAAGAAAATAAACAGGAAAAATTAAAGAAAGCTAAAAACCCATCACAATCATATATCTTAGTAAAGCAAAAAGTTGGAGAGAAGAAAAAAAATAGAATGAAATATAGATATAGAGAAAAAGAGATATAAAAGTTTTATTAGTAAGGAGTTAGAATTTTTTCATTGGCTAATTTAAAATTTTGATATTAGTTATACATAAAAAAAAAATAGAAGAATGAATTCTTGATTCTAATTGCTTAATTCAAATTTTAAATATTAATTTTCCCATTAATTAGATATTGTCTACCATCAACCATCTATTAAATTTATAAAATAAAATCTTTATTGGAAATTGAAAAAAATTGAAATTAACCTTTTAAATATAGTAAATTTTTTTTAAGATTCTTTTGATTGAGCCACGTTTTCCAAAAAATTTTCAAAAAAAAATTCTATATTATAATATGGGTTGATAGTTGTTTTAAATATTTTTATATGCTCTAGTTTTAATTTGATGTTTTCTACAAAATCTTGACATACCTTTTTTTATTTATTATGGTAGACTGAGAAAAAATATGCATTGAATGCTATCGAAATTGTTAAAATTATTTTCTTATTAAAAATATAATTAATTACTTTTCAAATGACAAATTTTTTAGGAAATTTTAAATGATAAAATTGATTTAAGCAAAATGAAAAAATTTTATAAGTAACATATTGAAGAAACTAATCAAAGATTTAAATTGAGAAATGAATTTTAAATTTTTTATTTCATTCATTATTTTTGTGGTGGTTTATGAAAAAAAATAAATGCTTTAATTTTTTTATTCAATTTTAAAAAATTTTGTATCTATATTTTCTTTTCAAATGAATGCATTTAATGTAAAATCTATTTGGTTCTCCATGTATAAAATTTTATATGTTATTTCTTCTATTTTATTAGTAGTATAAATTGTATAAATTTCATTTATGCTTGTGCATTATATTTGAAACTCATCCATTTCAAATTGATAATCTATTTTTATGTATTTAATTATATCATATTAACAAAATACAAATAATTTATTTATGTATATCATACTTTATCTTTATATAGATAAGTAAATCAAAATTTAGATTTCAAATATTAGATAGAATGCAACTAATTGTATATATAAAAATCAATCAATATATATATATATATATGTCTTCTATTGAATTGAATAGAATCTGAATATCCCCATAAAAAAAGATCTATATGATAGCATATAATATATAAGAGAGAAACATTTAAAATATCATTTAATAGTTATTATTGTAATTATTAGAAATCAAGAGAGAAATATTTAAGAATTAAAATAAAAAAATCATATATTAATTTTTCAATTCATATACTCTAAATTTTATTCATATCTATATATTCTAAATAGATAGTAAATTATATATTAGTTTTTTCAATCAAATTATATATATATATATATATATATATATATATCTTTTGAAAGAATATATATATATATATATATATATATATATATATATATATAATTATCATATTACAAAATACACATATTATTGACTTGAATAAAATTTGGATCATAGCATATAAAGAATGAAAGAGAAAAATTTTAAATATAATTTAATAGTGAATATTATAATTATTAGAAATCCAGAAAGGCAAGCATTTTACGATTAAAGTAAATATATATATATAATTTTTCAAATCAGATATGATTTTTTCTAATCAAATTATATATATTAAAATAAAAATTTAGATTTCAAATATAAGATATGAATCTCTTTATATATATATATGCTCTCTTTATTTTGGTGTCGAATTCGATATATGCATCTTTTTTTTTTTTTCGATAGTCAATTCTGTGCTTATTTCTTATGCTTTATGCAACAGATTTTGTCAATTTTAGTCAGCCAGAAATGTTGGACCTAAGCCCTAAAATGTACTTGGTGGCTCTCTTCTTGCCGAAGGTACTTTACTGTTTTTTCCACTACATTCAATTTGAAACAACTTAAAAGGTACTTGTGGCGGTTCACTTTTGTGATCGGTTTGTAATAATTGCCACAAAATGTCTACCGAAAGATCCAAATCTAGATTCATTTTCACCAACTACTCAACTCCATTAATCTCATTGCATTCTCTTTAAACCAAAATTGATTATTTCTGGTAAAAATTTATCATCAGAAATACTTTCAATTTCAACATTTTTAAATACTACTTTTTTGTTTAATTAATATTGCCTTATATTGCTATGTTTTTTAAATCGGGTTTATTCGATCCCTTTGAATTATATGGGTTTAATTGATATTTTTACTAAAACGATTTTGACCCAACTAATATAAATCCAGACTATTTAGTATGAAAACAAAAGTACATATTGATAACGCATCATGGACAGTGGTGATACATATGGGGATTGCTATCGTTCACACTTTCATGTGTCCTCCACATTTTTAATTGGACAAAATATTCAATCTCTTAGTTACGAGACAGAATTGTAGCATGGATGTCTTTGAAATTTTCATCATCTAATTAATTGCACAAAATAATTTTTCTCTCTCCCACATTTTCATGCGCTACAGCACTCATTCTTATTCTCATCGCCGCCACCATATTCAAATTCTCTCCGATACCCTCTTCCCATGCTTTCGGCACCGGCACCACCCTTGCAGTCATCGATGCCTCCGCCACTGTCCGCGGTGTCGTTGCCAGAAATACCACGCATCGCATTGTTGCTTCTCTGCTGTCCCCAGCAGCGGAATCTTCTTCTGCGCATCAGATCCGGCAACTATAGTTTGCATTGCTTAAGTTAGCATCCTCCACATTTTCAATTCGCTAAAAATATCCAATCTCTCGTATTACCATGTCAAGATCATTTGTTTCAAGCTCATGAATAAATTTTTTAGGTACAACAAGCCAATGAATAATTTATACCTCCAGTCGAGCCAAGAGATTATTATCTTTAATGAAAATAATAAAATGTTCGAAAACCTTTTTCATAAAACAGTCTATAAAAACAAATAATCCATTAAGTTAACTTAAGTTTTCTAAGTGTAAGGTATCAGACTATGACTGATAGAGAGAAGAAGAAGATGCCTTAAGGCTTAGAGTGTGCAACACGTAAGAGAAGGTTTGTGAATATGCTTTTGCATTACTTTCATTATAGGCAGAAATGATACTTATAGTACATGAGATGGGGGCAAGTTTGCTCATAACAGAAGAGCTAACAACTTAACTAATCATGAACAAACTAACTAATTCTTTACAACTAACTTATAACAGTATCTATTAGCTCATCCCTTATCACTAAGTACCCAGTTTTTTTTTTTTCCTCTCTCGTTGCTTAATTTTTCAATTTTTGGAACCATGCTAAATGATTTTTAAGTATGTTTGTGGTACTTTCACAAAATTATTTTTGCACTAAACAACAAATTGTATCTCTCTAACAATATTCACTTATTGCAGATTTTCTGAATTTGAAAAGCTTGAAAGTGTTAGACTTAAGTGCGAATGGATTTAGAGGCCCAATTCAAGGTACCAAACAAATTACATGTTCAATTTTACGAAACGTTAATTTTTTTCATTTGCATCTACATTAGATTGAGCACTGCCATGACATATTGTTTAGAGAGGATTGCCATGATAATTAAACAACATAAATTTCATTTAAATGATTAACTAGAATTGTGAGTCAATTAAATTTGTGGACCAAAAAAAAAAAATCTATATGTACTACATTTACAATGTCAATTTCTTTTTTCTTTTTAATTGTTTGAAATAAATTGTAATTCTCCCTTTTCATTCAAAGGCAAAATATAATGTGCATGATACACAATTTGCGACATTGAAATATTACTTATGGCAGGATTATGCATTACAAAGGGCCTTGTGGGATCATTTTCATTGAACACTTTGGCTAACCATTCCAAGCTTCAAGGTCTCACTATTTCCTCACGAAGCCCTGGGGTACAAGTTGACACTGAAAATGCACAATGGTTTCATTCATTTCAATTGAAATCCCTTATGATTCAAAATTGCAATCTAAACATGGATCAAGGAAGCGGCATTCCAAGTTTTCTTTTATATCAAGATGATCTGCAATTTATTGACCTCTCCCACAACAAAATGGTTGGAGAATTTCCAAATTGGTTGATACACAATAACTCACAATTGAACTTTTTAATTTTGAGGAATAACTCATTTGTAGGGAATATGAAGTTATCCTCCATCAAAAAGGACCTAATCTACTTGGATATATATCAAACAATAATGTCAGTGGTTTGCTTCCAAAAGATATAGGTATTTTCCTTCCTAGCATTACCTTTTTTAACCTATCAATTAACAGCTTTGAAGGAAACATACCTATATATCCGTTGGTGAGATGGAAGAACTTATGTTCATGGATTTGTCTCACAACCATTTCTCAGGTGAGTTACCCAAACATTTGGACACAAAGTGGACATCCTTGAAATTCTTAAAGGCATCCAACAATCTTCTCCAAGGGAATACTCCTAAATTTTCAAACTGCAGGTATTTGGAGGTGCTATACCTCAACAACAACAACTTTAGTGAGAACCTCAAAGAGATATTACCAAACTTTCCAGGATTGTCAGTGTTAGACATATCCAATAATTCCATCTATGGTGAAATTCCTAGTTCAATTGGCCAGTTTATTTTTATGAAGATCCTTATTATGGCAGAAAATCAATTAGAAGGAAAGATTCCTTATGGATTTTCCAACATGATGCTTGAAATATTGGATCTCTCTCAAAATAGATTATTTGGTTCAATCTTGGATTTTAACATATCATCCCTAAGGTTCTTGTATTTGTAAAAGAATGCCCTCTCAAGCTCTATACCATTCAGTTTGTCGGAAAGCTCACAATGAGTAATGTTGGACTTGAGGGACAATAGATTTTCTGGGCATATTCCCTTTGGATGGATAAGTTGTCAGAACTACGGGTTCTTTTATTAGTGGGGAATAATTTTGAAGGTCACATTCCAATTCAATTGTGTCAATTAAGAAAAGTCACCATCATGGATCTCTCCCGCGATGTGATCAATGGTTTGATACCATCTTGCTTCAAAACTTGTCATTTGGATTGCCCACAGATGATGAGCATGTTCAAAATTTTGAAATCATCCAGTCCAAAATGGATGAGGAAACCTATGAAAACACCCTTTCATTTGCAAGTTATAATTTATCTTTATCTCCTATACCTATAAGTAGCTCAGTGATGGATGAGATAGTAGCTGCAGTGGAATTCAGAACAAAGAGTAATTATTACTCCTACAAGGGTAGCATCCTAGAAAACATGTCTGGATTGGACTTATCATGCAATAAGCTATCTGGTATGATTCCTTCTCAAATTGGAAACCTGCAACAAATTTGAGCCTAAACCTTTCCCACAATCACTTGTCAGGCACTATTCCAAAATCTTTTTCAAATCTCACCCAAATAGAGAGCCTGGACTTGTCCTTCAATAACTTGAGTGGCCAAGTACCTTCTGAACTAACCCAACTGAACATTTTATCAATCTTCAATGTGTCATATAACAATCTTTCTGGAATACCACCTAGTGCTAGACAACTTGCAAATTTTGATGAGGACAACTACAAAGGCAATCCCGATTTATGTGGACCACTCCTCAAGAACAAGTGTGAAAGTGTTGTTGCATCACCTCTATCAAAATTCAATGACACAGAAGAAAAGGAAGCAACAGTGGACATGGTAACATTTTATTGGAGTTTCATAGCATCTTTCATAACAATATTGTTGGGGTTAATAACAGCGTTGTTGGAGTTTCATAGCATCTTTCAATGCTTATTGGCGTATGGCCTGGTTTTATTTCATTGGTAAGGTTATACGAAAATGTTTTCCATCTCTTCCTTTGTATTGAAGAATGTGTACTACGTACGATTGTTACTAAGTTTACTATATATGTAGAAAGAAGCTTGAGAAGAATAGAACATGTTATTCGACATTTAAAATTTGAATTATCTTTTTGAATTTAGCACACGGCTTGTATATTTGGGTTCTACTATTTCAAGCGCTTTGACAACTTGTCCCATAGAATGTAAAATTTAAGCAAAACACTTAAAGAGAATAGAGGAGGTTTGGAAAAGAGGAACAAATAATTGGAACCATGTTGACTCATATTGCAAGAGAATTGGCTAAAATGCTAGATGTCCAATTTTTGTTTGTTATGGTCATCAATAAGATTCCTTATATGGATATCATATCTACTTTGCAACTTTGACCGATTTCTTTCTTTTTTCAAATGACATCTGCCCAATTATCCAATACTATTACTTGATCAACTATCCTTTTTAAAAAAATTTGTTTCCAAATTTTCAAAATCTCGCACTTAAGTTTTTAATAATAAAGTCAGTTTTATCATTTTTGTTTATATCTACTTCAAGAATTTATCTATTATTTATGAAATATATCATAACTAAGTTTATATGTGTTGAGTATTGTTACTTGGAACTGTTCAAAAATCATTTCTCGTTTTAGAATTGATTTGATATTTGTTATTAGCTCTCTCTCCTGACAAGCGTGATCATTGAGGGTCCTCTAACTTGATTTTCCGTTACTCTTTTGATAAATCTTTCGAGACATTGTCCACAACCTCAAGTGGCATCCCTGCTTGAAGACAGCTTAATGATGATTTTGAAACAAATAATCCACATAACTTTTGGCGGCTGTTTAAAATATGAACTATATTTGATTTACCTAAATTGGTCCCATTATATATTTTTTCCCAAAAATTTATTGGTGCCATAATTTGAAATGGCTTATAGTGCACTTATTTCAAGCCAATTAGAAGACAGGTTCAAAACATTTTAAAGTATGGTAAAAGAGACTGTTGAAAATTGACACTAGCAATGTAAAGTGAAGACTAAAGATATATACTATACATAGTGAAGGGAGAGTTACACACGCCAATAGTTGGTTTGGTTTCCGAAAATAATTTTAAATTTTTATGTTTTGTTGTTATTCTATTCTCTATTTTTAGGATGTTATAGAGAAAAATAGTAAAAACAGAAAAATAAAAATTAAATATAAGATTTTATTGTTTTTATTTTTTTCTTTACATAATTTTAAAAATAAAAAGTAGATAGCTAATTAAAAACATGAAATGAAAATTAAAAATTATTTTCTAAAATTAAATGCATGATAATTTTTTCATTTAAAACAAAATTGTTACTAAAATTCGCTTCTTTTTCGCTACCATAATCATCTTGAATGACGCTCTGACCCAAAAATAAAAAATCTTGAAAGCAATAAAAGGACAATAGAAATGGACTAGATCCTAATTTTTTATTGAGAAAATTTAAAGCCAATAAATTTAACATGCTCCAATGATTTCCGTTTTTCAACGCTAGAAATACTTGGACGTTCTTAAAACACATTGATATGTATTTTACAAGTATACATAATTATTTATTTTATTTTTTATATAATTTTTAAATATTTTAAATAAAAATAAATAATTATGAATGTTATTGAAGCACACTTTAAGAATATATTTTGGGCACACATTAAATATGCGTATGCAAAATTTCCCTTTCAGTGGAGTGTATTATGCAAAGCCATCCCACCACACTTTGTTTTTGGCAGAATTATTTACGCCTTTTCACTTTTTCAGTGGAGTGTATTATGAAAAGCCATTCCACTACAATTTGTTTTAGGCAGAATTATTTACGCCTTTTCTCTTTTTCAGTGGAGTCTAGTCTATTTTGCAAAGCATTCCACTACACTTGTTTTGGGCCGAATGGGTTTTAGAGTCTAGTCTTTCCTTTTTGGTCGGAGGTCTGCGTTCTTTGGAGACCTATAAAATTTTCAGTCACCGTAAAGTAATATTTGAACAATAAAAGCAGAATTCTTAGGTAGTCTTTGCCAGTTATGGACCACGATTGTTATCACTTCATTTTTCTTATTGTTTACTCATTTCTCTCGTAATTAAAATATCAAAATATAAATATAAATTTAATTTAAATAATTTTAAGAAAGTTGTCTATTATCACTCCACATTAATTTATGGCCCCCATTTGCACTATTCTTAGAATACCCTTAAACTTATTTTAATAGCTAATCTATTTAATTTTTAAAACTAAATTGAAAATTGTGAATTAGAATCTCAATTATTTATTGTCACTCTTTATTTATTATTTTTATTTATGATATTTATAAAAATATTAAATTTAAAACTTATTTTATGTGTAATATATTGCTACTATGATATTTTAAATTATATTTTATAATTTTATTAATTAATATTAAACATAAAAATTAACTATAATTAAACTTCTAACATTACAAAAAAAAATTCTAACTTAAATAATGTGTGCTATAAGTTTTATTAAATCACAGTCCCATTTCCCAAAAATGGAATTTCTGCTACTTCTTTTGGATGAAGATAATTATATGTCTTTTTCTTTCATCCTGGCTTGAATTAATTGGATATTACTCTTTTCATTCTTAAATAATTATCCATTTTAATTTTTTTATCTAAAAATAATTATTTATTTTAAAAATTTAAGTAGTATTAATTATTTTTTTAATAATACTCTTATTAAATATTATTAGAGGATAAGAGAAATATAGTGAAGGAGGGGAGAAAAAGTTAGAATATTAAAAAGAAATGAGGGCAATTCAGTAAATTATTTTTTACTTTTTCTAACTTTAATATTTTTCTAATCATTTTCTTAATTTCAATATGTATTTATAGTTAAACAATTATTCAAGGAAAAGAAGTATTGGTAAGTGCGGTTTTGATCGATTATTCATCTGTGAGCTACTGGAGTAATGTTGAGTTGCTAATCACCCTCTAAGTCTTTCTGAATATGAAAATTGGGAGCGACGCAGGAATTGAAGATTTGGGGATAATGTGTTTTTTCAGAATATATATAATGTTGTTAGCTGTCGCTGTTGCTATTTATGTTTTCTAATTGTGATTATTGTTAAATTTGTTTCTTGAAGTGGGTTGCTACGTCCTAGAAATTTTACTGTTTGAGTGAGGAATTTTTCGTGTTTTGCTGTAAGTTTAATTTTTTTTTTTCGATGAGTAGAGTGTAGCTCAACCACCCCAAGTTGGAGAGGAGCATAGATTTAAGGTATATATATAGATCCTTCAAACACCAAAACAGAAAAGAGAAATATCTATGTGAACAAAACACTCCAGCATCATCAGAAGGAAAAAAGAAGAAGGAAACCAAAGACAAAAATAAGGAAGAAAACACATTTCTGTGTGTATGAAAAGACCACATCCATTCCATAGCAGCAGCAAAAAAAAAAAAATCTCTGATTTTACTGTAAGTTTAATTATAGTTAATTTTTATGTTTAATATTAATTTAATAAAATTATATATATAATTTTAAAAAATCATAGTAGTAATATATTATGAATATGAAATAATTTTTATTAAAGATATTTAATTTATAAATACCAAGAAGAAAACTAATAAATAATGAGTGATAATAAATAATTAAGATTCTAATTTATATTTATCAATTTAATTTTTAAAAACGAAAAGATTAACTATTAAAATAAGGTTAAGAATATTCTAGGAACAGTGCAAATGAAAGCCATAAATGTGAAATGATAATGGACAAATGACAATAGTTGTTTCCTAATTTTAATCATTTATTTAAACTTGAAAAACTGTTCTGACCAAAGAAATTAAAGGTTATGATTTAGGGACCACTATAATACTAAGTCAACAAGTCTTACTTTTCCATTCAAGTTCATAGTTCACTGGCACTGCCGTCCAAAACCTAAGAGCTATGCATATGTCATCTTTTCATTTGATAGAGCTGATAGATATTAAAATTTTGAAAGCGGCGCAGTGCGGAATGAATGTATTCTGTACGCAACAATAAAGTGAATTTCAGTCAAAATTGATGTTAACTTTCGCTTTTAGATAAAATAAAGAGAAACCTTCAAATTATCTGATAATTTTATCATTGAACAACTTAATTCTTAACAAAAATAAATTAATGATGAAAATCAAATAATTATTGACTTGTGACGTTAAGTTTGACGAAGTTACATAATAATACCAAATTAGTTCCCAACAACACTCACTCATCCAAATTAATCCTTACCCCACCACCTTCACCCCCAACCCCACCTCCATCTTCTCTTTCATCATCACTCCAAAATTACGAAGATGAACGAAAGACTCAGAAATTACGAAGTTGAATTGAAGAGGAAGAAGCAGGAGAGAATGAGTTTGAGGAATCTTCCTAGCTTTCAACTTTCATATTCGTTTTTTTAATGTAGTTTTTTTCTTTTCTGGCGTTTAGATTTGAGAAAAAATTGAGTTTGCCTTAATGCATAAATAGCGCTTTTCACATTATCAATATGCATATATTCTTCACTGCATTTTGTATTTATGACACATATGTAAAATATACTACAATTATATATTTAAGAAACTATTACAATTTACTCATCAATCAATATATATCACTGCATTCTACTTTGCATTTATTACACACACACACACAAAATAGACATGTAAAATAGACTGTAATTTACAATTTACGCATTTGAAACGGTTACAGTTTAAAATTTACGTGTAGTAGTAGTCTTGAAACTATCATTAGGTAGCAATTAAATGTTTACTCATGCCATCAATATATATATTATACGTAAAATTTATTGCATTTTGCTTTTATTGCAATATGTAATAATCAAAGAAAAAATGTATCTGTATATTTATATTACATAATATGGAATATTATCTATTGAAAAATTACTGATTGTGATCATGTGTGATTGAAATCGTTTACTATCTAATAATTGTCTACATAACTACAATAGAATTTCTTTCAAAATATAATACACGTATAATATAAATGTAATGGAATATAATGATGATTTCTTTTATAAGCCTTCATAAAGGAATATATATAATGGTAATCAACGTGTTTAGCAGTTAAATGTAATTAAAATTCTTGTTTATAACAGATAAAACCAAAAGAATTTGAATTATTTGGTCATATAGAATTTTTTAGTTATCATTTTCAATAATTAAATTATTACACTGGCAATATGGTAGGTTGTTTGGGTTACTCCCGTACACAGACGTGGTCTTGCAATTTAATAATGATTAGGTCATTATTAAGTAGTTACATAGTAATTATATTTATTGAGTTTTTCCAAAATAAGGTATTGATTTTGCACTCTTAGAGTAACTGTATTTGGAAAAGATTAGGTGAAAAAGTGCCTTCATTTCTATATATATATGTGTGTGTGGGCGCCTCAAGCCCCTTTGACATCAAGATAGGTTACCTCCTTCGATTAGAACTACAATTTCAATTTCAGTTTTTTCAATTCATGTTTTGCACTAAATCGCTTCAAATCCATCCTACATACTCATCTCTTCAGATCTATTAATTATGAGCAAACAATTTTGCCAGTTTAGCATTTTTTTTTTTTGGTTTTTTGCATTCCCATTCATCTAAATTTTATTTAGTAAATGTCATTTCCTTCCCAATGCCAATTGAATCAAAGCAATAATATTGAGATCTACATCTTTCGTTGGTTTCAGTTCCATCCATGTGTGCCAAACATATGTTCAATGTGCATGTACTGTATAATGGTTCTTAGTGTTTGGTTTTTGTATAGCCTCTGCTCTGAAATAGTGAATAAGGGAGAAGTCATTGCATGCCAAGACCACTTGGACTGTAGACAAAGGTTGGTGAAAGGTCAAATTAAATCTGTGAAATGTGAGTGATCATTATTAAAGGTAGGGGAGAACTTACTCTTGTAAATTACTACCACCGTTTTTTAAATATTTTTTTTTCATTTTTAAATTGTTATAAATGAACTTAAAAGTGAAGAAACACATTAGGCAACATACTATACAACAGAGATTAACCTCGTGCATTGTACGGGTTCTTTAATATTTTTTAAATTATTTTACTAAGAATTTTTTAAAAGAATTATGTATTAGTTGTTAAAATTAGATATGATAATAATATATTTAATTCTTTAATTGTTCTACATAATACTAATCATAATTTTAACTTATATCCACCTTAATGTCACACAAATTAATGCCCAATTAAATGCACCATAATCTTTATTGATTAATAATTTAAGAATAAAAATGTTTTATTTGTTTACTTTGAAAATAATTTTAAGCTTACATATTTGAAATTTTTTTATGAATTTTTTCAAAACTTAAAACACGAAATTTAAGTGTTCATATGGTAATAGATTAATGTAATATTCAAATTTCAACTTCATAAAATTCATAGATAAATTATTATTATTATTATTGTTAAGTGCAATTAAGTGAAATGTAGTATATGAAACTAATGTTTGGAAAATGTTAAGGATATTTCCTTTTTTAAAATTGATTTTAATCAAATTAATTATAAAAAAACTTAAAATCATAAAAAATTATATTATCATAAGCTAATAGATTAATGTAATAATTTTAATTTCAAATTTATAAAATTTTTAGATAAATTGTTAATATTGTTGTGGGCAATTAAATTAATGTCATGTGATACAATTTTTCTTGAAAATGTTAAGGTTATTTCTTTCTTTAAACTTGATGATATAAATTTTTTTAAGAAAAAGTTTTATATTTGTTTGCTTTAAATTAATTTTTATATTTTTAATAAGATCAAGTAAAATAATTCTTAAAATTAAAATAAAAAAAATTATGTTATCATATACCGACAAACTAAAATAAGTATTTAAATTTTAAACTAATTATATTAAAGATAAAAGATTCATTGTTACTACTTGAATGGTGTGTAATAGTTTCAAATTAGAGATTATTTTTTCTCAGTGAAAATTAGAGTAAATTTAAGTTGCATCTTAACATTACATTACTATTTGAATCATAAAATATTTACAATTAGATTGGTTTTAACAACCTAGCTAGATTAGTAAAATCACAAAATTATCTTACGATGAATAAACAAATTACAATGATTATTCAAATTTTAATATAATTATATTTGAATATAAAATATTAATATTTTTATTACTTGGATGATATAGTAGTTGAAAATCAGAGTATTTTTTATAGTGGAAATTATAATGAATTTTAGTCGTAAATTGCATTACTATATCAATCATATAATTACAAATCAGAGTTAACTTTAACTACAAATTAAAGTGAAATTTCAATAATAAAATATAATGAGCTATGCAACAACTACAATTAGTATTAGAATTAATTGCATATGGAGTAAATTTTACACACACAGAATAAATATATGTTCTTTAGAAAATATATTGCATGCCACTTCTTGTCCTTTGTTGCAATTCCACATGTAAATATTTTTTAATATATAAATTAGAGTTTATTGTAATTATATTATTTTTTATAACATTTTTAATTCAATATATTCATTTCTTATAAATGTTTTAACATTCATTAATAATAGTAATATATAGAATACGAACTTAAGTTTTTTTTAACTAATTTTTGTATAATTAATCAAGCTTGAAGAAAAGTTTATAAAGTAGCATCGTTATTATTAATTAGATGCCCAAACTTTCATGTTTTATCATAAGGTTTGATAGTAGTAACAAAAGCAAATTTAATTTAAGTGAAGAAACATTGGAAATGATTTTTATTATTTACGATCATATTTAAACAATAAATTAAAATATAAGTACATGCATTGTATAATAGACAGTAAAATTTAAATAAATTGAAAATTAATTTTAATTTAACAAACTACAAAGCCAATGAAAATATAAGACAATCATTGAGCTATCTTCACTAAATTTTTATTTTAATTAAAAAAAATATATAATAATATGAAAATAAAAAATCAATATAATATAAAATGAATTACTAAAAGCCAATAAATCACCTTTTATTTTTTATAGTAGATAGGAAAAACAAAGAAGATTGTCAGACCTCTAACATTCATATATTAGACCACCTGCTAGATTATACCAAGAGGATGCAAGTCATGACACTAAAGACCTCCAACATTCAAATTATAACAAATGGGAAGAGTTAAAACTGAATGCCATATTATTTATCTGAGAGCGTAAATATGAAGAACCTATCACGTATATAACTTCCTTCTATCCAACAACCAAGATGGAGTTGTAACCGAGCTCTCGCACTACTACATTCCATAACTTCTAGTAAAGACAATTATGTTTTGTTCAAGCCAAGGCATTAGATTAATCATAATATAAAATAAAAAAAAATTAAGGAGATAAAACATGTCAATTGACATTTAATTGGCATTTTATAAATTTAGAACATAGATGTTTTTAAATGATTAAAATAGTCATGCCATACCAAATGGTTATAATACTTATAATATATTAAAACGCACAACTTAACACAGGAGGGGTGATTGAAAGCCTGAAGGTGTGACGTTCCTTGTTACCTCTTTTGATCATGCCATCTGCGCTGTCATTGCCTTCATGATAAACATGGGAAAATGAAGGTATGGATGAGGTGATAATAAAGACAAAGCAAAAGTATTGCTTCCAAACATATATAGAAATGAAGGCATAATTTGTGTTCAATTCCAAATACAATTGCAATGAATATGCAAAACCAATGCGTTACAAATATAATTACTATAAAAGTGCTTAATAATGAGCCAATTATTAATTAAAATTGTAACTCCACGGTTCTAAACATTTGATAATGGGTAATTCAAATAATTACAATAATTAACATTTCCATTTGAATTTATGTCATTATAAGGTGATTTTTTTTAGTAGATATGTCTATATAAAATGCTAAAAAGCAAAAACATTCGTGGTTCATTGCAATAATGGACATTTGTTTATTAATCTACTTGTTAGAATGCTTATAATAATTTTATTTTATAACCAATGAATAATTAAAGAATCCCATTACGTGTGTGTGTGTATATATATATATATTATGTTTTTGGTACTTTTAATTTGGTCACTATAATATTAATTCATTGCATTTCAATTTTAAAATAATAAATCAGTCTTATCAATTAAATGAAATCTTAAAACATATAACAAAAAGTATCTCTGATTAATTTATAATGACAAAAAATTTATTTGGCCTCTAAATAAAAGTAGCTAATTATATAAGTTGATTGATATTAAAATATAGCTATTAGTATATTAAGATATATGTATAATACTAATACTAAAAATAATAAATATATCCCCCTATGGCCCGTGATCTAAAAGACAACAATCTGAAACAACCAAGAGGTACGAAGAAAAGGGGTAGCCCAAAATTATCAATTAAATGAAATATTAAAACATATCACAAAAGTATCTCTGATGAATTTGCAATGACAACAAATTTATTTGCCATAAAACAAAAGTACCAAATTCTTGTATATGTTTATTGATATTAAAATATAACTATTAGTATATTATTTTATATTTTAAAAATGACCATAAATTATTAAACTTGTACAATATAATACTAATACAAACCTGTAACAGAAGCATGAACACCACAATGCAAATTAATTTGTTTCATTGCAACACATTAAACTTCATAATAATTTAATAAATTTGATAAAATGAAGGGCTTATTGTAATATTATTTGCCTGATTTTTTTTTCAAATGTAATTTATTATTGCAAATAAATAATAATATGAAAGGAAAATCAATTTTTTGTGGGAAAAGTATAGAAGTTTTAAGTCAAAAGAATATTACTAGTTTTTCTTGTTTTGGTGCTTTCTCATTATCGCACCACCTAATAGCACACGAGATTCCACCACCACACACATTGGATCCATGAACAGCAGCAGCAAAACTACTTCGCGGCAGCCAGCTTATTTCCTCTGCCTGCCGGCAACGGTGAGGTAGCGAAGAGAGGCGTTGACTCTGGTCAAGGTTGGCATCTACCCGCTGGTTCCATGAGATTAGCTCTGGAAGGTCCCTTCAGTTGGTTGCTAGTGATGAGAGAAAATTGTGGGGATAGTTTTTCACGTCGATTGGCTCTGTCGTCTTTGTTGGGTAAAATGCTTCCCACCAATCACGTCGTTCTTCTACATAAGGAACTCCGACACCCAAGACCTATGTTGAAATTCATAGTGAGTAGAGAAAGAGAGGAATAATTGAGTGAAATTGAAATGAAATTTTACTAATGATAGAAAAAGGTAAGTAATACAAGTGTAAGCACCATTAAATAGAGTAAGGGGCATAACAAACTATCAACTAATATTTAATTAATTAAACTAATTTCTAATTACAATTATATCCTTCAACACCCCCTCTTGTAAACTGAAAGATACATACTTTTATATCTCCAACTTGATGAAAATGCAATACACCAGAAATGAAAAGAAAAATACAATGTAATCAGAAAAAAAAATACAATGTGATAAAATGAACGATGTAGGATGAATGCAACGGTGGTGGTGCCAGTTCTTCTTTGACGTCTTAACGCACTCATTGCAAGAGAAATGACAAATTGTCAACAATCCCAAATCCTAATATCATCAACAAATGCTTAAATACGCTTAATACTGAGCAAAAAACATTCTCTTAGCTCAACCACTTAGCATAAGCAAATATCAAATCAGAGGTTATAATCAATAAGACAGTCGATAAAAGGTTAACGTTCAGACGATATGAACAAGAGAATAAAGCAATAGGGCTATACCAACAAATCCCAAACTAGGGAACAATAACAAGTGCGTGGGGGTGAACTTATAAGAAGAAGAGGAGGAATATATAATTGAGTGAAATTAAAATGAAAACCTAAAACACCACATCAAGAAACATGAGAAATTAGGTGGGGATGAACTGGTAATGGAAATGGACAGGAGATTGGGTGGGGGTGGAAGTGGAAGTGAAGATGAAAGAGATGGTGTTGGTGGTGGTGAAGGTGGTGGAAGTTTAGGGATTAAGTTATGGGTGGTTTTAGTTAAGTTTAAAATGCCATTATAGAGTCCATCAAACTAAATGTTAAAGACCAATAAGTGTCTAACATTTGACATTATTTGAGAACAACTTGTTATTTTCTTTTGGGCCAATTAGGGGTTTATTTAATATCACTCTATTATTAAGATATTATGTATACTCTTAAACACCATATCAACTCACTTATTATTTACTATTGAATAGAATATGAAGTCTTACTAAATGGGATTCACACTCCATTCAACTCTAGTTAAATGAGAAGTTGTGGGTACAGTGTTCTATACAAGCAAGTATAAATAGCATATCTAACTAATGCTCAAGAAAACATGTAAATATTATACAATAATTATGAGAATATTTTCTTTTTTGTTATACTTTTTTTTATTGCACAGAGAGAAGTGTATTTCCAATTTTAATAGATTGTAATGGTTTTTATCATTATTTAGAGAAAATAGCATTGTTATCTGTTACACACTAAAAACCTTTCTTTTTTTTTATCTTGATTTAAATTTTATTCGTAATTAGGGTGTGTTTGATTATATGGGGGAGATAAAAATAGATAAAATTTAATTTATGGATAACTTCCATGACACATGTGGATTATTTTATTATAATTTAATTAAAATAAAATTAATCATTTTTTAAATTTGATAACTTATTTTGTTTAAATTATTTAACAAAAGAAAAGGAAACAACATTGGACATGGTAGCATTCTATTGGAGTTTCAAGCATCTTACATAACAATATTGTTGGGGTTTATAATCATATTGTGCATCAATGCTTATTAGCGCATGGTTTGGTTTTATTACATTGGTAAGATCATACATAAATGTTTTCCATCTTTTCCATTGTGTTGAAGAATGTCTACTCCAGTGATTCCTAGTTTGTATGATACAATGGTACAATAGTTTGTATGAATCAGTTTGGTATTTGAATTATGTTGTGAATTTAATATTGAGTTCTTCTTATAGTGACTTTTATACATTTGGATACAACAATTATTTCAAGCTCATTAGAAGCTTGTATCAAAGGATTATCTTTCCTAGCATAATAGAGAAGACATGAAAAAGAGTTACTGTTGGGAAAATAGGCCACTTTCGCTCCTTTAGAACCACCCTAAATAGAGAAATAAAATAGGAACCCAATCACAACACAATAATTTAATGTGGAAAACTCTAAAATTGGAAAAAAACCACAAATCTAAAACAACAACTAGAGAATATCACTATGTGAAAATTATTACAACACAGACTTCTCTCTTAAATACCCACACCCAGTACACCACACTCTCAAAGCAAATATTTGAACTACTCCTCACAACACTCAAAAACAAGAGTATAGAGGAAGATAAATAAGTTAGATACAAACTTAAAGTGTTTTTCGAGGTGCACTTGAAATGAGAAAACTAGACTCATATATATAGCTTTGGCAACCCTCCTCTTCTCAATTCTTAGCAATGTGAGACTTTTTTTCAAACCTATTTCAATCAAAATCCTAACAATCTCCACCTTGATTGAAATAAACACCGCTTAACTTCCGATGTAAATCCTGACAATCTCTTACTATCATTGTCTATATCGATAATCATAATTTAAAGAACTATCATACTCCACCATAAAAATATGCTCATTTAGAATTAAACTACTCCAAGCATTTCACCTCAGCACATGTCGAAACTACGCTGAAAAGTTATGGTGCAACTTCCACGTTGGCTTTTCTTGAAAGTTCTTCACTATCGACATAATCCCACCACACCCTGCATCTCAATGCCAACCAATGCCCATGTACAAATGTGGATCCGCTGGCAATAACTTATCCTTTTCCATGGTAGCGCGATAATGCCATGAGAATATACTTCTTACCTTCTAGTAAAGATCATCCCCTCCCCCTAGGAGAGCAATGTCACAAGCATCGGATTGAGAACCTTTTTCCAACACCGCGCCACTTGGATAATTTTTCTTTACATGCCCAGGCTTTCCACATTTCCAGCATGTCACACTCTTTCCACAATTCTTTTTCCATAAGTGTCACTTCTAGCTACAAATAATGAATTAGATGAAGTGCTACCCTCATTTTCAGCAATGACTTTCCTGGCAACTTCTTCAAAATTCAAAGTTTCCTTCCATACATCAATACTAGTTTGATATGCCCATAGGAAGACGAAGAGACAATATAAGCCTTAGTGCCTTATCTTCATCATCAATCTTCACTCTAATAGCCTCTAATTCAAAGGCAATACCATTGATGGCACTAAGATGGTCGAGACTTCATGCTATCATCCATGTCAGATTATGAAACTCCTTCAACAACAACCGATTTGAGATGTCCTTTGCCTGATATAACATTTCAAGTTTCTCCCAAAGTTCCTTGGCTGTTGATATTCCTTGCACATTTGCAAGAACATTCTTAGTCAAACACAGACGAATTGCACTTGTTGCTCTCAAATCTAGTTCCTCCAGTTTTCATTATCCATTTCGGCCATCTTCCTTTTCAACGCCTTGTGTAAACCTGATTGTATCAACACATCCTTGACTTGTATCTACCATAAGCCAAAACTGATTCTTCCATCAAATTTCTCTATGTCACACTTCACAACACTTGAACTTGAAAAACTTGACATTGTTGCAACAGTACTATACTTGAATAGTGTAAATCAATTGTAAAACTGTGCACCAGGAGGGTTCCAGAAAGAGAGATGAGTCACAATGGACACGCTTAAATACTAAGTCTTTCCTTACCAGAACCTTTCCAACCGCATTCTCACAATGTCACACTACCTTCCAAGCAACGCAACCAAGAATGATCCTCAAGCACTAAGGAGAAATTATTTTTTGATGTGGAAGATCAGACTAAGTTGCAACCAGAGCATATTAAGAATAAATCCTCCTGAACCAAAGCGCACAGGGAGAAATTCTTTCTGATATAGAAAATCACACTAAGCTCAACCACAGAGCATACTAAGAATAAATCCCACGAACCAAAGCTCCTGATACCAATTGTTGGGAAAATAAGCCACTTTTCCTCCTTGAGAACCACTCTAAACAAAGAAATAAAATAGGAACCCAATCACAACATAATAATTTAATGTGGAAAACTCCAAAATCGAAGAAAAATCACGACCATGTCAAATGACAACCAGAGAATATCACTATATGAAAATTATTACAACACACAGACTTTTCTCTTAAAGCAAATATTTGAGCTACTCCTTACAACACTCAAAAACAAGAATCCAAGGAAGAAAAATAAGTCAAATACAAGCTTAAAGTATTTCTCGCTTGGTGCACTTGAAATGGAGAACTTAGGCTCATATATATAGCCTTGACAACCCCCATTCTATTTCAATTCTTAGCAATGTGAGACTTCTTTCCTAAACCTATTTCAATCAAAATCCTAACAGTTACAATGGTACAAAAAGGAATACTTTCTCAATTATCACTTGAGTAATACTTATTCAAGTGTATTTTGCTTTGATATGACATCTCTACTCCTATAGCATTTTTCCTTTTCCATATACCATATGGAATATTGATAGCTCTTTGGTCCATGTGTAATAGAGAAAGGCAAGGAAAGATGGATGATGAAAAGGCAGAGCAATAAAAATATCATAGTAAAGTATAGAATAACAATTTAGGATAGGTGGCAGGTAGGAGGGGAATGACTTTGGCTCTTTCCATGGAGATCCTTCTTATGGCAAAAAATGAATTAGAAGGTGAAATCCCCAATGAGTTTAGCAACATAAGGAATTTAGTAATCATGGATGTTTCTCAAAATAGATTATCTACGTCAATTTCATAATTCAATTTATCATCCATAAAATACTTGTATTTGCAAAAGAATGCTCTCTCTAGTGTCATACCATCCACATCAGCTAAAAGGTCAAATCTAGTTGTGTTGGATCTAAGGGACAACAACTTTTTTGGAAATATTCGTACTTGGATAGATCAGTTGTCAGATTACGAGTTCTTTTGTTAGGAGGGAACGAATTTCATGGTCAAATTCCCATCCAAATATGTAATCTTAAAAACGTCACCATTATGGATCTCTCACACAACATGATTAATGGTACAATACCATCTTGCTTCACAAATTTGTCAATTGGAATGGAAAGATATCAGAATGATAATCAACCTAATGATTTTCAATTCAATACAAAGGGTTACTTTCCATCAGAATAATCTTACTTCAATGCAAGTGCATCCATATTTTATCCCCAAAATGGTATAAAATGGGATGACAATGCACAAGTAGTAGCGGAATTCAGAACAAAGAGTAATTATTACTCTTATGAAAGTTACATCTTAGAGAGCATGACTGGATTGGATTTATCATGCAACAAGCTAACAGGTTTCATCCCTTCTCAAATTGGAAACTTGGGACAAGTTGAGACATTGAACCTAGCTCATAATTACTTGTCAGGTTTTATTCCAAAATCATTATCCAACCTCACCCAATAGAGAATCTTGACTTGTCCTTCAACAATTTAAATGGTCAAATACCTATGACTGACAGATTGAACTTTTTATCAATCTTCAATGTGTCATACAACAATCTTTCTGGAACACCACCTAGTCCAGGACAATTTGCAAATTATGATGAGG
This sequence comes from Dalbergia oliveri, assembly GCA_030441495.1. Taxonomy (NCBI): domain Eukaryota; kingdom Viridiplantae; phylum Streptophyta; class Magnoliopsida; order Fabales; family Fabaceae; genus Dalbergia; species Dalbergia oliveri. The sequence continues at coordinate 10,968,339 of JAMLFY010000012.1, read as the reverse complement.
AGAACTACAAAGGTAATCCTAATCTATGTTGCCCACTACTAAAGCACAAGTGTGGAAATGCTACAGCTTCACCTCCATCACAATCCAATAACACAGAAGAAAAGGAAACAACATTGGACATGGTAGCATTCTATTGGAGTTTCAGCATCTTACATAACAATATTGTTAGGGTTTATAATCATATTGTGCATCAATGCTTATTGGCACATGGTTTGGTTTTATTGCATTAGTAAGATTATACATAAATGTTTTCCATCTTTTCCATTGTGTTAAAGAATGTCTCCTGCAATGGTTCGTAGTTTGTATGATATAATGGTATAATAGTTTGTATGAATCAGTTTGGTATTTGAATTATGTTATGAATTTAATATTGAGTTCTTCTTATACGAGCTTTTATACATTTGGATACAACAATTATTTCAAGCTCATTAGAAGCTTGTATCAAAGGATTATCTTTCCTAGCATAATATAGAAGATATGAAAAAAAAGGAACAATGGCACAAAAAGGAAAAATTTCTCAATTATCGCTTGAGTAATACTTATACGATCAAGACATTCAGTATAGTTTGCTTTGATAAGACATCTCTACTCCTATAGCATATTTTTTTTCCATCTATCATAAGGAATCTTGATAACTCTTTGGCCTATGTGTATTAGAGAAAGGCAAGGAAAGATGGGTGATGAAAAGGAGAGCGATCAAAAAAATATCATAGTAAAGTAGAGAATAACAATTTAGGATAGGTGGAGGGAGGAGGAATGACTTTGGCTAATAGGGTATAGAGAGATCACATTGCTCTCCTCTTATAAAGCTCTCAACAATATCTTTCCCAATTGTTCCTTATTTTGGGTTATTGATGAGGCTTTAGGAAAATAAGAGGAGTTGTAACTTTTTCCAAGCTTGATTTGAAATTTGGTTTTGTCAAACTTGAATAAAGGAGTAAGAGATGCACAAGACATCATTGGAGATATTTGAACGCAATTGTGAGTGGTTAGCAGTGCCCTTTGGGCTCACCTATGTTCCTTCTACATTTCAATCCCTTATGAACACTACTTTAATACCTTATTTGAGGGACTTTGTGTTAGTTATCTTAATAATATATTGGTTTATATCCATGACATGGTTGCTCTTTTGTCTTATTTTAGGGCATTGAGATAGTACAACTCATGTACATAACTAATTCCTCAACCTAACAAAGCAAATGCTGTTAGTTAAGTAAACCCCAAGTGTAATAAACACTTTACGGATGTGAGTCGAAGTGTGCCCAAATTTATGGAGAGTAACAGATAAATGAAGCACATGAATAGTCCTACAAGTGAAACTGTGATAATTTTGATTCAGTGGGACCCGCATCACTATTTATGAATAGTACTTATTACTATTCACTCCAATAAAATAATTAAGAGAATTGCACATCAATATTTTAACATGGAAAACTCATGTAATTTTGAGGGAAAAACAGGGCCAAACTCCAAAAAAATATTCCACTATATTTATGAGTAATTATAATATAGTGTATCCCCAATGAGATTCTCTTTTACTACAATTGATAGTATCCAGAGATCTGAGAATATACTCAAAACCTCCATGTATACTCACACTACACTCTTGGAATTTTCTTACATATACTTTCTATTTTTCTCCCACTACAAGAAGCCTACACTGCTTCTTCTAAAACGCTAGAAATGCATTCAGCTTGGGATGGTTTTCCTTTCTTTCCATCCCCTCTATTTATAGAGCTTTTGAGAGTTACTTTGCATGTGCATAGTAACTTCTGGGATTTCATGGTACAGCTGTATCACATGTGAAGTTCCTGTGCATGAGCATAGTAACTTCACATGATTTTTCTCTTTTGGTGGTCACACCTTTTGACTGGAAGCCACGTAACAATTCTCCACCTTGGCTTGCAGTTTGCAACACCCTTCAACCTCTGCAAATATTGACCAAGCCTAAGCAATTCTTAAACTTGTCAATTCGTAATGGTTTTGTCATATGTCTACTGGATTCTCAACTGTGGCTATCTTCTGCTCCAAGGTACCATCCTGATGCTTTCTGACAATATGAAATCTAACATCAATATGCTTAGTCCTTTCATGATAGACTGGGTTTTTAGCTAGATGAATAGTGTTTTGACTATCACAATGTACAACTGGTACATGTTGATTCAACCCAAAACTATCCAAAAGATTGTGCACCCAAATGCTCTCTTTAACAGCCTTAGTCAATGCCACATATTCAGCTTCAGTAGTTAACAATGCCAGTAGATTGCACTGTTGCCTTCTAGTTAATAGTACATCCAAAGACTATAAAGATATGGCCTGTCAATGACCTCCTTTATCCAAATCACCTGTAATCAGAATCTACATAACCCACAACTCCACGATTCTTTTGACCTTCAAACACCAACAGACATCAATGGAACCTTTCAGGTCCTGCATGATCCATTTCATAGCTTCCTAGTGTGTCTTTCAGGTTTGCTCATAAATCTGTTTTACCACACTTCCTGCATGTGAAAGATTTGGTCTAGTGCACATCATAGCATACATGAGATTGCCAACTATACTAGAGTAAGGTATATGAGACATATGCTCCAGCTTCTCCTCAATTCTGGACATTCCTTCGAAGATAGCTTAAAATGTGCCAGCTAACGGGTGCCAACTAGTTTGGACCGATCCATATTGAAGCATTGCAACACTTTTATAATGTAATTTTATTGTGCCAAGCACAACATTCCACTATATCGCTCCTTACAAATCTCCATTCTAGTACTAATCATAAATGCATCAAACCTTTGTACCATTACATCGGGGATTGCTTAAAGCCGTATAATGACTTCTTCAATAGGCAAACATGGTTCTCCTTCCGGAACTACAAACCCCCTGGTTGACTCATGTAGATCTGCTCCTCTAGCTCACCATGTAAGAACGCCGTCTTCACATCAAGCTATTCTAGCTCCAAGTCAAAGTGCTCATAATAGCTAATAGGATCCGAATAGAGCTATGCTTCCCAGGAGAATACTTTAAGGAAGTCAACACCCTCCTTCTGAGTATAACCCTTTGCTACCAATCTCGCCTAGAACCTTGGGGGCTCAATGCTAAAAATTCCTTCTTTCCTTTTGTGGAACCATTTCCAGCCAACAATTCTTTTCCATTCAAAAGTTGTACCAACTTCTACATCTAATTTTCTTGAAGCGATTCAATCTCCTCATTCATTGCTATCAGCTACTACTTCGACTCTTACTTCTCCTGCATCATCATGGTAGGTATATGGTTCATCTCCAATTGCATCATCCGCCATAGTCAATGCAAAGGCTATAGGATCTACATCTAATGAGTCGAGTGCACGGCAGCACGAATTTAGATATCATTTTGGTTTCTAAATTTCTCGCTTTTCTCTCCAAGTAGCAATAATGTATGGCTCTGCTTCTCTGGTTTGTTCACAAGTCTCCTTATAATCAGGTTCATCTTATTGTTCTACTTCATTGAGCAACACCTGAAGTCTGCTGATCCATTGCATCCTTTTCTTGCTTCACCTTTCCACAATCAATTTCCAGCTCCACCTTTCTTAGCACCATGATTTGTCTCTCCTCATCTAGGTTAGATTCCTTTTTTAATTTAACATTGCCGCCTCGTCAAAAGTGATATCTTTGCTGACAATGATTTTGGGTGAACTTGCTTTCTCTACACCATAGTCTGTAGCCTTTCACCCTCGTGCATACCCTAGATATACACCTTCTTGCCCTTGCCTCAAGTTTTCCATCACTCACATGGGCATATCAGGACAACCAAATATCTTTAAATCAAAATAGTTTACAGGTTGAGTGGACCATACTTCTTGTGGAATCTTCAGATCAATAGCAGTTGATGGAGTTCTGTTTACTAGATATATAGCTGTATTGACTTCCTCAACCAAAAAAATTATTTGGGAAGTGTAGCATTGATTTACATGCTTCTTGCATGCTCCAGAAGTGTTTTGTTCATTCATTCTGTAACTCCATTTTATTGTGGTGTTCCTACTCCAGTATGGTGCCTTACTATAGGCATTTCTCAAACTCCAAAAATTCTTTACCTGCAAAGCTGGCCATTGTAGTTCTTATTCTTTTGACTGACCGCAGGTTTGCTTCTCGACCATGGCCTTCTATTGCTTGAATTTGTTGAACACCTCTTCTTTTTCTTTAGGAAATAAATCCAGACTTTCCTAAAATAATCGTCTATTAGAGTAAGAAAATAGCAAGCTCCACCTAAAAAGTTAACAAGGGCTAAACCCCAAACATTCGAGTGAACATACTCCAATATTCCCTTCCTGTTGTTTTCCAGAATTGAACTTCAACCCATTTCTGCTTTCCAAATACACAGTTTTCAGAAACCAAGTTTGCAATTCTGTAGGCCTTTCAAGCAAGCCTCTTGCAGCAAGTATGGTTATTCCTTTCTCACTCATATGACCAAGCCACATGTGCTAAATCGTGTAGCATTATCATTTCTTTCAAAGGATAGAACAACGCAGTTCCATCAATTGTGCTTCCTAGCAATAGATAGATTCCGTTCTGAGCTTCTTTTCAATACCACCATCGAGCCTTTGATTACCTTCAAGAAACCATTCTCTCCAGTGAACTTGTACCCCGATTATCTAGGGTACTCAACGAGATCAAGTTTCTACCCAATTCCGATACATGCTATACTTGAAACGTCCTTTTAGTATCATAATCCAAATTAACTTATGCATCTCCTTCACCAATAATCGAAATAATTCTATTATCTCCTAATCTATCTTTTTCCTTCTTTTTATAGGATGAGAAAAAGTTTCGATTAGGTGTCATGTGAAAGAGATGCGCCAAAATCCAAGATCCACTCATTTTCGGTGTCACCTGTATATTGTCAAGCTCAGCATTAGCATCACTATCATCAGAACTTTCAATTGTTTTGTTGGAATCCTGATTTCTCCTTTCTTTATAGGCAATTTCTTGATATGTCCCGTTTAGTGACAATGAAAGCACTTTACAGATTTGTGCTTTTGGACTTTGATCTTCTCTTGCTCTTGCTTCTCGATCCTCTTTCTTGACTACGTCCTCTCGTCACGAACAACCCATCTGCAAGACCTTCGGCATTTGGTCCAGAAACTAACTTCTAATTCTCCTTTCTCATTAGTGATTCTTTGAAATTTTTCATTGATATCAAATCTACCATAAAGTATGGTATCATAGAAATTATCATAAGATGGAGGTAATGAAGTCAACAAGATCATAGCTTGATCAACATCTTCTACTTTAATTCCAAGCTCCAACATCGAGATCATCCTGTTGAAGTCGTCTATATGCTCTTGCATTGATTTTTCTCCTGAATATTTGAGCATGTACAATCACTTTCTTGATAAATCTTGTTAGACAAGGTCTTTACGAAATGTTTTTCTTCCAAAATCTTCCATAATGAATCAGCAATTTCTTCTTCCATGACTTCTCAGAACATTGTCCGCAATCTCAGTGTTTTGTACTCAATGCTTTGACCATCATCTCCTCCTTCTTGTCCTTAGGTAATGATTTCGGCAATTTTTCTTTGCCCTCCAATGCCTTTGCAACACCTTGCTAATTTAGTAGTGCCTAAAGTTTCAGCTTCCATAGTTTGAAGTCATTGGACCTATCAAACTTCTCCACTTTAAATTTTGGCATTGACATCTTGGATTTGAAACCAAAACCTTTTCAAACTTGACTCTCAGTATTACACTGCAACCAAAGGATGATCCTCAAGTACTAAAAAATTCTTTTTCTGATGTGGAAGATCAAACTAAGTTGCAATCAACATCCTAAGAATAAATCCCCTGAACTAAAGCTCTGATACCACTTGCTAGGGAATATCAAGAGTTGGGTACATCCCAAGTGTAATAAACACTTTATGGATGTGAGCGAAGCGTGCCCAAATTTATGGAGAGTAACGGTTAAATAAAGCACGATGAATACTAATCCAATGGGACCCATGTGTCACTATTCATGTGAATAGTCCTAAGTGAAACCGCATTAATATTAATCAGATGGGACCTACATCACTATTTATAAATAGTACTTATTACTATTCACTCTAATAAAATAATCAAGAGAACTACACACCAATATTTTAACGTGGAAAACCTCCTGTAATTTTGAGGGAAAAACTATGGGCCAAACTCAAAAAATATTCCACTATATTTATGAATAATTACAATATAGTGTATCTCAGGTGAGACTCTCTTCTACTACAAATTATAGTATTCCAAGATCTGAGAATATACTCAAAACCCCTAGTGTATACTCACACTACACTATTAGAATTTTTTTACATACACTCTATTTTTCTCTCACTACAAGAAGCCTACACTGCTTCTTTCTAAACGCTGAGAAATGCATTCAGCTTAGCATGGTTTTCCTTTATTTCCATCCTCTCTATTTATAGAGTTTTTGAGAGTTACTATACACGCGTACAGTAACTTATAGTGATTTCAGTGGTACATTGTGTATCACATGTGAAGTTCCTGTGCATGCATATAGTAACTTCACCTGATTTTTCTTTTTGGTGGGCACCTTTTGATTGCAAGCCACCTAACAAATGCAATAAGAATCTACGAACTCAATGTAATAATAGGAGTATATCTCTAATGTAACAGTACTATGAATCACTGATAAGAAGTATTAAGTACTAAGAATCACTGATAAGAAGTATCAAAAACACAAATGGCATAATAAGGGATAGCAAGGAATAGATCAAACTCCACAATAAACTTTGAAGACCTAAACCAAATAGAGAAGAATCAATATAAGAAGTGAATGAAGAAGCAAAAAAAAAGTCAGGAAGAAAGAGAAATATCAAAGGGAAAATATACCACAATTAGCTTATACTCCTTGTGTCATTATTCTCCATTTTTATGTTTTGCTCTTCTCATAGGCTTGGGCTAGTCCTGATGGGCTTGAGTTCAACTTGTACATACATGTTACATTACCTCCTCTTTTAAAATCAATCTTGTCCTCAAGGTCAAAGTGCTGTAAATATAGCTACACCACTTCGAAGTCTTACATGCAGAAGTGTCCCTCACTAGTCTCCAGCTAAGTGTATGCAATGGTTCCAATACAACCAGAATTTTGGAGCCATTACTACCTTTATGTTTTATATTAGCCAAAAATAGCAAACCTTAATGGGAAAAACTTTCATTTCCCTATGCAACAAATTCTAAGTGATGCCTTCAGCATGGTGTTAGCCACAACATGCCTAACCTTAGGTCCAACATCTCTTCTAAAATGCTCAAGCAAACTAGTAAATGCATTTAGGAAGGAATGATAAGATCCAAACATAATGCACTAACAACACACGATTACTATTCCTTTAGCCCATCCACAATAACCTTCCTTAATAACCCAGCCAACATAAGGCACATTCTCTTATATAGTGTAGCATCATTTGGTTTAATAACCTGATTCAACATTTCTCTAAAAGACTGATTGTCTTCCCGCTAAATGTCACGCACAACTAGATAGTATTGAAGTCCAAAGGTCACATTTGGTTCCTTGATTTATCTGAAAATCTTCCAAGTATTTTCGATGGCATGTTTTTAAAGTTGCTCCTGCTATCTAAAATTCAAAATAATTTAAAAAAACTAATATAACCCTTGAATTTTAATAAAAATCCAACTTTATCCTTCTATTGATTAAGGTATTTAATTTTTTTTATCACACAAATATTTATATCCATTATAATCATTTTATATTTTGATAGTAACTTTATAATATATTTATCAACCACTATTTCAATGAGTCATGCATATTGAAAGCAACTTTTAAATTATTTCATTAAATGATATTACTATGACTTTTGATAATAATCTTTAAGAACCAAAGAGTTCAACAGCTTTTTGAGAGTCATAACAATACCAAACCAAGCCTAAGTCTGGTATTGTGATGCTAGCATTGAGGAGTTAGCATGCAAATAGAAAGGCATTATAGTACTTTTGCTTTTACCTTTTAATTATCTTATTCATTTTGACTTTCAAGGATATAATTAATAGGTAGCTTTTAATTTCTTCAATGGAATTTTTGAAGTTTTAGTTTTAGAGTTCTTCTTTGGATCATTGCATTTGTTCTTGCTTCTATGTCTTTCTAAACTTCCAAAAATGTTAGGGAGATGGATTTTTATGGAACTATTTTGCACCCTTTTTATTTTTAAAATTTTATTTTAATTTATTTCTTATTTTCTAGCAATTTTAATGATGTTCTTGGTTTAATTTGGTCGCCATTAACTGATGTATATTTTAATATTGTCAAAATATATTTAACTTTATAAAATAAGCTAAACTAGAATTTAACATAGGTTAAAGCGTATAAATAGAAGTGCTTATCTATGTGCTCTTGAGAATTCTTATTCTTCATCCTTAGGATAAATTTAAAATAGTACAGATTAATTGGGTTTTTCCTAGAGAGTTATAGTGGTGAGAGATCGTGTTATCACTATTAACAATGGGTAATTCAACCAAGAATAATATATTAGGAAATGATTTTAACAATTAGGTAGTGCAATTCCAAAGAACTTAATGAAATCAACCCATAATATCCGTCTCCATCCATATTTCTCAACAATTTATTTTTAGTTTCATATTTTCTTTTTTAATTTGAGTTAAAGCATTTGATTATTCTATTTACATTTTTCTTATATTGTAAATCACTCATTTGAATTGACACTTGATTTTAAGTCTTGATTCTTTATCTCACTCTTTAATATTAACTTGATATGATTGGAATTCAATTTCACTAATTGAATAACACCTGCCATTTGACCATGAAGACAAACAATGCTACATATCTCTTAAGGATGGCAATTTTAACCTAAAAAATAGGTATACCAAATAGAGTAAGTTTTAAACCCAGGTCGGGTCAAAATGCATTTTATACGGGTCGGAGTACGGGTTTAAGGTGAAACGGCCCGCCGCACCCATATATATATTTAAAAAAATATAATTATTAATATATTGTGTGTGTAGATATATAAATATTTGTAAAGAAAATATTTTAATATGATTGCGCTGAAGTAAAGAAAGGTCAAATAAATTAATAAAATAACAAAATAAAACTCTTGTATTAATGCAGCTTGGAGCTTGCATCAGATATAAAAGGAAAAGTCCTGGACAAGGTAAATGGCAAGGGAGATCACTGATTTAAATATTGTGTATATATATATTTTTTTTCTAAAGAAAATTACTAACCCTAAGTAATACCCTTAACTCACTCATACTTTTGTGAATAACATTTGACATTCAGGTCACACCCCGCTCTGACGCTCCTTTTCCTTTAAACGAACCCGTCTGAGGTGGAGGTCCTCTAAGGCGTCCTCGTTGAGCCTGCCATCTTGTGGTCTTCCTACTGTTCGCCATTGTGTGGTCTTCCTTTCACTCGTGTAAGATCTAACTTCCACCAAGCCATTTATTGAGCTTTCTTCAACTCACATCAGATCTTACTTCCTTCACCGCCACTGTAGTCTCCCTTCCCGCCCATTGAGTGGTCTTGCTTCCGCCACGCGTGTGGTCTTGCTTCGCCATAATTTCCTGAGCCTCATTAGGTTAGATCCAAAGCCTTAACTTTCTAATTAGTTGAAATTTTGAATTTTTTTTCTTAGCTATGCTTTTAAGACCACATTGGGTATGAGTTGAGTTTTGGCAAATAAGTTGAGTTGAATTTTTTCTCTAGCTGAATGCACCTCATTCCCAAGCATCATTCACTGTGATATTAACTTTTGGCAAATGAGTTGAGTTTGTTCCTCTCTTGAGACAAATTTGTATGAATGTGTAAGATGCATGGGTATTTTTTAATTAATTTGTAGCTTATTCTTTTTTATTTGAATTTACAGCTTTTCAAATGGAGGCTAATGCAACCATGATATGTAAGGATGTTCTCTGCCTACAAGAAGAGAAAGTGTTAATCCGACCAGCAATACCTATCCCAAAAAATGAAAATGAAACACTTGAAGTTGAAGATGACAACAAATCTAATCTAAAGAGTGTTTATTGGAGTATTTGAAAGATATAAAGTAGATGGAGAATGGAAGGCGAAATGCCTTCATTGTGGCAAGGTACTTAGTGCAACCCATAGGAATGGGACCAAGGCATTGAAAAATCATGTGCTTAACCATTGCAAGAGAATAAAATTAATCACATCAAAGCAATCAACTATTGAATGTTTTGTGAAACAAGGCAAAAAGGGGAAGAAATTCACATTTGATCAGCATACTCAAGAAGGTATCTTGCCAATATGGTTATAATGCATGAATATCCATTAAGTGTTGTGGAACATATTGCATTGAGTGTTCCTTCTTAGCCTTCATTTAGGGTGTTTAGTCGCAACACAATCAAGACATCCTTCAATTTAATGAGAAGAAAAACTCAAAACAACTTTGTCATTGGACCAAAATGGAAGTAAGGTAGCAATTACAACAACATGTGGACTTCCAACCAAAGAAAAGGATACATGGTTGTCAGCACACTACATTGATAGCACATAGAATTTGCAGATCGCATTTTGAGGTTTTTCTCCATTCCCTTCTTGTACTTAACATTAAATCAATGGTTCTTATCATTTCATGATATATATGTTCAAATTTTTCAGTTTTTCTTATGTTCCGCCCTCACACAAGCAATGTGCTCATTGATACATTAATGAAGGTTTTGTTGGAATGGAACATAGATAGAAAATTATCAACCATTACATTGGATAATTGTTCTACTAATGATGCTATGGTGGAAGAGTTGTTAGGATGCTTGGATTCTGATTACTTGGTATTAAAGGGGAAATTATTGCATATGCGTTTACCTCACATATTGAATTTGATTGTGAAAGATGGTTTAGATATAGTTAAGGAAAGTGTGGAAAGATTCGTAATAGTGTATTATATTGGAGAGCAACTGCTAAAAGACATGAAACATTTGTTGCTTGGTGTGGTAATGATATTCCATACACAAGAAAATTAGTTGTTGATTGCCCAACTAGATGGAACTCAACTTATGTAATGTTAGAAACAGCTTCATTGTACAAAGATGTCTTCCTCGTTTAAGACAAAAGGAACCTCAATATAAAAGTGTGTCAAGTAATGAGGAGTGGGAACTTGCTAAGGACATATGTGGTAAATTGAAAGTGTTTTATGATGTGACTCAATTATTTCTAGGACACAATATCCAACTGCTAATATTTACTTTCATAAAATTTGTGAAATAAAGTTGGCATTGGAAAAATGGGCTTGTTCTCTTAATCCATTGATTAGTCATATGGCATGTAATATGAAGAGAAAGTTTGAAAAGTATTGGGATGAAGTTCATGGCATTATGGGTGTTGCTTTGTCCTAGACCCTAGGTATAAAATTGCTTTTCTTGAGTACAAGTTCTCAAAATTATATCAGATTCAATAGATTGTACAAAGCAAGTTCAAAGAATTCAACAATTATGCTATGACTTGGTCATTGAGTACCAACAAAAGGCAAGCTCTTCAAGCTCAAATGTGCAAAAATTTTCTACACAAAACCACACTCTTCAGAAGATCAAGATGATGATGTTGCTTATGAGTTGTATCTTAGAAAGTTAAAGAAAGCAAAGGGCCCACTTGTGAAGCTCAATTTGATTTTTACATTGAGGAAGATGTTATTCCAAAAACTCCTGATTTTGAGATTTTAGTTTGGTGGAAAGTGAATGGGGCCAAGTATCCAACTCTTCAACAAATTGCTAGAGATATATTTGCTATCCCTGTGTCTATTGTTGCTTCTGAATCCGCTTTTATGCAAGTGGTCATTTGATTAGTCCTAATCGTGGTAATCTAAATGAGGACACAATAGAAGCTTTGATGTGTTCTCAAAATTGGTTGTGGGTAACTTATGAGGCAAAGATAAATTTTTTCATATACTTTATCTATTCTTTTATTTCAAAGATATTTATATTCAAATGATGTTAATTGATTTATTAATGAATTTATTATGTTTAATTTGTAGGTACAAAACCTCCTGTAAATGATTATCAGTGAATGATGAAGATGGGGATGTAGAAATTGAAGAATGATGATTTGAAGAACTATGAGGCTAGACACCTAGACATGAAGTTATTATGGTTTTGTTGTAATTTGATATATGTTAAACTTATTTGGAACTTAGTTGTTTTTTCTATCATGGATATTTTGTTATGTTTTTTGTCCTGATAATCTTGTCTAGAACTTAAATATTAACATTGTCATTGAGTGTATTTTATATTTTTGTGTTTGAATTTTTAGATTTTGAGATAATTTCAAAGGTTTTTTTAAAAATAGCGGGCGGGCGGGTCGGGCAGTGGGGTTTAACTCTAAAACCCGTCAGGGTTTGAAACTCTTTTACCTAGTATGGGGCGGGGCTTGAGCAAAAACCCAACCCAACCCGCCCCATGCCATCCCTAATATCTCTGGGCACAATTAATATGAAAAAAAAAGTGAGTGGCAAATTCATTGCATAGGGTATAAAGAAATAATTCGGCATATACAAAAACAGAAGTTTTCTATTGCTTCGGATATCAGATGTTCACAACCTTTGTAGTTTAATTAATTTATTTATCTCATGTTGCAGGCAAATAACTGTATGGATAAATTTCCACCATTGAATATTGACTGATATTAAATTCACTGGCTGAAAAAGGTTGAAAAACTTATGGAACAATTACATCTAAATAGAAACTGGAAAATTAGAAACATCTCCAAACCAAAAACTATTTAACGTTTTTATTGGTAAAAAAAAAAAAAAAAAGCAAACGTAGATATACTAACTTTCCATCAAATTCATCAACCACTGAACCCAAAGCACACAGGCGGAGAGGTTAAGGCAATTCCAGAGCAGATTCATCCTTTGTTGCTAGAAAATTTGGAATTATTTGGTTAATTCTTTTGTCTACATGTTATAAAGTCTTAAAACTGATTAGTCAAGTCAAACCAAAGCACTTTTCCAAGTCAGACACATTTATGCATGGAGTTAGTTAGTTTCGTTTGATAATATTTAATAAAATCACCCTTGAAATGTACCTTCTCAAATTATTGGTGAGTGGCAGAGAGGCACCAAGAGCGGCAGAGGAAGATGGTGATTATTGAACATTTTTATAGGAGTGGGGGTTAAAGTTAAGCTTTTGTAGTTCACGTCATTGTAAGTTTATAGACTTGGCTTAACAAATGATTTTGAATTCAGTGTATGGACAAGAATCCTCTTTGTGTCTGTCTTTAAAGTAAACAAGTAAGAGTGTCTTCACCTTTAAATTTTATGGTTTATGATCAAGATGTACTAAAAAATAAATTAAAGATGAATATATCCTTGTTGATTTTAGAGATAAACTTACACGAGAAGAGATTTTCCATGAAGAATACAAATTTTTAAGATTAATTCTGTTCAGTTTCAAAATTTGCGTGTTAGTAATGTTAGGACAAAAACAACAATGATTGTGATGCCCGGCTTGAACAGCTTCATGTCATTGTTTGTACAAGCTTCATCACCATATAGTATGAAACAATATGGACACTCACGGTCATAATATTGTAGGAAATATATTCAATGTCATGTTGATTATATTATATTAAAATTTCATTAATTTACACCATGAATAATGTCACTTTATTCTTAACATGTTACACAAAGTACCGAATGATGACCATCCTGCCAGGTCATATTACTTCAATTTTAACAAGTCCTAATTTATTTAAATGGCATAATGCAGTAAGGAAGTGATGTATAGCACAGATGCATTCTTCTTAGTTTCCATGGTGACAATTGTTGGACTCAAAGATTGATTCATAATATAATTAGATGATGTCTATGTCTGGCAATAAACACCAAAATAAATATGATAAAATTAAATCTATCAATTTGCACAGCATAACGATAATAAATATATACAAAGCCAAAAGAAAATAAACACCAAATTTTAACATAGAAATCCCCAAATATCAAAGGAAAATATCAGAGATAAATTCTGAAAAAATATTTCATTATATTCAAGATAATTATAAAATATCATTTGCATACTCTACCCAAAAGATAAATATAATATTTTTTGATAAGAATTCTTCTATTCAAATACTATAATTTTGCAATACTAAGAAATAATAGAAATGATATTAAAAATATTTTCAATGTATTTATCAAACACCTTGATATTTACTCACACTTTCAATTTCTCCTCTCCCTCTAAGAGAATAATACATTTTTAGTGTATCTCCCTTCACTCTGGAGCTCTCTAACTCTCACTGCTTGATATGGAGGTTTCGTGCCGTGTGAATGTACACTGCAAACTTCTGCTGAAGAAGAAATTTCTTCATGTATGCACCGAATTTTCTTCATCCAAGCACTCTTGACTGTTGAACATTTAATGCCATGTTTCATGGCTTTTCATTTTCAAATTCTTCGGCTGGATTTCACAACCATTGGGTCCATAGCCCTCCTATTGAGAATATTTGAGTACAATACTGCAGAGAGCATAGGTTGCCTCCTCAAAGTGGGGTCCTTCAAATCAATGTAATATAGGCCATAACTTGATTCAATCCACCCAATAACTCCGACCACATCCAAGAAGGCCCACACAAAATAACCTCTTACATCAAGGCCATTTCTTTCAAAGTGAGAAAAAAAGCAAAAAAATAAAAAATAAAAAGAAAGAAAAGATGGGCATGGCGGAAAAAGAGAAAAGGGGGAGGGGGGGACCTTTATTAGCGTTCTTTTTTTTTTTTGGGTGTGACCTTTATTAGGGTTCTTATAAAACTAATAAACATCAACTACAAACTGTTTAATCAATGTATTTATTGAAAATAGAGAGAATTATAGAGAATAATAAAAATGAAGATTTAAGACATCAAAGTGTGCGCGCATAATATAATCTTTGACATTTGTATAAATTCTTCTCTTGAAAATGAAAATAGAAGTACCTTACCATATCAACCACACTCTCAATGCATTCATGCAAGTACTTCACCCTAGGCCAATTATCCAATGATGAATTCCGATGTGTTTGTTGACCTGTGAAGTTCAAAGATTTTTCATATCCTTAAGCCTTAGCGGATTGATCAATGATTAATCTTGTTCATAAAAGAATAGTAAGATTTAATTTTGAAATGTTAATCTCACAATAGCATGTTAAAAAACACTAAAAATTTATATCATAGCATGTGATGATAGCCCCTACTTACTCCATTCATCTATTACATTCAAGGATGATGAGGTAGGTCTCTAATGAGCACCCAATTTCAAATGTTCAAATAACATTATTCCTCTTGAAAATTGCTAGATTTGAAGTTTTAGAACTGATTTGGTGTTTGTGTGTGGTTGGCACTATACTGACAAGTCTTCGTTCTTGGCTCTCTAACTTGATTTCCCTATACTCTTTTGATAGATCATTCAAAGCATTGTTCACAATCTAATGTGCCATACCAATTTGAAGAAATGATTTTAGAAGAAATAATCCACATAAATTTTGGAGACTTTTTAAAATATGAGCTATATATCTACCCAAAAAAGAAGAGCTATATATACATTTTTTTATATAAACTTATTGGTCCCGTTATGCAATTATTTCAAGCCAATATCATTAGAAAAAAATTATTTCAAGCCAATTAGAAGACTGGTTCAAAGCATTTCAAAAGTAAGGGAAAAGGATGTACAAAAAAAAAAAAGGTAAGGGACAAGGCACTATTGGAAATTGACACTTGCAATCTAAAGATATATTCTGTACTCAGTGAACAGAGAGTTACAAACACTTAGACCATGTTTTGTTTACAAAACCACTTTCTATTTCCCTTTCTTATTTCCATTCCATGAAAATGGTTTTCATTCTCGGATTTTTAAAAATTTAGGAAATGGGTTTCATCTGTAAAAGTATATCTTATCTACAAGTAGAGAAAATAAGAAAAATACGTTTAGTATGTTTGCTCTCAAAATAAAACTTTTAAAATTAAATTTAAAATAATACAATTATATTTACTATTAAACAATAAGAATTATAGGGAATAATAACATATGAATATGATCATTATCATATTCACCTCTTTGCTGCATAATCATCTAGAATGACGCTACGACAAAAAAAGATTATTGAAAGCAATAAAAGGAAACTAGAAATGGATTAAATCAATTTTTTATTGAGAAAATTTACAGCAAATAAATTCAGCAAGATGTTCCAATTAATTATTTACGACTTTCAGTGGAGTCTATCCACTATGCTCGTTTTGCGCGTATGGTTCTATAGGTCTCATTCGCAATGAGCCAATGGGGAAGGCAAATGCTTTCCTCTTCACATTAATTAGAACGCGCATAAATCACTTTCAGCTTGAAAAAGGACAAGCGTAGGGGTTGATTGACTGACTTCTTGTCTATAATAAAGAGAAATAATTGTAGGTTGTTGGTTCCGTACTCTTGAAGTTAAGAGGGTTTAGTTACTTTTTTTTTTTAAGTGGAAATTGTATTATTTATATGTATAGAGTATAAGATATTATGTTAATTTACACCTCATTTATTATTGATGAGATATGAACTTATTTAAATAGAGTTTACATCTTATTCAATAATAAATAAAATATAAATTTATATAATATCCTATATTTTATGAATATAAATAACACAACCTTTAAAGCACTCAACTCTTACATGCTTTATTCAATGTCATGTCGTCAATCCATGGTCAAATAATTTTTTATGCCCTAAGATTTTTTTTCTTATACTTTGATCCCAAATGTTATTTGAATTTATTATTAAATCACAAGTCAAGAATCCATAATTGAATCATACAATTGGATCAAATCTCAATAAAATTCGACAAAATTAACTAAAATCAATAATTCATGATAAAATCCTGAAACATTAAAAGTAGGATCTCAACCATGATCAAAATCGTTGTATGCTTCTAGGATACAATCAGAATATATTCTATACCTATTAATAAAGTAAATCTTATGTAAGATTCACTTTCAACTCACACTTTAAATGTTACTCTATTATTAAATAGAGTATATCGAACAAGTGCTCCCGGAACTAGTTAAATATTATACAATAATTATGTGCTATGCCCTCGGTCGATGATGAAGATTTTGTTTTAGCCTTATTGATGAGTAGTAATTACGTGCGATGGTTCTGTTTTGGTTATTGGTTTATTTATATATCTCATTTAATCAGTTTTGCTGGCTATTTTTGTATTGTGGTTGGACCTTAGTTAGGTTTTAAACTCTTTTTGAGTCTCATTTTCTTTCCTGATTATAATGATGAATATTGTGTGTTCTCCCTTCTCTCTATGAGAGTTAAGAACTTTTAATTATTGAAAAAGTTGTAAATAATTTTTTTTTTATCTGTACTCATAGTATCTTTTATTACATAAAGAAGTGTATTTTCCATAATTTGAATAAAGAGTGTTATGGTTTTATCATTATATTTAGAGAAAAACAGCATTGTTATCTTTTAAATAAAAACCTTTCAACTTCCCCTCAATTTGAAGTTTTTCCTTGTCATTAAGGGGTTTGCATTTTTTTTTTTTATAAATGATGAAAAACTCAACCTCAACAAGGGGTTTGCATGTTAAAAAATTACTACCATTTATTATTATTATTATTTACTTCATTTTGGTCATGTAGATTTAGAGTGTCTTTGATTGAAAGGTAAAGTTAGGTGAAAATTTTCATGGATGTGCTATGACACATGCAGAATTTTCTTATAATTTAATTATGATAAAATTAATTTATTTTTAAATATAATAACTTATTTTGTTTAAATTATTCAACAAATTTAATTTTATGTAACATATTGCTAGAAAAGTGATAATTAGATTAAATAATATTTGATGTTCTCATCATAGTAAAACAAGAAAATGCTTATAGATTCAAAATAATCTAGAAGGATTATAACAAAAAATGTTGAAGATTTTTTTTTTCAATTATAGTTATGAGTGGTTTTTACTCTAAAATTTTCAGTTTAAATTATTTATTCTAAATATGTTAAATCAACTCAAAACACCTTTTATTAGGAAAAAAATAAAAAACTTATTGTGGTTCATTTTCAAACACGCATTTTAGTCCAATCCTGAAAAGCAATTTTGTGTTTTTTGTAAGCAATAGAGTTATATACTTTAGAAATATTTGACAAGAACATTGGTAGGGCACTAGGTGCGAAATTTCTTATTCCCAAGTAAACTCAAAAGTCTTCCCAATTTGTTTTTGGCCACAGTTTCGTGCATAAGAAAAGTCTATTTAAAGCTGCTGGTGAAGTTGAAGGTGCCACAAGAACTTGAAGTTGAAGTTGAACACATAGAATAGAAATGAGGTTGGGTTGGGTTCTAATAAGTGCTCTTTTCTTTCTTGTTGCTCTCCGAATGCAAGCATGCGACGGGTGCTTAGAGAAGGAGAGAACAGGCCTCCTTGAGATCAAAGCATACTTCCTAGCACTTGGGGGTGATTATGCAGAGAGGGACCTAAGATCATGGGTTGAAGATAGAGGCAGCAATTGTTGCGCTTGGGAAGGAGTCAAATGCTCTAATATCTCAACAGGACACGTAACAGATCTATCCCTCAACGAGCTCTTACCATTCTATGATGAGAAAAGTTGGATGTTAAACGTCTCTTTGCTTCGTCCATTTGAAGAGCTGCTCAGCCTCGACTTGTCTGGAACAATTTTAAAGGATGGAGTAACAATGAAGGTATATTATTTATTCCTTTGCCCCACATATTCTACTTAATTTGTTTCTATACTGGAAACTGGAAATTATAAAGCAAAAATTAACAATTTAAACTAAGCTTTCGTAACTCCTTTGACACTATATTTTTGAAGGATTTCCATGGTTGAAGAAGTTGGAGACCTTAGATCTTTCATACAACGCACTAAATGGCAGCATCCTTCCAAGTTTCAGTGGACTTACATCGCTGAGGACTTTGGATCTTGATGTTAACAGGATCAATGATTCTTTTCCTGCTCAAGGCAAGCATAAAAGTGTAACAACAAAACAGGGCATGCATTCATTATTTCTTTAATATCTAAGCTACTGGTTGATCTACTTTTTTAATTTTTGAAGGATTTCCAAGGAAGAAATTGGAGACCTTAGATCTTTCAAACAATGGACCGATAAATAGCAGCATCTTTCAAGTTTGAAAGGATTAACATCGCTAAGGACTCTGTACCTTCGTGGTAATTCAATGAATGGTACTTTATCTGCTCAAGGCATGTATCTTCAACTTCCACCTTTTTCTCCTGTGACTACCAATGATCAATACTAAACCCACAATTTGCAAATATTAATTCTCCTTTTTTTCTTTTGTGTCAGAGTATATATTAATTCTTTTTTTTATATAGTGATATATATAGATATTCTTCTTATGTTTTTTATGGTCAAATTTCTTGTACTTTATGCAATAGTTTTTATAAATTTTAATCAGCTATAGAGGTAGAAACAGGTCATCTGACACCTTAAAAGTTAAGGATACATATTCAATTATAAAAAGAAAAAAAAGTCAAAAGGTAGGAAACACATATATGTTCAATTATTGAAAAAAAAATTAGAAGGTGAGAATTAAAACAAGAATCTCCCATCAAGTTGACACATCACTCTACCACCTAACAAACTACTATTTTGGCTTTTCTACTGCAAGTCTTAACATTTCTTATATGCTTGCTCTTCAAATTATGTGTTTATATTTGTATTTGTGTCTATATATTTTTTAACTCTAAATTTATTTTTTTAGAATTTTAGGCTTTCTAAATAGGTTTAGACTAGGCCAGACTTATGAATAAGCTAGACTTAATTAGATTTTAAAAAATAGTCTATAGCATGGTACAAGCCAGGCTCAAGACCAAATGTTTGTAATACAAACCTAACCTGTTAAGAATAAAGCATGGTCTAACCTTAGCTGTTTTAAACCCTTATTAGCTACAACTATTCTTAAAACAAGAACCACTAATCAAGTTTACACATCACTTTACCACCAAACAAGCCATTATTTTGGCTTTCCTACTGCAAGTTTTAACATTTGAGATGTGCTTGCTCTACAAATTGTGTGTTTGTATTTGTATTGAATATATATATTACTCTAAATTTAATTTTTTAGATTTTTAGACTTTCTAAAAGGTTTCAGGTTAGGCAGACTTAATTAGGCTTAAAAAAGCCTATAGCATGCTACAGATTAAGCTCAGACTAAATGTTTGTAATACAGACCTAACATATTAAGAGTAAAGTCTGACTAACCTTAGCTGTTTTCCACCCCTTATATGCTACAACTATTGTTGCACCTAAGACATAATTTCTTTGGTGCACATCTTTGCGATAATAGTGCAATCCACCAATCTAGGCTTTTCACACCATTTCCTCAAAAGGCGTATAGTTATCAAACTTGATGTTACAAACTTGACCTACTTAACTCAATCAGACATGAGTCTGGAGTAAGTCATTAGTTTAACCAAATATAATTAAATAAAGAGTAATGTTATTTATACTTGCAATTTGTAGGACATCGTGCCAACATACTCTCATCTACTATTAGATGAAATGTATGTGAAGTCCAAATTAAGTGGGGTACACACCTCATCCAATAATAGATAAAAGTGTATACATGATGTCCTATAAATTGTGATTACAAATAATATTTCTTTTAAATAAATATTTTTATATTAGCAAATTGTTTATATGATTTTTAAAAAGTTACAATAAGAATTAAAATTAGATGAGTGTATAAAAAGATTTTATAGAGTAAACTTCAAACTAGTCCTTGACAATTTCATCATTAGACGACTTGGCCCCTAACAAAAAGAAATTACCAAATTAGTCCTTGACAATATCAAACTTTGGACACTTGTTAGTTCAGAATATTAAATTTAATGACTTGCTTACTGGGAGCCTAAATTAATCCCTAACAAATTTACCTGCCCATAACAGTCCTCATTCATCTCCACCACCACCTCTCAGTCACTCCCACCTCTCTCTTCTTCATCTCCACGTCCACTTTAATCCCCATTTTCTAATCCACTCTATAACCAATCCCTTTATCTGATTCATGATTTTCAACAAACACCAAAAAAAAAAAAAATTGAGCAACAAAGGCAAGAAAAAATCTCAAATTCAACTCCTCAATCAAACAAACCACACAGTTTCTTTATCCTTTTTCTTTTTTAAAGAACCAATGAGAATTCAACCACGTAAAAAATGGCTGAAGCAAAAAGGAGAAGTAGAGAATAAGCAAGAGATGGAAGCATAACAAAGAATGAGAGAGAAAAAAGGGGACGTTTTGTTGCTTGACTTTGCAACATTGTCAAGGTTGGAGAAGGTGGTTTAGGGAACTTGTAGTCAATGGCAATGGTGATAAATGGTAGTGGTGGATTCGATGGCACACAAAGGGGCTATGATCGCAAGGCACGATAGTGAGCACGGGCGGTGACAAGGCGAGGTCGTGATGAGAAGGAGAATGTTAGTGGTAGTTGGTTCGTGACTATGGCTAAGGATGTTGCTTGTTTTCTACTTTTGTTGGGAAGGGAGTATTGTTGAATGACAAATGGGGGTTAGGGTTATTGTTTGTGTTTATGATGAAATTTAAAGAGTGTTTGAGAAGTTTCAATGGTCTTTAAATGATTATTGGAGTTGATTTTTTTGGTATTCAAAGACTAGAATTTCATGGAGGAGGAGGTTTAGGGATGGAGAAAATTGTGAATCAATTCTGGCTCTATAGAGGTTGTTTCCTTTTTAAGCTTTGAGAGGATTTGGCTTGAGGAGGATGATAATGGAGATGGTGTTGGAGAATGGATTAGAGATGGGGTGGGGGTGGAAGTGGGAGTGGAGATGAAAGAGAAAAGAGAAGTGGGGTGGAGGTGGGGTGGTGGTGAAAGTGAAGACGAGCGACTGATATGGGTGGATGGGTTTTGCCAGGGACTAATTTGGGTGCCATGTAAGCATGTGTTAAATTTAATTTTAAGGACTAACAAGTGTTTGACGGTTGGTATTGTCAAAACAATTAGATAATTTCTTTTTCAACCAAATTGTCTAGAAAAATTGTCATTAACTAGTTTGGGAGTTTACTTGTTTTTATATTAATTGTATAAAGTTAAGTCCTTTATATAAATAATAGTAACAGTAATATTTGTGAGTGAAAAAATTCGATCATCTATGCTTTTCCATAATAAGTAGACTTTTTAGTTAAATAGTTAATGATTTTGGGATTTTGGTTAAGGAATACCAAAAGTAGATTTTTTCATGAAAAGTTTTTCTTTTAAAATCCTTAAACACTAGTTAGATTTTACGGCATACACCTTTATGTGCCGTCATTTTTCTATAAATTACTATTAATCTCTACCTTTAAGTTGATTTTGTTTGGCATATTGGGCACCATAACTATCAATGCCATTTATGTTATTTATCCAACTTGATAAAAAAAAAAAAAAACTGGAGGCAATTATTTGTTGGGATGCAATAGTATATAGGTAAACCCACATAAAACTTTTCTTCCTGGATTGGGAGAAAATGGTGACAAAGAATAAAAATGATGTAAAATTTAATTTTCATACCATCTTTGATTTCTTATAAGACAAAAAGATAAAGATATCATTTTTATACAATTATATTTTCTTTAACCTCACTTTTCTATCAAATCAAACACTAAGGAAGAAAAATAACTTTTCTTTTTATTTCTCTTCTCTAATTTTTTTTCCTTTCATTTTCTTTCCTCTTATTTTTTTCTCATAATGAAAAACCCATATCTCATATCCATTTTTGGTAACATCCAAACATTTGCCTTGGCTCTTGTTCAATCTCAACATTTTTAAATACTATTTCTTTTATCTTTTTAGTTTAATTTTAATTCATAATATAAAAGAGTTTTATAATGTCATTGAATCAAATGCTTATATTTGTAAGATTTTTAAAATAGTGACAGTTGAGTCAAATACTTGTATTAATATGATAATATATGATTAAATATATATATAAATTTTTTCACTAATAGTATATCAAAATTAAACTCTTTATTTAATTCATGCTACCTTATTGTTATATTTTTTTGAATCAGTTTAATCGCTTTGAGTAATGTGTGTTTAGTTGATTTTTAACTAAAGAATTTTGAGTCAGTCAATATAAATTCAGCATGACTTCACTATTGAGTACGAAAACAAAGTACAAATTGATAAGGAATTATTTATGGTGGTGTCAGTTATATTTTTTAAAATAAATAAAAATGAAACAAACATAAAAATGTCATAATGAACGACATCGATGCTGGTTGGTTGTGTGACCAATATATATATTAATTTAGTTGTGTTGTTTAGTGTGTTATGCGAACGATACAAATTAAATTTTATTTATTAATTTTTTAGTAAATAAATCTTCATTAAATTTAAATTTATTTAATTTTGATAGAATTATATCTTATTTTATGAAAATATTTAATTAAATTTTTACAAAAAAAGTAAATTGATGGAAATATAATTAAATATTTAAAGTATAATGAAAAATATGATTGTTACTTTTTATTTTTATAAAATAATATTTAACTCAATATTAATCATATTTTGATAACTCTAACTTGAATTTACTGAGTGTAAAATTTCAAATCATATCATATATTTATGAATATTTTATATATTTATGTTGTAACATTAAAAACTATTACTTTTATTACTATTTTTAAAAGTCAAAATATAAAAATTGCAGGATTATGAAAAGTTTAGCAAGATGAGATGAAAAATATAAAAGGTTAAAATATAATAAATAACATTAATAGTAATTAATGAATAAGGGTTAATTGTAATTTAATTATTATTACACCACATATAAATTTTTAAAATAATATTTTTATTAATTAAATTGATTACAATAACTTAAATTTTACAAAAATTGAATATTAATAAAATGTACTCTTATTCTCGTTTATTTTAAGCATATATTATTGATTTGATTCATATCAAAACTATATTAACGACTTCAAATAAATTTAATATTTTATAGACAATTATTATATGATGTAGATCTCTAATCCAATAGTGAATTTTGTCAAAAATTAATCCAATAAAATTATTCAAAAGTGTAATAGTTATTTAATAAAGTTACATTAGTGTAACTTAATACCCCTTAATTAAAATAAAAATGTTACATAGTAATTGTGATGAAAGAGCATAAATGAAATTATGAATAAGAAATTAAAGAATATAATTTAAAAATTTTAAAATTAAAAGGAAAGATTACATGTCAATGACAATGAAAGAACTTTTATATATATTATACTATATAAGAATAGATAGATTTAGATTATATATTAAATAGATAGATTGCATATAAATCTAAGGAGTTAGTCTAGGAAAGCAAAACAAAATAGAAAGACATGGTAGAAAAGAGTAAATTTAAGAGAGATTGGGAAACAATTCAGAAAAATATAATCTATACATTAAAAAAAAAAAAATATTAACATATGATTGTTTATTTATCTAAAAGTTAACAAATATGTCATATTATTTGAACAATAAAAAATAACAAAAAATTTGTCCTTCTATATTTTTAATTCACAATTATTTTAATTTTGCTCCTGTTACCAAGTGATTTGCAGTTTCACTTTTCCTTTTTCATTTAACTTCAAACTGTCCATCTCTGTACATCTTTTGAAAGGATTTCCAATATGGAGAAGTTAGAGACCCTAGATCTTTCATATAATGAACTAAACAACTAGCATATTTGGAGAACTGAATGGATTAACATCGCTAAGGGAGTTGATACTTGGTTCAAACAAGATTCCTTCTTTATCTCCTCAAGGCATGTATATTCAAGTTCCACTTTTTCTTTCTCTCTTCAATCTATTTATATGACTTACTATTTCAATCAAATTCACTAGTTGGCAACTGTCCTTTCTAATAGAAGTCGTTTCCTCTTTGCCATAGATTTTGTCAATTTTACTCAGCTGGAATTATTGGACCTGAGTGATAATTTACTCGTTGGTTCACTAAATGCTAAAGGTACTTATCGCTGTTATTCTCTAGATAGTTGAATTGATCTACAATAAATTTTTTTTGAGTAAAATATAGCCCCTCCCTTGAGAGAAGGCTTAATTACATTCATTCCCTCTATTTCTAAATTTTAATATTAATTATCTTTACTTCTACTTATTTATTTTGTCAATAAAAATAATAATTTAAAATTAATATATATAACTCAATATTTTTATTATTATAAATCACATACATTTTATTTTATTAAAAATTTATATGTATAAATTAATAAAGGGTATTTTATTCAAAAACAAAATAATAAACATGAGAAAATGAAAAATTAATAGAAAATTTGAAAATGGATTAAAATGTAGCTTATTTTAAATTTATAAGGGAATGTAATGTATGTTTTAAAAATAGAGAAATGAAGTATAATAATAGTATCTCTCTTGTGTTTTACTCTTAAATGTATAGGGGAGGGAAGTGTATATTTTAGAAATAATAAAAGGGAGGGTAGTGTGATAAAACCTTCTCTCAAAAGGAGGGGATTGTATTTTACTCAATTTATTTATTTATTTATGTGTAAATATCTACAATCAAAATTGACTATTCATGAAATAAAAATGTGATTATATCATACTTTGGTTCAATGTTTTAAATGTCACTATTTTATTATTGTTTGTTGCCTATTTATTTTTCGAATTTCTTATAACAATATTGAGTGTGAACAACTATAACACTATCTCATAGAAACCTCTTTCTTCTCAAGGAAACCCAAGAAACATTAAAAAAGAGGGCGACTTTTGGTGCCCAATGAAATTGGGACCACATGGTGACAAGTAATATTATAATAGAAAATTTTGATGAAATGAATATTTTACCATCACTTATTCTCTTTATCCTTTCTCCTTCCCAACCACCATCCCACCATAATACCTTGCTCTTCCCAATGGTGACCTCCTCATTGCCATGAGTCACTCAACGCACTCAAGGACTTTCATGAGCCGTTCACTCTCAAAGTCTCTCTCACCTCTTTCTTTTCTCCACTTTGCAAAAGTTTGAAAAAAAAAAAAAGAAAATAAGAGCAAATGATAACATCATTCTTCTTTCTTTGTCTTTGCTTGGTCCTTGTTTACATAGAACCCCAAAGAGCCAAGCAACAAAGAAAGAAACCTTATTCAAGAAAATAATCAAACTAAAGAAGAAACAAAACACAAGGTCTCAAGAAGAAGGGATCTCCAAGTTCAAATTTTGTTTGAAATGTTGACCCAGAATTGTCATTTATCATTTTCTTCATGGAGATTGTGAAATGTCAACCCAAATTCAAAATACAATGTCACCTAACTCACTTTGACCAATGTGGACTCAATTAAAAGAAGAGGCCTGAGAAGATTTGAGGATTGAAGATGCTTGTAGGGTGCAGTTGGTGTTGGGGAGGGTAAGGCTTGGGAACATAATAGGTTGTGGTTGGGGTTGATGACAAAGGTGGCGGTCAACGGCAGGTGGTGGTGGGTGGTGGGCAGAGGTAAAAAAGGTGTAGAAGGAAGAAAAGAAAAAAAATGATAAATCATCTTAAAATCATTTTAAAATCATTTTTTAAAGTATTAGGATATAAATACATATTTTAATCTCAATTAATTTTGACCTTTAGATTTGTTCATCAATGGTTAAAAATTGATCACCATGTGGTACCAAAATCATTGGGCACTACTTAAGAAGTCGCCAAAAGAGATATTTGCAGTGGCCCATTTATCTCCTTGTTCTCTATTGTCTGGTGGTGGATAAGTTGGTCCAACACTTGCTTTGGACCTCCTAGTGCGGGCTTCATAATAAAAATAAAAGTAGTTTTTTATTTACAATTTAACCCTTCTTTCACACTACATCCAACCTCCTTTTCCTATCCACCCAAAGCCTCAAACCGTCTTATCCACCCATGACCCACATCTCCTTTCGCCAACTTTTCCACTTAGCCAATTAGATTTAAAGATTTGGCTTCTTCTAAAAAGAGGAAGTTGGTAAAGTGCAAAAGTGAAAGGTTAATTATCCTTGATCAATAACTTCCATTATATGTGCATCATGTGTGAATAACACTAAATGATCCAAGGGTGACTACCTCTCACTTTGCACTTTACTAACCTCCTCACTTTGAAGTCAAATCCTAAAGTTAAAGCCCATTCCAAGTATACAATGTTGGGATTGGCTCCTCAAGTGAGGTTGGTAATGTGTAAAAGTGAGGGGTTAATCACCCTTGGATCATTTAGTGGATCTACACATGATACACATATGATGGAAGTTATTGATCCAATAGTGGTTGGCACCTTTTGTAGTTTACCAACCTCTCACTTTAGAGGAGCCAAATCCACAATGTTGAATTAAAGAAGGGATTTTTAAAATTGTAGGTTATAGATGTGTGGTTAGTCAAAAGCGATTTTTCCATCATCGCCTGACGTGAAAAAAAAAGCTACTTTGTTGGAAGATTACAAGTCTGTACTTTGTCAACCCCATACCTCGTCAATGGAGAAAACCATAGTGATACATGGATCTAACAAAGTTAATGGTAGATATAAAAATCAACTCTACCAATGTAAAATGCATCAACAAAATCCAATTTTCTTAATTGGTGGGTCGATTTAGTAACTTCCATTTATTGTTCTATATAATTGATCATTTTATGCTTTGAGCCTAACACATAGAAAACGTTAATGGTGTGCATCAGATCTAGCTTAAAGTGTTCAGAACCAGTAGAGGTGCATTTCACTATTGTTTTGATAAAAAAAAAAAGGATCCATATGCAAAACCAAAGACTTTTGCTGCTCTCATGTAATTCCAAAACTAACAAAACATGGGTGCATTCTTAGCCATTAGATTTTAATGATACATTATGGTAGATAACGTTGACCAAGATATGCTATTTAACAAGGGTTGACCAACATATCCACCACCACTATTTTGATAGATGATTAATTCTATTAGCTTATGCTAGCATATTCCTCTTTAGCACGCTCAATGATAAGGGTGAGAATAGGCCACGTCAAGCTAGGCAGCCACACCCTAAATAGGCCAAGCCTATAACAAGAACACTAGGCCTCAACTTGGCCTATTACTGTTATAGGCATTATTTTTGGCTTAGCCTAGCCTACTTGAAGGCTTGACCAGCCTGAAACTGTTTCAAATCCTATTTTTAAAATCCATTTAGACCAAAAAAATAAAAATAATCTGTTGCAATATCAAGTTGCAATTTTCAAATAGCAACACAAATCTATCTAAGATTGCAAATAAACAAAATCTTAGTGATAAAAAAATAATGTAAAATTGCAAAATAAAATGTAAATAATTATGGATAAGTAGTCATATTGGAACAAAATAAGAATATATTTGTCTAACTTATCAATAAATACATAATAAATCTCAATAGAAGGACAAAATATTAGTAAATAGACAAAATTCTAGAATGAAACGATAGAAAAAAAAATGAATTATCATCATCAAAAAAAAAACAATAACGAAGATGGAGAGTTGATAGTTACGGACTTGCACAACACTTGTAGAACAACTAAGGCGGAGTGTGAGTCAGTTGGTCTTCTTCAAAAATCTAAGGATGACGGATTATGCATAGGCAAATGGTGGAGTTAGTGTGGTGGCTTCTCGACGGTGGTGTGTGCATAGGTGCAAGGCCAAAGAGTGAGGAAAGTGGTGCGTGCTAGGTTGAGGAGTGAGAAGTGAGGATGGTGGTGACGGTGCAAGGTGGTGAGGTGTGTGGTTGTATGGGGGGGCTGAAGGGTACATGTGTGCTATATTAATGGGGTGTGGATTGGGGTGGTAGCTAGAAGTGAGGAGAGGATTTCTAAATTAGGTTTAGGGTTTTGTAAGTGTAATGTAGTGAGTTGTTTGTGATACACTATCTCACTAATACTAAAACAATGCCTTTTGAGTTTTAGTTCTAATTCTAAATTTTTAAAATTCTTAATTAATTTTTTTAAAAAAATATAAATATGTTAGTTGGGCAATTTAATCCAAACAAGTAAGTGTAGTGGTTTGTACACTTTCACAAAATGCTAATGGCCCTGTTCAAAGCCTTTACACACCTAAATTAAATTTCAAGTTCCTTAGGTTAATATCTTTTATCCGATGGTGATGGGAGGATCCTAATGATGCAAGCCACCATTTCCAAAATTGATTTTCCTGATGGTGTGGCTACAAAAGGTCATGTTAGATGCTTTGTAATGCATTGTGTTCTCTTTGGGTTATCAATTCCTTCAAACAATGATCCATGTTTTGTAGGAGTGGTGGCTCATGTAGTGTTGGTGGAGGCCATACAATAGTTCTAGTGGTAGTGGAGTGTATCGTGGTTGAGGTGTTAGTGGCCTAAGGAAGTGAGGATGTTCTGAATTCTTTTGATGGTGGCTTCATGTTCTTTTTTTTTTTTGTTATTTGTGCTACTTTGGAAGGAAGTCATATGGTTCCTGCTACTCTACTTGCAGTTTTAAATTAGGGTATCTTTCAAGCCTATGGTAGTCACCATGATGGATACTTGTTCAAGGTGGATTATGCAATGCGTCGTGACAGTATGTAGCATTATGCACCTATGTTTAACCACATTCATAAACATGTGAATGTTGTTAAGTGCAACCCATTTCACTCTCCTCGTTACTTCTATCACCCACCCATTTGCGGCCTTGCTCCTCCACCAAAACCTCCAGTCACCTACCGTTTACTCCCCTTAAGACACAATACTCAAAATGGAGCAAATTAGTAACAATTCCTAAAAAAAATGCTTTAAAAAGCTTGTTCACACTAGAAATAAAGCTAATCAACGGAAAATTTAGTGAACTATGTAACTTGGAAGCCTCATATAATGTTTAGGAGATGAATTGTTCTATTTTTCTTCGTTGCTGAAATATTATATATTTATAATTGGAGATAATAAATTTCAAAGCCTTTTACATTTAATTTTGACTGCAAATTCAGTGACACAAAGTGATAAAAAATAATGAAGACCTTGGTGCTATTCTAGCTAGTTTGACCATAATCAAATTATGTCATAGCCAAATTCTTACATGCAATTCATGACTTATATATCTAATATTTTGTCCTTTTGCAGATCTTCAAAATTTGAGCAAGTTGACCATGTTGGATTTAAGTGGTAATAAATTGAACAGCTCAATTGAAGGTAATAATGAATAGGGGAAATTTTGTTTTGGTTCATAAAAATGTGTTTTTCATGGTGTAATTATTTTTTAAGGTTATTCTATTTAATTATTTATGAAAGGCATGTTAAAAATGATCTTTCAAGCTTTGCCTTTTTTTTCCTGAAAATTTTATAATTATCTTAACTCTTATACATACCTTTTAATAAAAAATATTTAATTAAAAAATTTAAATATATATATATATATGAAGTGATAACCAAAAATGATCTTCCAGGTTCTAGTTCAATTTACCTTGTGCTTTTTGTATATTATTGAGTAATGGGTGTAATTGAGTGGATAGTCTCTAGTTAGATTTGGTAGAAAAATAAAATCTAAACCAATTAATTTTGATCAATTAAAATAATAAATTTTTTTTTTACCAAATTTGATCCAAGGTAAAATGATCAAATAACCTGATTATTATTATTTTATATTTAATTCTATTAAAATAAAAAAAAACACCACATAAACATTAAAAAATAGAAACTTTTAATCTCCAAAAGTTTTATTATATTCATATAAATATATATGCTCAAAAAATCAATATATATATATATATATATATATATATATATATATGATTGAGTCAAGTCATACGGGTTAAACTTTATAAATTTGATTAATATAAGTTTTATTTTATTTTTTATCTGATAACTTGAACCAGACCCAAACCAATTTAATTTGACCTGTTTTGGAATTATAAACCATAGAATTAACTGAATCATTTAAACTCATATTAAGTCGCAGTTTTGAAAATTATTTATAGGCATTATTTAAAATTAACATATCCTTCATTAAAACATTTATTATAAAATTAACTACTAATAAATATTTTTCAACTCAACTATATGATACTAACTAGCATACCAATTGAAAATCTCCCTTCTTCATGGAATATTATTTATTTAGAGAGGACCATAATCATCCTATTAATTATTGCAATTATTTGTAATATCTTTGTTTGTTTCTTATAAATTCATAAGATTATTATGATAATTGTTAATTAATTAATCATTTATCCATAATTAAACATAAGAGTAGTGTCACATAATCAACATTATCTTCTTATATTAAATGAAGTCAACAAAAGCGGGTTGGTTGTAGTCCTGTTATATCATTTAATTGCACATACAGTACCAATTTCGGAATACAAATTGCAACCTTGACATATTAACTGTGGCAGGATTATGCAAAATGAAGAATCTTGTAGAGTTGGATCTCAACAGCAATATGTTTGGTAGTGAACTTCCAGAGTGTCTAAGCATCTTAACAAACCTCAAAGTTCTTGATCTTTCAAACAATTTGTTCAGGAAATTTTCCATCATTCATTAGGAATCTCACATCCCTAGTATACTTGTCTCTCTTTGGAAATTACTTGGAAGGATCATTTTCATTAAGCATTTTGGCTAACCATTCCAAGCTCCAGGATCTATATATTTCATCACAAAGCCCAAAAGCACAAGTTGACACTGAAAAGACACAATGGTTTCCAACATTTCAATTAAGATCCCTCATAATTGAAAGTTGCAACCTAAATATGAATAAAGGAATCATTCCTAGTTTTCTTCTACATCAGAGAGATTTGCAACTTGTTGACCTCTCCAACAACAAAAACTGCGCAGCATTCCAAATTGGCTGATTCAAAACAACTCAAGGCTCAAACCATCTTCCTTAAGAATAATTCATTTGAAGGAAAACTTGAAGTATACTCCATCAAGCAAGACATGTCTTCATGGATGTATCAAACAACAAGATCACGGTTCGCTGCCAAAAGATTTTGGTGCTTTCCTTCCAAATATAGATTTTTAAATTTGTCAATGAACAATTTTGAAGGTGTATACCACATCAATTGGTAAGATGAAGGAACTTTGGTTCTTGGATTTGTCAAACAATCACTTATCTGGTGTGTTACCCGAAGAACTAGCCGCAGGTTGCATTAAGTTGAAGACCCTAAAGCTTTCTAATAACTTTCTCCATGGAAATGTTCCTACATCTTTTAATCGGAAAGTTTGGAAATGTTGCATCTCAACAATAACAACTTTAGTGGGACCCTCGATGAAGTATTATCAAACAATACAAGTTTGCAAGTGCTAGACATATCCAACAATTCAATTTCAGGTGCAATACCTAGTTTAATTGGCAAGTTTGTTTCCATGGAGGTCCTTCTTATGGCTGAGAATAAATTAGAAGGTGAGATTCCTTTTGAGTTTTTTAATATGAGCAATCTTATAATTGTGGATCTTTCTCAAAATAAATTATCTGGTCCAATTGCATATTTCAATTTATCATTCGTAAAGTACTTGTATTTGCAAAAGAATGCTCTCTCAGGTCATATACCACTTGCTTTTGCTAAAAGCTTACAATTAGTAGTATTGGACCTAAGGGACAACAACTTTTCTGGAAATGTTCCTAGTTGGATGGATAAATTATCAAAATTAGAGTTCTTACTAGGAGGGAACAAATTTCATGGTCAGATTCCTATTCAATTGTGTAAACTAAAACATGTCACCATTATGGATCTCTCACGCAACATGATTCGTGGTACAATACCATCATGCTTCACAAATTTGATTTGGAATGGAACATGATGATGATGATGATGGTCATTTTCAAGACCAAATTTCAGGCCACTTTTGTGTAGAAGATCACCAATGCAAGTGTATCAGTATTCATTCCACAATAATTTGTCGTCAGACAACGAAATAGCTAGTAGCAGAATTAGGACAAAGAGTAATTATTACTCTTACAAAGGTAGCATCCTTGAGAACATGACAGGATTGGATTTATCATGCAATGAGCTAAGAGGCAACATCCCTTTTCAAATTGGAAACCTTCAACAAATTCATGCCTTGAACTTATCCCATAATTACTTGTCTGGTTCCATTCCAGAAACTTTTTCAAATCTCAAACAGATAGAGAGCCTAGACTTGTCCTTCAACAACTTGAGTGGCCAAATACCCTTTGAATTAGCCCAGTTGAACTTTTTATCAAACTTCAATGTGTCATACAACAATCTTTCTGGAATAGCACCTAGTACAGGGCAATTTGCAACCTTTGATGAGGAAAGCTACAAGGGTAATCCAGGTCTATGTGGGCCACTCCTCAAACACAAGTGTGAAGGTTTTGTAATTTCACCTCCATCACAATTCAATAACACTGAAGAAAAGGATACAATAGTGGATATGGTTGCATTCATTGGAGTTTTGTTGCCTCTTACATAACAATATTGTTGGGGTTTGTCACGGTGTTGTGCATAAATCCTCAATGGCGCATGGCATGGTTCCATTACATTGGTAAGCTTATACATACATGTTTTCCAACTTTTCCTCTATATTAAAGAGTTGTCTATTTTAGTGATTATTAGTTTGCTATGTAGAACATCATGAATATTCTAATAATTAGAACATTTATTGTTAATTTGTTTAGAATTTGAATAAATTTCATCTTTTAATTCTTGGCTCCATTCTATCAGTTGGTCGAAATTTAGTCATCATTCGTGTTTAGATGAAAATTTTTAACTTACATAATACTAATTGCTGGAAGGTACAATAATCATATATCTACTTGATTGGAAGGATATTCCTTTTTCCCTAGAGATGGAATTCATTCCAAAATTGCTAGCCTTATTATGAAAAAAATAAAGCAATGTGATTAAAAATATTGAAAAAATTGCACTTTACTCCGAATATAGATCATGTACATTTTAAAACATAAATTTTAAAAATGTGTAATTCAAATTTTTAGTTAATTTTTCATCATTTATTAACAAAATCACAATTTAAGAAATTTTAGAGTATTGATTGCACATTTAAAAAGTACAGGAGATTAATTTGCACATATTTTAAAATTTAAAGAGATAGTATACATCTTTCCCACATGATGGAATTCATTCCAAAATTGCTAGCCTTATGAATAAAAAAATAGAACAATTTAAAAATTTTTAAAAAATTGTTTATTTTAAAATTGATTAGTCTACAATTAGAACATAAACTTTAAAATAGGTGAATTCAAATTTTAGTTAATTTTCATTTTATTAACAAAAAAATCACAAATTTAACAAATTTTAAAGTATTGATTGCACATTTAAGAAAGTACAGGTTCAATTTAATATTTTAAAATTTAGGGAGATATAATATACATGCTTTTGCTAAAATTCATATTTATGAAAATTCATAATCAAATTTAAATATTTTAAAATATGGCATTAAAGTGCACTTGACCTGTACTTCAGAGGATATAGTGCAATTTTTCAAAAATGTTTTTATACTTGGATGATTTAATATAACAGTTTTTAAATAAATATGTTATGTATTATCATGTCAATAAAAATGATTAACTCTCATAACAATTACAACTAAAACTCAAAACTATATAATAATAGGAAAGCTCCATTAACTCCGATTAAGTTTTATATCTTATTAAATAACTTTTAAAGTTTGTTTTTTATTAATCAAACCGTTAAATAAAATAGAATCTTAAAAATAATGGATAAAAATTTCCTACATTTTTTTGAAGTTAAAATAAAGCTATAGTGAACTACGACTGTTCCACCTTAGCCACGTTCACATGTAGCTACAGATTTTCTTCAAGATAAAAATTTAAAATTAAAATAAAAAGTTTAAATTATTTGGCTAACTATGATGCGGTAGCTAATTTATACCTTAGCCACGGTTCATCGTACTTATTAACTAGAAATTTAAATTTTATCATTTTAACTTTCAGTATTTATCTTGAAAGACTTGGACTTGGTTGCATTTAAATCATCAACATTTACTCAGTGAAATACTTTCTCCTTAAACTTCTCACTTAATTTTTTAGGCTTAACAAACACATCCATTACTTAAACAATAAATTTTAAGGCATAACAAACATACTTAACAAAGGAGGGAGGGCTATCATTAACCTTTGAAAAACTAATTATATTCACACAAATTTTTATCTCCTATTGGTGAAATTCATATGGCTCCATTCTCTTTAATTTAGGTGATGTTACTTCTAACGTATTGTTCAATGTGAAATGACAGGACTGACAGTATAATGATTTAATAAATTAAATGACCTCAGACAAATTTTTTAGATATCAAAGGGGTTGGGATAAATTTCACCAAACCTCAATAAAAGTTAATATAATTTGCCTTAAATAGTATCATGACCTTAACTACTGGCCTAAGATAAAGAAATATTTCATAACTTGTTCTAAGAAACTATATACTATCAAAGTTTACCCAACTATGACAACAACATAGAGGAAGAGAGAGATTCAAAAGGGCTTATAGTGAGATAGTGGAAGGTCCATAGTGTATAGAGAGTTGGCAGCGACCTTGATAATGAGTAAAATTTAACATGTGAATCCTGATTTTGTAATTGTAAATCATGTTTGTTTTTAAAAAGCATAAATGATTTATAATAGTCATACATCATATTAAATCAAATTAGGCCCTAAAAATTATAATTTTAACTCAAATTGATCAAGAAATTTGTTAAAATTTGTCCACCAGGAATTAATATGATTCACAATTGTAAAATAAGGGATTAATTAGTCAAATTCCAAACTTTAAGAATCAAGGTGACTCACATGTAATTTAGGGACAAAAAATGATCACAAAAAAATTGAACGTTATTTATTTATTATTTTAGTCTTTTCAATCTCACGTTTAATTTAATGATGGGAGGTGGGAACAGAAGGAGGGAAGGGAACAGCAAAGATTCACACAGTTGTGGTGGTAGGAGCTAGTTGAAATATGATGGTGGTGGGCATGAGGAAGGGAAGGGACCAGGGAGGAATCAAAGTGGGCCTGGGAATGGAT